>JAQFVV010012583.1:1845797-2371709 GCA_028023455.1 Epiperipatus broadwayi
CATCACATTTTCTTGCAATTAAAACATCTAGATAAGAAAGTGATGTTATTTTCCACTTCCATTGTAAATTTAATATTTGGATGCCAATTATTTATAAAAGCAAGAAAAGAATTTAAACAATCAATTCCATGATGCCATATGACAAAAGTATCATCCACATATCTGAGCCAAATAGAAGGTTTTTTAGTAGCTGCACATAATACTTGACTTTCAAAATTGTCCATGAAAAGATCAGCAATGACAGGTGACAGTGTAGATTCCATAGAAAGTCCTTTAATTTGTTTAAACAGTTGAGAATTATAAACAAAAAATGTATTTTCAAGGCAATGCTTTGCTAATGGAATAATAAAATCAAGTAAATCATTGTACTGAACTATTATATTTAATGCTTCTTCAAGAGGAATATTAGTAAACATAGAAGAAACATCAAAACTAACCAATAAATCAGTTCCAGTTAGTTTTAAGTTTTTAATTATTGAAATAAAATGGCTTGAATTTTTAATTCATGATGGAATCTTGTCTGTCAATGGCTGTAAGCATTGGGCTAATTATCTAGCCAATATATGTGTGGGAGAGCCTATAGCACACACAATAGGTCGCAATGGTATCTCAGGTTTATGAATTTTAGGCAAACCATAAAATTTAGGATATAATGAAGAACCTTCTCTTGGAGAAATTTTAATTTTCACATCTTCATCTATACTAGAACGTTTGATAAGACATTTTGTCTTTTTCTCTAAATATGTCAGAGGATCTCTAATAATCTTTTTATAAGTTCAATCATTTAATAAATCTACAATTTTATTATTATAATCCAAACGATCAAGAACAACAGTAGAATTACCCTTATCTGCTGGAATAACAACAATTAAATCATCTTTTTTTAAATTTTGAAGTGCAATAAATTCTCCTTTAGATAATTTTTTTTTTTTTTTTGGTGGTTTCATATTTTTTAAGACATCACAAACTTCAAATCTAATAAGATCAGCTGTGTGTAAGTCTATATTTTTTTAAGGAAGATTCTATATTGCATATAATATTTTCAACTGGAACACATTTAGGAGCCAAAGCATAATTAAAACCTTTTTCCAACAGAGAAATTTCATCACAAGAAAGTTTACGATGGGATAAATTTTTTACATATGAATCATTCACAGTATTATTAATAAATTGTTTTTTCCTTTCTACTTATCAATAAAGCCAATTTCTTCTTTTGTTTCAAAGTTTTAAATTCCAAATCCTTAACAGATCGAAAATAAACAATTTTATCAAAAATAGACCAAAGAATGGGATGTATAATATTGCTTAACGTTATCCGTTCTCTCAGTAAAAAAACAATCAATATAGTTTAACTTCTTTCTAACATCATGACTAAAAGAAATCAAAATTTCCCTACTCACCACCTGTAGAATGTTTCTTATTTTAAGAGACTTTGAATGAAATTTTAATCTGCAGCATTTTGGAACAACCTCATTATCTCTACAACGAATTAAAAATGTAAGGTCGCACAACAACTTTTCTTTCTCGCAAGATTTTTCGAAAGTTCTTAATTGAAAAAACATTTTCTCCCCATAAATATTAATTATGTTATACTTAATTTTTCACGTTTATATGATGTAGATAAATTATAACTTTTGGGGCTATACCGTGTATTGTTTTCCATTGAACACCGATATTTCGACGGAATAGCAACCGCCATTATCAAGGTTAACTTTTGAAAGAAAAACCGTTAGATCTTAACAAATAACGTGACTGTGTGCGAGATGAGAAACAAGATTCAAGTTCAGAATTCACAATATGAGGCTTATCAAAATGTTTATTTTTCTCAGTATTTTTACCTATTAATTTTAAGTTAATATTGGATAAAATGAGAGGTTTCCACATAGCTGGAATATGTTGTGCTTCATCAGTTCTATTTAAACCAGTAGGTCTCTTTAATATTTCAATTAACACTCTCATGGTTCTTAAATCATATCTTTCAAATTAGCAAGTATTTTTGTATTGTCAAAATTAGGTTTGTGACCAATTTCTAAATAATGGGAAGTAAAAACTGATGTGCTAATTTTTTGATGAAAAACATTTTTATGTTCCTTAATTCTGACATTAATTTTTTTTTGTATAAACCTAAAGACAGAATATTTTTGGAACACCAAGGAGTTTATGAAATTCCGTGTTTTCAGTGCTCAAGAGGCTATGTGGGTCAGTCTAATAGATGAATTAATGTCAGAATTAACAAACATAAAAATGCTTTTCATCAAAAAAATAGCACATCAGTTTTTACTTCCCATTATTTAGAAACTGGTCACAAACCTAATTTTGACAATACAAAAATACTTGCTAATTTGGTAAGATATGATTTAAGAACCATGAGAGAGTCAATTGAAATATTAAAGAGACCTACTGGTTTAAATAGAACTGATGAAGCACAATGTATTCCAGCTATGTGGAAACCTCTCATTTTATCCAATATTAACTTAAAATTAATAGGTAAAAATACTGAGGGAAATAAACATTTTGATAAGCCTCATATTGTGAATGCTGAACTTGAATCTCGTTTCTCATCTCGCACACAGTCACGTTATTTGTTAAGATCTAATGGTTTTTCTTTCAAAAGTTAACCTTGATAATGGCGGTTGCTATTCCGTCTAAATATCAGTGTTCAATGGAAAACAATATACAGTATAGCCCAAAAAGTTATAATTTATCTACATCATATAACCATGAAAACATTAAGTATAACATATATATATATATATGTGTGTGTGTGTGTGTGTGTGTGTTCTGAATTAAATTATTTTCTTAATCTTCAAAATTTAAATATATTGAAAACAATTTTTTATAATCGTATCTCCATCAAAATAAATAAGTTTATATAAAAATATTTTTATTTCTTTTGTTATGTCAGTGTTCAACACATCTTAAATTTAGGTAAAATATAGACAACACATTACTAATTTCGTGTTCTTCATTGACTATAATATTATTCCTAAGAGCCTAAAAATAAAAATTAACCCCAACATAAATTAACTTTCTACAAGATATATAGTTAAATGAAATAGAAAGTTAAAATGAACATCCATTACAGTAATACATTTTCTTAGTGATTGGTTTTTTAGTTAGACTTAATTTAACTAAACAAGAAGTTATAAATTTTAGTAGTCACATTTTAATAAAAATACATTAACAAAAACTGTTATATGAAAAGGTTCATTCAAAAGAAAAGAAGTTGTCAAGAAAATTCCACAGGAAAATGATCCATTAGTATAAAAATATTGAAGCATGTTCGAACAAGCCAGAATAGGTTTTTAAATAAAATTGTTAATCTTCTTGAACTTTGTAAATTTTTGTAAATTCTTAATATGTCAAATGTGCCTATATTTATAATGATACAAATATTTAATGATTTAAATACTGGTATTATCCAACCATTTGCATCAATTCAGATATACTGATAAGTAGTGTAAGATTATCATTAACTCTATTAAATTTACCTGATAGTATTGACTTATCCAGAATTCATATACCACCTACCTCTATCATGTGTAATCACAACATTTCAATCATTGAACAGTTCTGAACATGTAAATAATACTGTAACAATAATACTAATACATCTCTTGATTTAGTTAACAAGAAAGACTACAATATTTATTATTAATTTAGTCAATATAAGACAAGCAATAAAGAATGTATACCATTAAATAAAGTTTATCTTTTTGCCCAACAATAATCATATTATTAAAGGAATAAATTTTAAATATATCATGACTTAAATAATTGCACTAGTCAACTTAGATTAAAATATTTTTTTTTGAAATTAATACATACAACATCATGAATAAAATGGAATCTGATAGAATGCTTCCAAATTAGGAAAACATTTTACTTGATACATACATTGAAAATATCTATCAAGACATAATGAAAGCAATTAGACTTAAAAACAACATAAGAAACATATTTAACATTCAATGAAAAATAAGCATTATATAACTTGGAGGGAGAGACTATTATAAAACTGGCTGATAATGGTGGTATTACAATAATTATAAATAAAGACAACTATATAAATGTAGCCATGCTACTTTTAAATAACAAAAATTAATATGGATTCATAACATTTAACTAATGCAAATAATTATTTAAAGACATACTTTCTACCCAGAAATAAAAGGCCTCCTTGATAGGAATATATATATTATTACCACCTAAAAATCAACCCAGTAAGTTTTCCATTCTACCCAAATTCCACTATCATTTACTTTTAATGTTAAAGCTATCAAGCACTTTCTTTTTGCTTTCAATATCAAATAAATGTTTTTAGTAACTTTAGACATTATGTGATTGTATACTAATATCTCATATTGGTGGAATTAAAGCTAATAAAACTTCTTTAGAAAATAAGAAATATGATTACTATTATATTACAATTGGTACTGAATTAATGTATTTAATCTTAAGACCAAATTATTTTATTTTTAACTCTATATATTATATGCAAAAATAAAATAATGAAAAGGTATAAAAATGATACCAAATTATTCCATCATTTTTATGGCCAACTAGAATCCTCTACACATCGAAATGCTAGAGTTAAACTTCATAACTGGCTTAGATATATGGCCATATAATGAAGAAGAATTTCATATCTACTTTGATTATATAAATAATTTTAATACAAATATACAATTTATAATGAATTTTTTAAAAGCTATCCCATTTAATTGATTAAAATTATTTATAGCAATAAAATTCTTGGAACTAATACATATATAAAAAAAACAACTGATAGCTATAGCAATCTACATTTTCATGGGAAGACCCTAAGCACTTAAAGGCTAATATCTACTGTAGTCAATTCATGAGAATTAAAAAAAGAACATTGTGATAAAACTTTCTCCAACAAAATAACAAGTTTTATACAATAAATTTATAAATATGACATATAAAATACTAATTGATAAGACAATAATAAAATTTTCAGAAATTTATAGAAAGAGACTTCTATCAAAGAAAAAAGAAGCCAAACATTACTTTTAATAATGATCTAACTAATATTAACCACATATTGCAGAAAAAACATATTAAATGACACAGATTATCTAAAATCCTAAACCATTTAATATCAAAGATATGAAACACTTAAGGGTAGATTTGTAAAAATGAATTTTATTATTAATTTTGTATGTTGGTTTTCATATGGAGATAAAAATTGTCTTACATGCAAATCTATTATTCTTACAAAAATGAACCCAAATAAGACTATTCATGATTTTGAATAACATATCTCCATCTATATCAATTTTAAAAATGCAAGACAAAATTGATCCTAGCTTGACACCTCAAGTTGTGTACAAGATCTCATGCCCACAGACAGGCTGCAGTGCTGCATATTATGGAGAAATGAAAGCCACTGTTAATAATAGAGCTACCCAGCATATATATGCATACAAGAGAGCTCAGAATAATGGAGACAACACTTCAATATTCTTGGAACATGAAAAAGCAGCCTGTCACAAGTTCAAACCCTCCAACTCTGAGATCATATATACTGAGAGAAATGACTGCAAAAGGAAAATAAAGGAGGCATAATTTATCATAAATGATCCACACACCATTGATGGTGGAAGAAATGCATGTTTCTCTAAGAAATGGCTGATTGATCTGTATATATTAAAAATTGTTTTACATACAAATATTAATTTGCATATATTAGCATACCTCAACAACAACACAACATTTCTAACTCTTCGACTATGAATATGAGGTTAAAAGATCTCGAAAGCACTAAACCTGATATTTAATTTTGATAGTTCTAACTTCACCAACAAGCATTCGAAGTGTGGTATAATTACTAAAGTTAATATATTTAACATAAAATATCAGATGCTTGAATGATTACGTAGATATATCACTAAATAATCTATAGATTATGCTAACGATAGATTTGACATTTTATATAAAAATGATAACAGACTACATTATAAAGATTTCAATTTACAGGATCACTCAATTGATGATTTAAGAGTGTTCATATTACAGAACAATTTTTCCTCCACAAAAGAGAAAATAAAAATAAAAAGTTTTTTAATTTATAAATTTCAGATTTTACATCACATGTATATGAGCATTATTACATCCCTGAATTACCTAGTTTCCTCATACACTAATTTTATTTTTCATTCATTAATTATTGTTTATTATTTAATGTTAACCACTAAAGTAATTTCTTTATATTTCACATTTAGTATGAATGTAAAATAATTTCTTCTACACATATTATTTGTATATATATTTTTGTATAATTTTTTGCATAGATGTATATACTTAAATTGTTATCTGATTCCTAAAACTGTTTTTAATCCTAAATCTCATAAAAATAATTTTCTTTTAAGGTGTATTGTCAATTTTACAGAAGAGATTGATGATAAAATTTTGAAATTTCTTATAAGATTTTTTTTTTAAATTATATTAATTTTGGTCAATTTTCTGTCTTTTGTTCTTTTGAGGCTTTTAACAAAATAAATGACTTTCTTTTAGAGAATGTGTTGTGTATTTGAAAGTTAGATTTTGAAAATATGTATCAATGAGTTGATAGATTAAAAAGAATTAAGTATTTTTTTTCTATTTTAGGAAAGTAATATTTTTCTGCAGACATTATTAAATTTATTCATCATCATCATCATCATCATCATCATTATCATCATTATTATTATTATTATTATTATTATTATTATTATTATTATTATTATTATTATTATAGGATTCAATGCATTTTAGATGTAATAATGTGTTTTATAAGATTATAGAAGGGTATATTATTATTTATGTTATTTTGCCTTTGATATGCTCTATCTATATGGATTTTTTAGAAAGCAGTGCATTAATCATTTGTCTTTTTAAAAAATATTATTATGTGTAAGATAAATAGGTTGATTATTTGGTTGTTATTCAAAAAGGAAACATTGAAATTTTTTTTAATAGATTGAATCTTTTTTATTCTAATATTAATTTTACCAATGAAGAAAATACTTTTGATTTTGTTAAATTAAATTTTTAGATTTAAGTGTTGATAGTGTTGATAATATTTTATTTTGTTCTCATTTTATTAAACATAGAAATTTAAGAAAATATGATAACATCTAAGAGGTATCATTTTTTTATTAATAAGAAAATTGCTTTCTTGAATTTTTGTAATTGGTATAGAAGGGTTATTTTTTTAAAAAAATAATGCTTATATTTCAAGATAATTTGCTTTGATTACATTAATTTGTATTATAATCATTAATTTATTAGAAACATTATATTTAATAAAATATATCTATAGACCTGACATTAATAAAAACTGAAATATTAATGGAAATAAAAAGTTTATTTCTTTAACATTTAAATCATCAATTTATAGACATTGATTCATAATCATAGTCATTTATTGGTTGGTGTTAATGTTGCTTGGACAAAATTCCATAATTTAAATTCTTGATTAAATAGTTCAAAACAGTCAATTAATAGTAAATCTATTCCTGGTATAGTTCATAAGATTTTTTGCACTTGTAGTAAACGTATATAAGTCAAAGTAAATTAAATCTTAATGAAAGACTTAAGGGTTATAAGAATAGGATATAAATAGATATATAACTCAGTTTTGTATATTCAAACATTATTTGGCAATGTGGTTATCTTTTATAAAAAAAAAATGAATTTAAAAAAAAGGCAAAGAAATTCAGGTTAAATCTTGAATTTAAGGCCATCAATCTCACAAAGACAACCAAAAATGGGTAGTTTTGAAGTGATTTGTGGAAAGACTATATATATATATATAATTGAAATAATAAATTTAACGGTTTACAAACTATTATACACAATCCTTAAATCCACAGAAGTACTTTTGATTAATTTCTTAAACCTGCCTCAACTGCCATTAAATTAAAAAAACAAAGCGGAAACAAACGTCATCAATTCAAATCCCACAAATCTCGTATTTTAATGTTAGCAGCTTGTCTATTTATTAACTGCATTTTATTCCTATTTATAAAAATTACCTCTTTGATTTTTTTTTTATTATGGTTTCTCTTTTCATAAAGAATTTTCGCATTTTCAAAATCAAATTTAAATTTATATTTACATGTTTTTTCATGATCAAAGAAAACTGAAGGAGACATTAAATCACCATTATTTTTAAAAGTAAAAAAAAAAATAATGGTGATTTAATGTCTCCTTCAGTTTTCTTTGATCATGAAAAAACATGTAAATATAAATTTAAATTTGATTTTGAAAATGTGAAAATTCTTTATGAAGAGAGAAACCATAATAAAAGAAAAATTAAAGAGGCAATTTTTTATAAATAGGAACAAAATGCAGTTAATAAATAGACAAGCTGCTAACATTAAAATACGAGATTCGTGGGATTTGAATTGATGACGCTTGCTTCCGCTTTGTTTTTTGTTTTTTTTTAATTTAATGGCAGTTGAGGCAGGTTTAAGAAATTAACCAAAAGTACTTCTGCAGATTTAAGGATTGTGTATAATAGTTTGTAAACCATTAAATTTATTATTTCAATTATAATTACAATTTTGTTTTAATTAACGGACATTATATATATATATATATATATATATATATATATATATATATATATATATTGTGCCTACTCAAATGTGAGTTTTACATTGCAGTATAAAAAAAAGAAAAAGGAAAATATACTGATTTTACTTTTTCTACTTGATTTGATTTATGGATGATGGAGGTGTTGAATTATAAAAATTATCTAAGAAACTATGGCAACTATAATATTAAAACAACATTCTTATTTACTATTAACAATATTATCATATTATAAATTGGTTGTAATCAATTTTAAAAGAAAAATAAATGAATCATAAAACAGATCACTTGAATAAAATTATTAATATTATGTGTTTAAACTTTTATTACTACATTCACCATAGCAACTTATTTGCTACAGAATTAAACATTTTATATTTCATATATGTTTGTTTATTTATTAGTATAGTGGAATATATTAAAGAAATATGTTAAAAAATGGTATACCTTAAAAATATACGTTTTATTATGATGTATGGAAAATGTCATGTGAATTCTTTGCTTTTATTTGAAATTAAAAATAATATTGAAATTATAAAACAGGATTTTTTATTGTATCAAATGTTTTCTATGTCTTCATTTTTATTTGCTGTAAAAAACAATTTTTTTACACTAAAGAGTGATCATTGAGTTCAATTGAAGAGTTACCCTAGCAATATTGATGTTAGCAAAAATAAGTTATAAATAGAATTGAACCACTTTAATTTGAGTTCTATTTTTGTCATTGTCTAGAATGGACACATTAAATTCGTCTTTAAGAATAAAACTTAAAAAGATTGACCATTCAGTTTGGGGCAGTTTGGTGATAAAGTGCCAAGAAAAAACTTAAGGATATATTATAAAAAAAGAAAAAGAAATATCAAAATTCATTTTTAATCCATATAAGCTATTAAATATTTTGTTATTAAAATTTGAGATTTCATCTATATATTAAAGATGAATACAAACAACATCATATCTATATGGATATCATATTTTTGATTAAGGAATTGTACAAGATCGAGTGATCTAATTTCTAAGTGATATTAAATAATTAAAATATCCCCTTATTGATTTAGAAAAAATGCTAGCATTTATTATTCATCTTGACTGCAAATAATTTTGTCAATGAAAGAATGTCTCTTTATATATCCTTACAAACAAAGAAGCATGCAGATTTTATATTGACAAAGTAGCTGTCATTTTTAAAAGGTTGGACATATTTATACTTGAAAGAAAAGTATCAGAATTTAAAGAAAAAAAACAATTGAATTCAAATCCTCAATTATTATCATTGTTCATGCTTGTCTCTTCTCAACCTTAAGAAAAGATCATTTCTATGCATTTAGCTCATAAACAAGGTAAATGGAAACTGTAATGGAATGTAGTGGGTAAAAAGGAAAAATAAAACTTTCAATGTAGATTATGTGTTATATATAATTATTGTTATTTTAAAAGAAAATGTATGTTTTGTTTATCTTTATTTTAAAATATAAAGTTAATTTATGAATAAACAGTGGGTACAGTTAGAGGTTGATTGACAAGCTATCTACACAATAAAATGTTGGATTCTTTTTTTTTTAAGTTTAAACTCTTATCGGATGAAATTAATTCCGGACTCAATATCTTTAAATATTCATTTTTAGGAAAGATATCTTGAAATTTCTCCAACAGTTTGTGTAGTTTGTTATTATACAGATATTTTGTGATCCATGGCTATTTATTTATAATTCGTTATTAGTTTTTATAGAGTAACAGATTATATATTGAAGAGAAATAGTATTTGTACTTATCAACTGGTTATAATTTTAATCAATTGCATATAGTAATATTTTTTACTATCATTATTTATTCTTATTATAAATCAATAAATTTAAAATTAATTGAAATCTAACTGACTTGTCTAATTGTTTTATAATTATGCAAATCAATTTACAACAATAAATTTATAGAAGATAAGATGAACTGTTTATATAAGAAAAACTTCATTTTTCTTTTAATCATTGAATCATAATCTAAAAATCAAAGCAATATCGGTAAATGTAGTATGGTTATATACATATATATTTTATTATATAATTATTATTAAGCCTAACTAGATATAAATTTTATATTGTCATTACATTGAAATAATTATTTGCTTTATATGAGTTAATATCAGTTGCATAAATAATTTCATTAGATCATGGCTAATTATTAAGAGCTTATCTTGTTCAGTTATAAAGACCTTGATAGATTTTATTCTGTCATTAGTTAGAATGATTTACCTTAATTATCTATAAACTTCTTTGAGTGGATCATAAATTTGATTAACTATTAAATTTTAATATTTATCTTTGACTAAAATAAATGCCAATAATTCTTTTATATGGTTTAGGTGTTATAAAATCGATTTTAATAATTGATTTACAGGAATTCCAACACAATTGAAATAAAACAACTATATTTCAATTGTGTTAGAACTATTATTAATTATTGAAAACAACATTATAGACAAATTTGTTTGACCATTATTAAGGATTATTCAATGAAATTTAAATAGCTGGGTAAGAATAGTTTATTATGCTTCAGTAGATAACCAATAGAAATCTACTGTAAATATGATATAATAATATGATTGGATATTATAAATACAAGATTATCTAATAGGTTCATTGATAATGTGTTCTTATAGAGTATTTCATTATGATATATAACTTAAGCAATAATAGTACATTGAAGTAAAATATGGTATAGATAAGTTATTATTTTTAACATTTTATTAAACTAGATATAAAACCGATTAATAATTTATTTTATTTAAAATATTCTCAAAAATGTTGCTATAACCATTTAGGAACTAGTTTATTTAGGTAGAGAATATCATTAAATTTTATGTAATATTTGATTAGTAAAATATATCAAATTTAGTTATTTATTTATTTGAATTTGGTTTTATTCAATTATAAATTAAATAGATATCTTAGGCATATATCATTGTTTGGACAATGATATATGATTTTACTGTTTACTGTAGTTTATTTTGGGTAATGAATAGATTTGGTGATATTTGAGGTAATGATCTTGTTTGTTTTCTTTTGTTTTAAATGCTATTTGAATAAATTAGGTTTTAATAAAGATTGACACCAATATTTTATTTTGGTGTGATGGATAATCTGAGTAAATATTTATTGGAAATAGTGTTATTGTATAGTGTACCTAATGACTGAGCTAGATAATTTTACACGTTATAACAGAGTTACTATTAATTGATATATTATTTGCTCTGTTATAAATAATATTTAAACCATAACGGCATTTCTTCATAATATTTTTTTTTATTTTTGTGCCAGTAATAAATGGTTGTCTAAAACCTGTAGAGCAATTTTGTTTGTTTCATTATAAATGCTGACCAAACCAGTAGAATGATAATGGAGTAGAAAATCAATTATTATCCTATTACAATATATATATATGGTGGTTTTTTTTTACATTTTAATAAATTTCATTTCAGAAAATCTAATTGTTAACAGATAAAACCATAGATGTGAGAGAACTTTAATTTAAATTTTTTTTAGCTAGTTTTTTTTTTTTTTTAATGTTATATGATTTTCTAAATTTTTTTTGTATATATTTTTTAATGAATGAATTATTATTTTTATAAGGTTTATTTAAAAAATTGTTTGTTTTGTTTTTTGCTTTTGTGTGCGTGTGTCTTTTTGTAAAAAAAAAAATGTATTTATCATAATAAATGAGTTGTTGCTTGATAAAAAAAATTATTAATTTATAGGAATTTATTACATTATTAGATATGAAAATAATTTTTAATGTTTACATTTTGAAGGCAGCCATTTGGCAGTATTTTCTGAAGAAAACCAGTTTCTGATTGAAATATTAAAAACAGCTACGCAAACAAGTAATTGTGTTTTGTTTTTAATTAATTTCCTCTAGTTAGTTTATATATTTTTTTATTATTTCCATATATAAAGAGAGGGGGAAGGTGAATAAGAAGGAAAGTGCATTTAGAACAAAATTTATTCATATAATGTTAATATAAAATAAATATTTTATACAGTAGTTGATTTTAAAACAAACAAAAATATTAATATCAGTATTTTTTCCAAATTAATCTAATCGATGTAAAATATCTTTAAAAACTTAACTACTCAGAAAAATATATTATGCATACAACATTAAATGCATTTAGATATATAAAAATTATATATTCATACTAAATGTGATATAAAATAAGTCATAATAATAAAAACATCACATTATATATGATATTATCAATTCTCAATCTACATTTATTGCAATATTTCACATTAGTTCACCTTAGTAAAATTAAATAAAACCAAGTATATTGCTTTGGCACAAGCATACTAACATATTTAAATCATTTATCTATGAATCCCATAGTTGATGATATAATTTTATTGTAAAATAAGCTCTGCATAAAATAATATTAAAAAATCATGTTAAAAAAATTAATACAAGCATTCAATGATTTAATCAAATAGATAAAAATTTAATCTGAATGTTTACTGCATGCTATGTCATTGAATATTTATTATTAATAAAGTACAGTCCAAAGGTAGTGAAACCACAGTTTGTGAAACACATGTCACTCTTTGACATAAAATTTATAGCTCACACAAATATGTTAGTTGAGTTTTTTTTTAATCAAACTTAATATAAAAGATTTTTTTTTTTCAAGCCTATAATTATTTACTAAATATAAACTGAAAATTAATTAGATTAAATCACAATTTTAATATTTGTGAAAAAGATATATACTAAAACAAAATATCAATAAATGGAACTTTTTTATTCTTTCAACATTACTGAAATATAAATTTATGTGTGGTTATGTTTTTTTTAATATTAGCATTACAGCAGTAATTAAATATACTTAGCATTATTAACACAGTGATCAGTTAAATTTTTGAAATTGTTTTGTGTGTGGGTATATATAATGCAATGTTATGATTACTTATATTAATAAAATTAATAATTTAAAATTGAATACTTAAATATTGTAGATGTATATACATTTCTTAACATTTTAAAAAAAATTTCAACAAATCCTAAAAGCATGTATGTAATATTTGTTCATGTTGTACATTTATCCATTATCTAAATTGTTGATGTGGCTTTGATATTAGGCAAATTTGGCTCAATTGGTATATTCAAACCTAGATTATAAGATAAAAATCTAATTAATATCCACATAATATTTTCTGATAAAACTATCCTTCCAATTAATAATAGGCTATATGGCATTTTATTTAAAAATATATTCACCAGAATAAAAAATGTGTTTTTATTACTTTACATCATTAATTGACGATTTTTCATTTTTATGAATTAAAATTGCTTTATGCATGCAAAGATTTAAAAAAAACATATAAAATATTACCTGGTACTTCAGTGGGTGAAGTAGTGGAAAGCCTCGGTGTTTTACATTGCGATTCTTCATTATCTGAAGATTGTAAAGGGTCTGGACAAGAGATTAAACAATCTAAAAAAAAATTATTTTTTTAAATTTTTATTAATTATTAATATTTTTATTTTTTTAATTTTTAGATATATAGACACATATTTATTACTTATACACTTACCATGTAACACTATCTAAACCACAATACTAGATCTCATTAAGGCAATCATATTAAAAGTTGATATGCTATTATTAGCTATTGAAAGGGTATTGATTTAAATTATGCAGGCATATATATATATGTGCTTATGATAGGTTCATTTAGATAAATTATGCAGGCATATATATATATGTGCTTATGATAGGTTCATTTAGATAAAAAGAAGGTATGCAAAGACAATATTGTTGAAATCACTATGTTGGTAACTGATTTTATGAAAAATATAATTATTATGATATTATGCTAAACATAACTTTTGTTTAAAAGAAGAAAAATAAACGCCCATAATGACAAAATCAATTTATGATTGTATCAACAAAACAATTTGCAACTCCTTCAAGAGTAAATGATACATTATATATAAACAAAATATAAAGTATGTTGAAAGCCTCAAATTAATAGTCTATATAAACATAATTATATATTTTATTATATAACTAAGTTTTAATTTATAATAATATTGAAGTGCCCTATACAGAGTTATATGTAACAATAGAATATATATATATATATTGTAATGGTATGAATAAAAAAATAACCATGATGATGACTGGAAAACATCATGACCCCATAAATAAATCAATTAACCAATATTGCTCTAAACGATCTGAGGGAGCAAAAACAATAGGGATTGTGAATGTGAACAAAAGAAGTATAAATTTATAAGCTTAATATACTATAAGTGAATAGCTTTACTGGAATAATTTAAAATCCCTAAAACACTATGCTATTATGAAATCAAGTCAATTCATAGAGCAGATAGCTGGAGAAATAAAAACGTTTTAATAATTATTTAATAATTAATAAACCATTAAAAAATAAAATGAAATATGATATGACTATTTCAAATTAAAAACATTTTTATCAGCAACATATAATTTCATATAGAAAATATGATTACCCAGTTGATTTTTTTACTAATTAAAATAATCAATCTTTACTTTCATTATTTCCTGTTCAATAACTAAAGCTGGAAAACAACTTTTAACAATAAGAGATAAGGAAAGTAAAAATTAGCTGAATTTACTGTTACAAATAGTCCATTTATATAGCACTGAACTACATATGTAATATAGAGAATAAATTTTTGGCCAGGCACACAAAAAGTCCAGATTTTAGCATGGTGAGAAAAGATTGGTTTAAATAACAATAGGCTCTAAACACTTACACTTTTTAAACTGATGCTTATGAGTGAGTGCATATAAATTTTTGAAAAGCACATGATTGAAGGTTTATTCCCTTCTCTATATTAGCATTCCTGATTACAGTACAATTACATAAACATTGGCAATTGTACATGATTGTTTTAATACTTTTTGTATAACATAGTCTTGGATGTATAAATAAGAAATATTCATAACTCTTGAAATAAAGTCCATTTGTCTTGAGCTTGACTGGTCTGGTTAGATAGCATTCTGTGATATTGAACTATTGCTTAAGAGTGAGTGCATGTAAATTTTTGAAAAGCATGTGACTGAAGATTTATTCCCTTCTCTATATTACATGCATAGTCAAGTGCTATGTAAAAAGGCTATTTATTATAGTAAATTTAAAACTTAATATTTATTTCTAATTACAGGTGGTTAAAAATGATACAATTTATTTGTCAAGTTATATTTCAGGCACAGAATAAGTCAAAGCCCTGATTTCAGCATAGTGAGCAAAGGTTGGCTTATATAATGATAAGTTCTAAGCATAAATGTTCCACTTATACTTTTTAAACTGATGCTTATGGGTGAATACTTGTAAAGGTTTATTCCCATCTTTATATTACATATGTAGAAAAGCACTATATAAATAGACTATTTATTAAAAATATCTTAATAAATCTAGTAAAAATTATTTTTTTATAATATTCAACTCTTGGTGAAACAGTTTATTATAATAAGAAAATAGAGAAAGTTATAGGACTTTGTTTCCTTAAACATGTATTTGTTTACTGTGACACCTTATCTCCATAATTATCAAGAGATTGCATTTCATAGAGGTTTCTCACTAAGAGGCATAAAGTGTTTGCAGTGTCTATATCATCTGAATGTGATTTTTCTAAAATAAAACAGAACATATATTACCACATTCCCAAAAATATTTCAATATATATATAAAAATAAAACTTCAATTCTGTAATACCTACTTATATTAAAATGGAAAAGAAAAAATATTTTGATATAAAAAATATACAAACCATTATATTATAAATCTATGACCTAGATATAAAGACCTTTTAAATTAAAATGATTGAATACAAAAAATAAATGATATATTATGTTTATCACAAAAAAATGAATATAATTATTCTAACGAAATAAAATTTAAAGATAGTCAAGTGTTGGTGGCCTAGCGGTTAGCATAGCTGCTTTCCAAGTAGTTGGCCCGGGTTCACTTCCCAGTCAACACATTCAACATATGAAAAAAAAAATTAAAGATATATGTGAACACTATATAAAATGTGATATATATATATTAATGAAAATATTCTAGAATAAATACTAAAATATTCTATATGTCTATATAAAATACAAATAAAATATTTGCTATCACCAGCTCATAGCATTTTTTGCCATCTTGAATAATAATCAACTGCTTAAAATTTAAATATCATTATAATCATATAACAGTAACGTTCCTATGTGAACAGACAACTTTCCACAAATTATGAATAAATACTGACACAATTATATTGCTTATTCAACACATTGTAATATTTATAAAATATGACTCTTTAATTTTTATTTTCTTCAAGTCATTTTCCACATTTAAAACAAAAACACTATCAAAGTAGGAATCTTCATTACAAATCACTGCATGTTGTGAAAAAATTTATTTTTTTATTGTAATTATATATATATATATTGAGTATATATATATTGTAATTATATGTATTACCACTTGAAAAATATTATTGAAAAAACAGCAAAGAAAGTTAATGTGAATGAGAAGCCAAATATTATTTAATATAGATGAATGTAGAACTAAAAAATATAATGTAAAAACACACACATATGTATATATATATATGAGAAATAAATATCCACTAAATATTACAATGTATTTAAATTTTACAAAAAATATAAAAACTCTCAAAACACCAAAATGAATAAAAATGTCAAAACTAAGATGTAGAAGACATAGGAAAACTATTTTATGCCTGTTATTCTACTGGGCAAAAAAATGGCACTATCAAAAATGAAGGTTCAATATGTCATACTACAGAACTAAAGATTCTTGGAGTAACTCTTAATTCATCAAGTAAATGAAACTGCTATGCTCAATCTATCATCTGAACACTTGAATGTCACATGAACTGTAGAGAAACTAACCGCATTATTATTATTGTTATAGGTTATTATTTTTCCTTTTTTGGTTTACTTTCTAATAAAATATCTAAATATCCATGAATTGACCAAATAACGGATGGTTGTCTGGACTGGTTATAAAGATTATTTTAAAATAAACTAAATAAATAATCAATGTTTGTAAATAGCAAAAAAAGATAGAATTACTTTCTAAAGTCACTTTTTAAAATTGACATTAGAAAAAGTAAATAAGATTTAAATCTTTTTCATGCTACACAAATGAATCTTAATCATGATTATTCAACATAAACATTCCATTAGAGGTTTCTTTTGTTAAAAAATAAATAAATAAAAAACTTTAAATATAAAGTAACTTTTGTAAACATTTAAATTAAATTGTAATATTAAAAACACATAAGAATACAATGAAATAAGCAATAACTAAATTCAATAGTTTATAAAAAAAAAAAATTAATGTAAAAGCAAAGTTGATAACTTATTTAAAATTAAAAATAAATTAAATTTAACAGCTGAGATTTTGAATAACTCTATAAATATTAAATAAAATATTTTTAAAAGTTATATTTTTAATAGATAAACATATACAGAACAAATACTATATATATATATAAGATTAAATTATGGAAAATATAAAAATTAAATTTCAAAATGAAATTGAAGATAAGTAAAAATGTTGATCTAATCGTTTTAAAATGAAAAATGCAAATAACTTTTTAAGAATATATAAATTAAATTATATATATATTTACATTATATACATTTGAAATTTTTCCTATATATTAACAAAAATAATATTTTCTCTTCTGAAAACTTCACGAAACTTTATTTAAATTTTTCGTTAATAAAAAAAGAAAGAACATTTATATTTTAATGAGAAAATATTTTGGTAGTCAAAATTATCAATTAATCATTAATTAAACCATAGAAAGCTAGTTAGCAATATCAATAAAATGTCACAAACTTTTAGTCCAACCAATTCAAACCAATTCAACTTGCTTGGCCAGCTACATCAATAACCCAATTTTCCAAATAAATGCAATTATTAGAGTTATTAGTTAACTTTTAACATTTTTGAGCTTTTTGGGAAAATTGTATACACAAAAATAAATATAATTTCAATTTAGCATAAAACAATTATATATTTCTCTATTTACTGAAACATGAATATAAAATTGTTATATGGTCTCTACTGTCAGTTTAAAGTTTAATAACTTTAACCAATATGAATATAGCTGCTGAACTGATGATCCCAATAGTTAAGTTTTTCATGTCACAGAATAAACTTGCTAATTAGCCGGAAAATACTCAAAGAAAGATATTGATTAAATATCACTTTTATTTAATTCTCAAAAACAATTAATTTAATCAAGACATAATACTTGCTTTAGTAAACTTCTAAATATGTCCTATTCTGTTCCATAAAACAATGAATTTCATTTTCAACTTCCCATGGACTGCAGATCTCTTCATTTCAATTTACTTATTATATTCTGTTTCATAAAATATTGTTTTTCATTGCAAATATCCTGCAGAATAACTATTTCTCTTACCATAAAATGTATATTTGTATTATTTATTTTATTCTACAAATATTGTACAGTTTAATGTCTAAGTTGTATTGAATAGTAAAAAAAAAAGTGAACTATCTTTTTTTTTTTTTAAAAAAAAAAAAAAGGGGGGGGGGGATAATGAACATTATACTTAGTCATCCAAATATAAAAATGAATTAGAACTGATATATATCCTGACCACTTTTTTATCATCATCATCATAATCATTATTATTATTATTATTATTATTATTATTATTATTATTATTATTATTATTATTATTATTATTATCATCATAATCATTATTATTATTATTATTATTATTATATCATCATCATCACTATTATTATGTTTCAAATGTAAACAGCATTGAGACTCAAAAGTGTTTGTTACAGATGAAAAATATGAGGTCTTAGACACAAGTTAATACATGATATTACATATGCAATAAGAGTTTACAATCTTCCTTGTGATAGAAAAAAAAACATGACTTACAGTAAATGAAAAAATTATTATTACAGAACAAGCTACATTTGTCAAGGTTTACATAGAATTTTTAAATCAGATCTGAAAAAAATACATTGAATCCCATGGTAATATGAATGAAAACACATGATGTTTAGGATTAAAGCTGGTATTAGATTAATATATGATTGTATCAAAATTGAGCCTATTTGGTGGGAAGAATTAGGGTTTTCATGGCTGTTTTTATTATTCATGTTTTTAGATACAATTTGATACATAACATTACATATGCAGGAAGAGTTTACAATTCTGTTTATGATAAAAAAAGTGATTTACAACAGTTGAAAGAATAATAATTGTTGCATAACAAGATACATATTTCAAATTAAGTTTACATAAATTTTACAAAAAATTATAAGATAAACACATGATAGCACATGTTGATATTTGTTAATACATTTAAGGAGGGTGTTTGAAGTTAGTGTTCCATTGGTATATGGCTGTACATAAATTGTATTTATTAGTTGGTGAGCACTATAAGTGTCAAGGCCAAGTCTTATTGTTCATATGTTGGGCATTTGTTCATTTGAGATAATTTGATAGATTTTATAAACATCTTTGGATAAGTGTTTAGGGTGGATGTACTGTGCTAATCTCAAGTGTTGCAGTATTTATTCCAGAGTTCACCCTGATATAATATTGGAGCTTTGAGTTCATGCATGGGAATTGAGCTGGTTGAAGTTCCAAAGAATGAGATAGAAGTGAGAGAGAAAGTAATTGGAATCTATGGCTAATATAATGATGAACTTGGAGAGGAAATGTTTTAAATGAAACAAAATATCCCATGTGGCATGGTAATAATAAATTTTGACAAATTGTTGTCAGCATGTCAGGCATCCAAATCATGGGGGGGGGGGTTTACACTAATGAGTTTTTAAGTCATTTTAAATATTGTTTGCATTGGTTGTCCTGAAACTTCAAATTGGTTTATTCATTAATGGACATGAAATATCTTGGCTAATAGTGACATGGAAATTGTTCTTGAGGATGCTGGAATATGCTTTTTCATGAGACAAACTGGCAATATACTAGAATACATTTTACCACTAATCACTCGGTCATGTAGTTGTATGGCAGCATTTTGATTCATTTTAACAATTTAAAAATATTATTTTTTTAAAAAAAAGCTTTTGAAAATTCAAATTATCTTAGAAAAGATGCATGACAAAATTAATTATTAATAATTGGTTCAATATATGTTAAATTTACTCTCAAATCCCACAGATTTTGAATAGTCCTTTGGGGCATTTAAACTGGGAAATTTTTCCTTGTTGACTAGCAATACCAAGTATACTGCCACTAATGAATGTTGAAGAGAGACTATGTTGCCGCAAAAATGTCCCGAGATGCAAAAATACTGTCTCTATCCTTAAGTTTTCCATGTTTGTTGTGGTAGGTGTTGGGGTGTCTTCTTGGATTGTTTCCAAATGTGAATGTGCAAAGAGTGTACCAATATGTATACAAGCTGAATATGGCTGCACGTATTATTGGTATTGTGATTTTTTTGTATGTATCAACTATTTTACTAATTGTGGTCCTATTTTGTCTGTAGTTGTTCAGCATCATTAGTCACACTTTTTCTAGGGCTAGACAATCATGTAGAAAATGGGTTTGTTTCTTCATCTCTGTGACATAGCATATACAGTGGATCAACATTTGTGTAAAATCGCTTGTACCAAATAAAGTGAGTTGTTGGTAGTGCATTAAAGTGATGTTTGATAATAAAATAGTAAAATTTTGGTTCCAGGCACCATCTTTTAAACTTTAACATGTGCCATTATTTATTCCCAGTACTGTGGGCAGATTATTTGCTAATTAGTCTGGAGACAGTAGATTTTGTATTTGCCAAGATGTGTATTTATTTGTGTTTTAGTGTTATATTGTTTCTTATGGATTCACAACTCACAAGCAGGGTAAAGATATAGTTATACGTGGAAGGAGACCAATCAGTGGGTGTGATTTTTATTATTATCCTATCTCTGGAAAGCATCTACATATAGCTATAAGCAGATTTACTGTTTTTGAGTGTGAAATACTGGTATTGCATGTAGTCCAAGACCATTCCATTTTGTAGGTCCATTTAATTGTTTCATTGAGATGGCTATTACTTTTCATTTCCATAGTAGCTTGTTGCATAGTGAGTTAATTGCTGAAATAAATGATTTTGTGAAGAAAATTACTATTAGCACATAGTAGATGATTTTTGTCATAATAAGCTGATTGTATAATGGCACTTTTGAGTAGATTGAGAGATAGGATTTGGAGAATGATTCAGTGATTTTTTTTTGCTTCTGCTTTAAGTTTGTTTTGTATTTTCTATCTCACTTGATTCATGTCCAAGTAGAAAGAGATATCCAGAAACATATGAGATTTTCCTTGAAGTAGCTGTGTGTTTAATACCTGTAAATATTGCCCATACAGCTGATTTATTAGTGTTGATTTTTAGCCTGAACTTTTCTGTATAATCTTTTATGATTTCCTGTAGTATAATTAATTGCTTCTTTGAAGTTAGAAATACTGTGACATCATTCATGTAAGCTATACATGGTATATATGTGTTGGTGTTTGGAAGTGGAATTCCTTGGATTTTTTTAATTTTGCTCTAAAAAATAGTAGTGTGCTGAGTGAAGATCCTTATGGATTGATTGGCTGGGGTAAAAAGATGATGAAGACCTTCCATTAAATGTGATGTGAATTTCTCTGTTTAGTAGCAGATTGGCAATTGTATATAAGATTGTGTGAGGTATTTCTGTTTTTTTTTTTTTTTGAGGTGAATTAACAGTGCTTTGATTGGCAGTGAATCAAATGCACTTTCAAAATCTAATGGTATGGCCATTGGGGAATATTTTTTCCTTTTAATTACTGGTTAATGATTGTTTTGTATATTAGTGCTGCTTGACTTGTTGATGAGCCCTTGATGTTGTGATATTAGTGGTATTATATATGGTTTGATTTTTTCTTTTATAACTTTTTTCAGAATTTTAATCCCAAAAGTTCCATTGAGATTGGATGCAGATTGGAGACTGTGGCAATTGGAGTTTGTTTTTTAATGAAGTGGACCATTGAAATCAGATACAGCCCTTGTATATTGTATAGCTTTTGTGATAGTTGATTTGCAAGCTGGCACAGGTATGTGTTTATAATTTGGCTGAGATGTGAGAATACAAATTGTGGGATTCCTGGTCATCCTGTACCTGGAATTTATGCTAGAATGAGTGCAAAATCTGTGATTTCAAAAGGTGTCTCTGCTTCTGGTTTTCCAAAAGAATTTTCTGGGAGTTTAAGTTGGTTAGGCTTTCTTAACTTTTCTTTGAAGTGCTAATATATAGGTTGTATCATATTATGTCCAGCTGTGATTTTGCCATCCCATTCTTGTGCCATGAGAACTCTATTTGTTGATGCAAAGCCCAATGCTCATTGAATGTATCTGTGAGTCCATGAGGGGTTGATTTTTTAGTATATGATTGATAAATGAGAGGATGTGGGTATATGCTATATATTTAAAGATTGGGTCAAGGTGCATCTGATTGAGCTTATTTATCATGATGTATGTTTCTGATAAAGAGGAATTCTGGAGTGTTGTCTGGTAGGAGGATATGTATTTGTCTTTTGTATGTTAGTGATCCTGTTGTGGTATATGTTTAAATTTAATTTTATTATTTGTGCCACATGATCAGAAAATGGGGAGGGGGGAAGACTTGCTTTGATTGATCAATGTAACATTGGAGATTAGAGCATTAGATCTATGAGTGTGCCACAGTGGTTGTTATAAAAAGATACCGAGTTTGGTAGGAAAAAAACCTCGCCACTCATAAGCAATATTGCAAGTTGATGTATTCATTTTGCAACAAACTTTTGATGGATCATATTAAAATCTCCATCAAGTATAGTAAGGTACAAGTATAGTAAGGTAATGATTGGAAGCTAACAGAGAACTAATGGTTAAAATTATTCTGTTAATTACAATAGGAATGGAGGGAATATATTCAAATATAATGTTAATTGAATAACTTCTGTAATTAAACGTAGTTCTCAGAAGATTGGAGTCCATGACAATTATTTTAAATGATGTGAAAAGGCATTCTTGGTGAATAAATATATCTATTCCACTTGATGGTGCTGATGTGTCCCTCAAGCATGCGCAAAAACCAAGTTTTACTCATATATGTAGCTGGCTTGATTTGGGATCCATTATATATTTTTCTTTTTAACAGACCCAATATGCTGGTTGCATTGTCTGTATCCATTTATTAATTTGTTGTATTTTTTTTTGTGGAGTTTAAACTTCAAACGTTAAGTGTGGCAATTTTTATTTTCATGTTATTTAATGTTTTAGAGAGGGGTGTACAATTTTACTGAAGTGTGACTTTCATTTCCTTCCTTTTGTAAGTTTATCTGACTTGAAAGGGGTTAGTGTTGCTTGTGGTTTCTGTATATATTTGTTTAATCAAGTCACCATCTATGACATTTTCAAAATCTTTTGAATATTGAGAGGTTGATTCCATTTCCATATTTTCATCAAATGATTGTTTTATCAAATTTAATTGGCTATATTCCAGATCATTTGTTTTATCTTTTTATTTTCACTTGTTTTCTTTTGCTTTCCAGAGGTGTGTTTTCAATTACTGGAAAGCACCATGTGATGCTATCCATTATTTCAATTGTCATTTTGTTTATAATTGTGTGCTCTGCTAGATCATTGTCTCCATTTGGCAATCTCTTTGTTTTTTTGTAAATAACCAATTTCATTTTTCATTGAATTATCACTAAGTATTTTTATCCGATGGTAAAGGTTTTCATCTTCCTCATTCGTGTTTGTTTTATTTGTCATATCCATTGACCCAAGTGGGGGGTTGGCTACAGTTTCATTTTTATTTGTTTTAATTGTCAATGTTATTGCCTCGAGAGGGGAAAAATCTGTGTGTTTTCCTGCTGCATGGGTTTGTGTGGGGTATATGGATTCTCTTCTAATCTTTGTGAGGGGTGGTTATTTTTTTCTGCTAGATTTCTTCACTGCACTGTGATGTTATGTGTCCTCTTTTACCACAGGTGAAACAATGTGGTTTTAATCCTCAGATATATAAGTATAGGGTCACTTCTTGGTCTGTTAAGTGTGTTGGAATATTTTCTGGATCTATTTCTTTATGCAACTTTATATTCAAAACTATTTGTAAATAGAGGTACAGATGTTTCTTTAAGGTATATTTGTTGAAAAAAATAACCTTTCTGAAGAGATTCATTATTCTTTGGAAATGATCCAAGTTATATCTGAAGTAGACATTTTTAACACACCTATGATATTCTTGTATCTGCTTTCATCAACATGTACTATAGCAAAATTTCCTAGCATTTTAATGTAATTTTCAATTGTTCCCTTTGTGTTGCTTCATAAAGCTCAACTGATACATATCTGCTATTAGGATGGTCACCTATGCTTATACTGTCTCCAATAAATTATGTCTATTTAGTGCTTCAATTAGGAGAACCTTGGGAAAATGGTAGAGAGTGCAGTGATTGTCTGTTACAGCCAACACTACTGATTTCTCAGCACAAAATCTTTTGAATGTTGCAAAAAGTGTTCTTGGTATCATGTTGTTAAACCTCTCCCCAATCTATTCAAGCATTTCATCTGTCTATTGTGTGTGTGGAAAGGGGGGGGCTCAATTTCATCATGATTTATTAGATTTAAATCTTTAAGATTGTTTGATGTAGTTTTTCTAAATCTAAGATTTTTTACTGGGTTTACGTTATTTTGGTAAGTTTTGGCTACTGTTGCATACATCTTCCTAATGTTTTAAGAAGGACCAGCTTCTTGATCAAGCGACTGGGCAGTTGCCATTTTATAGTACAGCAAATAGTTTTTCAACAAGGTATTGTTTTTTTTAACTCTTTTTTTTCTTCACTCTTTTTTTTTTTGACTCTTAACTTTTTCATTATTTTTCCTTCTACTCTTTTTCTTTTTAGCTATTTGCCTCTAAATAATGTTATCAATCATATTTGTTTGAATTATTGGCTAACTGCCATGCTAGAGGTTTATTATATTTCAAGTAGCATTTGCTGATCTTTTCCTTTATTCACTAATTTTTTAGAAAACTCCGAATTTCTTAAAACAGTTGGGGTTACATGTTGCAATTTTTAAAACTTTTAAAGAAAAAAAACACTTTTGTAGCTTTTTAATATTAAAATACTAGGAGACTTTTTGCTTATGTGCAACTGTGTGCGGCCAGATGGCGCTCTTATTATTGTTATTGTTGATGGTGCTGTTGTTGTTGATATTATTATTACTGGCAAATACAAACTTTGCTATACACCAACACTCTTTCTGCTCTAAATTTCCCCAATGTTAGTGATCAATGATAAACAACTATTTCACAAATTCTGGAGAGGGTCACTTGAGTCAAAATTATTTGATTTTCTAATCCAACTTAATCTGCATGCCTTACTTATCTTGTACTTTATGAGATATCAATGGTGGTACAAAAACGCTGATCCATTCTGAGGACTGCCATGCAGCTGAAAAAACACAACAGATTTTCTACTCATGTCAAGCCTTGAACAAAATTTGCAGTCTCATTTCAAATACATATATGCAACCAAAACTCTTATTTCAGCAAATAACAAGTTCATATCAAAAGTCTACCACACCCACAGTTCAGGCTAATACATTTATACTATTTGCAATTTGGTGTACTCAATGTACATTTATTCTAGAAAATAATACCAGGTGAGTACCATTTATAAATAAACTTAAATAACTTAAGAATACAGATGCCATAATTCCTCCTCCAGATGTATTTGCAGCAACTATTCCTTTTCATGCAACCAATAAGACACTAATGTAAACAGTAAAACAACTGCTCATCAATTAGTGTTGCTGGTTTTTAACAACTTCAACAAACATATTAATAATTTAAAAACTTTGATACTTAAATATAAATAAATTATTGGGATAACTTTAAATATTGAACAATTTAACTCCAAGGAGAAAAAGATTGCCACTGTAACCATTGCAATCAAACCTGAGTAATTTTTGTAAGCAAATTTTAATAAAATTATTGTTGTTTAAACATCATCTTTATCACCATCATCATAATAATATACTAGCTAACCCTACCATTCCAAGTACTCTGCTTTGCTTAATTACCAAATTACTGCAGATCACAGAGATACATATCACTCTCAATTGGAAAAGTTCACCATCATTCACCCTTATGCAATCCATTTTCCAAGACTCACCTCTCAGTGCACCTTTCATTTTCTACTTAAATTAACTATTGAAACATATGCAACAGACATTTTCAGGCATACCAATTATACATACACATTAATACATTCCATGCACAGCATGTACAGATGATATCACTATCTTCCTGCCATCTCATAAACATCTCCCCATATTGCAAAGCATTTTCAATCAATATATGGCCACAAATAAACTTAGATTTCGCATGAGTAGAACAACAGTATGGCGTATATATATCAACAAAATATACATTCAAATATTCAAGGAAAAGGCAACTCCTTTCTTAGGTTTCCCATTTTACATGGGCTCACTTATGATGAAGAACTGCTTACAAAAAAAGCTGAAAAAATGCTACCTAGATTACCAACTCCCTCTCCAAAGCTTATCTCTCCCTTTAGGCTAAAATTCACCTATTTAATATACTCGTAATGACCAAGATTACATATTATTCACCCACTGTTAAATTTTAAAATCATTTAATTCTGCCATCTCCTCCCTCTGCAAGAAGCTACTATGGGGCAGGAAAACTCTTTCAATATCAGCTAATAGATTTAGTTTCCCACTCATTAACAGTGGTCTGGGTCGCCACAGTACCAAGTGTTCTATATCCAAAAAGCCATAAATTCAATTGTATCAATTGTTCAAAAGCACTACAATTTCTGTTACAAGTAATCCCTATAGATAGACCTCTCCCTCTATCTGTTTCATTTCTCACCATACATTACCAATCAATGCTATCAGGATCCAACTGATTAACATTCTCCATGCCTAATAAGCACACATACTGGCAAAGACATGCTATACTATATCCAGAGGCCAATAAAAATTCTTCTACTATGCTTGGTAAAAATATCTGCCAGCTACTCTGCTCCTACAAAAGATGGTCTCTGGAGACAACATCATGATTTCCTAATTTTTCTTAATCTACATGCATTTCTGACATCTCATTTTGTCTGGTATCTCTGTCTATATAAAAATTAAAATCCATTCTGCACCTTATGTCATATGGCAGAGGAAACTCAACAACACCTTTTCCAGCAGTGTCAATCCCTCAATCAAATCAGAACTATCATGCAAAATACATACAGATGACCAATTGCATCTATACAACAGCTAATTCAATCTTATCATAAGATACCCACACAGCATATGCAACAACTTTTCCCTGTCTGCCTTTTGGTAAATTTGCTACATCTTCACCATTAGAAACCAACATCAGAAGGTACCCAGTTACATTCACCAATATGTTCCAACAAATTAAGGTATGAGACAAAAATTCTACATCATCAGATATTTTTGTTGCCACCTGGTCACTGCTAAAACAAACTATCTAATATATAAATTGTCATAGTCCAACAATAATTGCAGTGAATAGCATCCAGTGGTACCATCCATTACTCTCAACATAGCTCATCTTCACTAACAGCCTTCACCACCATCCACCACCAGATTACAGAATTTACATTTCATCTATCACAATCCACCAGCTGTCACCATATGTAAATCTACTCTGAATTTACTGTATTCTTTGTAGAGCACCCATAGCTTGAATTATAATTTTCCTCCTTATTGTACTCCCAGATTAACAATTAAAAGAACAGTAATCAGGATTAATTTAGTGACTATAAATAACTTCCAATATGATGACAGATTTTACAATCTTAGATCATATCTATCTATCTATCTATGACATAGAGTTTTATATTGATTTGTTTTTAAGACTTTATGATTAAACTTAACATCCATCTCTGTAGCCAAAACTAGTAGCAGCATTTGGTAAAAACAATATAAACCTTGAAACCTGATTAATGTAATCCTTATAAATTAATCCATATAAAAACCTGTACAACATGACTGCACCTGTAATCCTTACAATCAACATTATGTAATGTTATGTAATCCAAAGAATTAATAAAGATTATTGTTGAAGAAGAATAAAAAGAATATTGTTGTTGTTGTTGTTAGAGACACATCCTTATATAAAGTATGTGTTATTTTGTTCTCTTGTTATACCCTTGTTGGAGTATGGTCCTGGGATTTGGTATATTAAATCTAAAATTACTAATGTAGTGAAAATATTTATTAAACTAATGAAGAAAGAAATTTTAATTGTAAAACAATACTAACTGAAAAAAGACTAAATAAAAATATGGTATTCTTGATAAAGTTATTTGATGGGAAAAATTGATGTTAATGAGTTTATATCTGAAATAGAATTAAGAGTGCATTCTCATTTGTAATGAAAGTGTATACTTTTAATATTAAAAAAAGAAAAAATTCTTTTTTAAACATATCTATCATTAGCAGTCATTAAGAGTGTGCACAAGATATATAATCAAAAATTCAATAACATTGATAAATTTTGTGACTAATTTATAACTAATATTTAAAAAAATTCAATTTACTGTAGATAACATGTATTTATACATGTAAATAACACATATTTATATATATTTTGATTATGATTTGTAATTTTCTATATTAATGTATATTTTTGTTAAAATGTTAATATACTGTATAATGTTTTGTTTATTTATATTTAATTTATAATTATTAATAATGTATTGAAATTTACTTCGGTACTTCTGTTAAAGCAAAAGTGTTGAATGGCACCCAATAAATGAAAAATGAATTGAATTGAATTACTCTTATTATTATTATCATCATCATCATCATTGTGATCATTATTATTATTGTTTCAATAATATTCTTTGTTATCCAAAATATGTATTACATTGGTTTTACAATTGTTTTACAGGAGTTTGTCTCCAGAAATACAAAGGTATTTCAATTGTAATGATTGTTTATTATTATATAAATGTGATTAATATTCCTGATTATAGTACAATTACATGAACTTTGATAATTGTACATGATTGTTTTTAATGATACTTTTTAGTATAGCATAGTACTGGATGTATAAAAACAAATCACAAACTCTTGAATTAAAGTCCATTTGTCTTGAGTTTGACTGGTCTGAGTAGATAGCATTCTGTGATAATGGCCTATTGGAATGAGTGTCTGGAACATCGTTTTTCATGTAATTAGTTGTATTATGAAGTAGATAAAATGTCCATTGTTGTTAGTATTGCCTATTGGATTTGTGACCACTTATAGGTTGGACTACTCTCTATTGAGTGACTAGGTAGCCACAAAATTGTCTGGCATGCTATGTTGTTATTCTATGATTGTAGTTGGTGTAATTTATTGATAAATATGGATGGATGCTTCCTGGGGTTGTTGCCAACCAAGAAGATGAAACAGGTACACCAGAACTCAGAGTAAATGTGGATGTTCATGCTTCAGGAATGTGTAATCTTTGGAAGGCCCGAGTTATGATGTGAATGAAAACAGTGGGCTGCCTGTATGAATTTAACATAAGATTCTATGTGAGTTTTAGTGCTTGGCAGTCATTGAGAAGATGTTGTTGAATCTTCTCAGCTTCATGGCATAACCCACCAAATGGGTCAATATTTTTTGTAAATATGATCATACCACAGAAAAAAAGAATATTGGGAATGCATGCATGATGATTCTAATTAAGAAGTCAAAAAAATTCAGATCTATTGTCCATTTTTTAAATTGGTGGATAAGGTGACATTTATTCCAAGCATGGAGAAAGGGTAATCATTATCAGGGTTTGAATAAAGTAGATTATATGTTTAAGAATATGTGTACTTGGAATTGTGGGGCAAGCTGGTCTGGTTGGTGGTATCTAGGAGTGAGTGAATAAGATCTGTGGAGTATGGGGTTGAAGAAGAGAATTTATCTGGAGAATTTACTTTCAGCAAGTACTGGAAATTTTTTTAACTAATTGGTAATAGCTGCTATTTAATTAGTGACTAATTTTGTATATAGAACACCATAATGCATTACAAACATAGATCATTGTACAAGGGGTAGTAGTTGATATGTTTTATGAATATTGATATGGTATTGTGGTCCCATAGTAATTTATTGAATATAGGGTTGATGGCAAGAATGAACATATTTGAAAATTTAATAACAGCTGTGTAGTGTGTGACTTTTATTGGTGAAAGAGAATTGAACAGGTGTATCTTAGAAAAAATTGATAGATATGCCTCAAAAAGTGAGCAGTACAGAATCTTGTAACTTGGTTTGTATTGTCAAACTAATACCAAGAGAGCCTTTGTAAAAGGGAAAGTCTAAGAATTGAGTGGGTTTTTCTTGGAAAACTTAAGAATAAGATTTCTATATAGCAATTTTTTGGGATTAAATTGCAGTTTGTAGGCTGTTATATATTCATTAAAAACAGTTTGTAATATGGGAACTTGTTTCTGAGAAAGCAGAAAAACAGTGATGTCACCTATGTAGGCTATGTAGGGAATGTATTCCTGGGTATGTGGAATTTGGATACCAGTAATTTTATTCTGTATTTGTTATGTAAGTGGATTTATGTAGAGTGTAAAAAGAAATGAACTTAAAAATAACCCATGAAATTAATGTGTGGGATTGAAAGATGGACAAAAACCATTCAGAGTAATGAGCAATTCAAAATTCAGAAAGATAATTAATGATTAAGCTATAACAGAGTAGGAAAGAGGTGGTTTTAGCAAGAATTTACATCTCTTTTCCAAATCAACCTGCTCTTATCAATCACAATCAAGTCTCCTACATGACAAAATTTATTACTAAGCAATTAAGTCCATGTTTATGAAATCAATTTTTTTTAGCTACTACCTCCTTTTTTATTGCAAAACCAAGTCAAAAAAAACCTCCTGTACTTCTTTTTCACTTATACCAAAAAAAATTTAATCTTCTAATTATTTTAGATTTTGAAAAAGGGATAAAGAGAAAAGAAAAAACAACAACACTAACTAACTAAAATAAAATTTAACAAAATATTGAACTTTAGTATTTTTTCATTCCATTTTAACAATACTATTAAATATAAAACATTTACAGATTTTACATTTCTTAAAAAGTTAAAATTACAAATTAAATAATTTATTGAAGATATTTTTTTCTCTCAGTACTGTTCAAAACAAAAATTAAAACTGCTAAACAAATAAAATTATTGTTGAGAAAAAAGAAAAGAAATTATATAATTGATTTCATACATTTCCCCTTTTTTAACAAAAATTTCCAAATTATAATACATTTCAAAAATTCACATTATGTTTAAAACATGTTTCACAATTATTTAAATAAAATTGACTAGAATTTTGATATTATCATTTGGAAAAAAAGTAAATATTTAAGTAAATCAAATATTATTATTATTAAAAAAATATTGGAAAACTAAATACAATTTCCCTACTAATTACACACATCCTAAATTTAAGAAGACTGTAATATTGGCATGGCCAGAGGAGATCAGTGCCCACAATATTACAATATCTGCCTTTAAAATGATGAGGCCATAAAATGGGTTCCACTTTTCATTGCTCATTATATTAACTATATGTTAATGGTCACCTTATTGCTGGTGCTGTCCAAGATTTATATGGATATTCAGGTATTTTAGTCCATGCATAATTAATAATCTTTACTTGAGTCACATTGTGATAGGGTGGTAGTGACCTATTCAGATTGTCCCTACTATGTGAACTATTATTAATCTGCTACTCTTCCAGGCCTTCTCATGTAAATTATATTCATTTTTTTCTTTCAACAGCACTATTTTTATGCTAATTTCCTCTCATTTTGAGAATCTACAGAGACAAAATCTATTCTTGTTAATTCCTCATTTTGAGAATCTGCAGAGACAAAATCTATTCTTGCTAATTCTACTAAGGTTTGCTACCTTAGAATTTCTATTATCTCTTTAATATTTCTTTTGTCAATATGCATAACAATCTAGTCTAACTTATGTGATAAGTTATAAATAATCATTTTTATTATTGAATAATTTAACAGAGCATCACATGTCAAAACTTTCAATTGAAACATCTGGCCTTGCAAAAACTCAATATAAGTCTCATTGGTAAATATTATATATATATATATATATATATATATATAATATTTACCAATGATACTATCTATGAGATATCTCATATATATATATATATATATATATATATATATTGAGATACATCATTTTTCTCATTGTTGAAATGTCATTTCAGTTCCTTCATTCCATTCTTCAATTTTTTGATTTATTATTTCCATAAATTTTGGTTTCACAATGTTTCTTCAATTGTTTCAGCCCATTTATCATCTGGCCTTGAATTATATCATTTTCACCCTCTACATTAACATTTATTTCAATTAAGAATTCAATAAATCCTTTTCCACCACTATACTTTATATCACATTCTACTTTTTGATAATCGTGTTTTTCATCATTTGTGTTTTAATCCAAATGACCATCCATAGCAAAGACTTCAACATTTTTATTATCACTACTAATGGCTTCAGCATCTGTTATATTTATTTGTAGCAATATCATCAATATCAATTCTATTTTCCTCATACTTATTTGAGTTATATTATCACTCTCCTCCTGACCACATAAGATTCCTTCTTGGTTGTCTTTATGTTATTGTGAAATCTTTCTTCTGATTAACCTTTAATATTTTTAAACAACATCTGTTATTGCAGACTATGTTCTTCTATTTTGTTTAGAAGCATCCAAATTTCTTCTCTTTTTTTATTAGCCTCATCTCCTTGTTGATAGTTTTCATTTCCTTCCTTTAGCAGCATTTGAGTTGTTTGCTCTCTTTTTACTGATATTTCTTTATTCTTCTCTCTTTTTATTATCCTCCATTCTTTATTCTTTCATTTAACACAATCTGTTATTTTTCTTTTCATCTTTTTGTTCACTCTTTTTACTATCTTTTCTATTTATTCCTCTTTCTTACCCTCTCCTCTTTTTTCTTCTTTCTCTTTTTACTTCTTTCTATTTTCCTCTTCTCTTTGTTATATCTCTTTTTATTATGCTTTATAGATCTTGTTGATTCACTTGTTTAAACATTTATAATAATTAGACTAACATGAAGGTCTTCCTTAATCTCTGGGTTACTTCTGTTGATTGCTAATGTTTTTTTCTTTCTGATCATGCTCTTCCTCCACTTTTGAATTTGCTCTTGACAGCATATATGTTTATATAAATCACTTTTAATTTTTTTAATTTTATAAAAAAATAAATTATTTCTACCCACAGAAAATATAAATTTTTAAAGTATCTTATAAAATAAGTTCCAGATCATCTCCCCTTCCATGCAAATTTTTCTATTATTATTATCCCTAATCTGCTTTACTTTAAATCTAACTGTATCACCACCTGAATTTATTTGTCAAGATTCATCTATTTCCCATACTTTATTTTCCAATACAATCCCCTCATGCATGTGTGACTGATTTTTTAAGGATTTGTCATAAAATTTCTGAGATCTGACTAGCATCTGACAGCAGAAGAATGTGTAATGAACTGCAATTATGGGATAAATTACAGAATACAGCCACTGGATTATAAGTATACAATGCAGCAAGAACAAACAAAGTCTATCATAATTTAGATACTACAAGACAACCATAACCTGAAACAAAAATAATGCAAAAAAATTTACAAAGCTGAATCTTTGAGTTATAGAACTGATAAATACAAAATTTCAAAACTGTACCTTGTTTCTTTGAGATTTAGAGGCCAGAAAATACATAATTTCAAAGTCACATCTTGCTTGTTTTCTAAGAGACTTAGAAGCTGCAGTTCATGATTAGACTTGTATTAACTTCCCGTAATAAACAACTGAAAACATAAAAATGAGTTAGTATGGTGTTGAGTCAGAACACTCCATGGAATAGGATTTGCATCCTCAAGCCAATGGCAAAACCTTCTATCCATCACAAGAATTGAAAGTACTACTAAAAATGTTTCAACAGTCAAAAGCTCACTCCAATCTCCAAAAACCATGCTTTGATTTTCTATTCAAGGCCAGATTGTATCAATAAGCGAGATGATACATGCAAACTTCCTTCTATTTGGAAAGATTTTTTTTAAAAACAAGAACTAATTTAACATTTTTGCTATTGGTGAAACTTTAACGTTTTTTCAAATCAGTGATTGTAGCTAAACAACCGTCTTTCTACCTTTTATCACGCAATGGATGACTTGTGTGATCAAGTTGAAATGTCTGTATATCAATATTTAAATTTTTTAACACCGATGAAGCCGCAAAATATGTCTTTTTAACCTCTATGGGGAGGAAATATTTAAACAGCTTTGAGTATATGAAAAAACATGGATTAAGAATTGTAGGTTAATTAGTAATTTATCTTTTCTATTAGCGTGTAAAAATCACAATGCTATACCCACTTGCTGTAAAATTATGTTCACAAGGACAATTATAATATTAGTAAAATTCTAAGGAAAACAAGCAGTATTATTTTAAACTCTTTTATTAAAGAAATTTGGAAAAATCTAGACAAAATTGACAAAGTATTGCTGGATTTATGTTTATTCCTTAGTGATAAAATACATCCTTTACTGTGGACTAGTTTTGATCGTATTGCAAATTTTAGATAGATTAAAGATTCGGAATTTATAACAGCAAAGCAAAAGAAAAAATCACAAATGGTAATTAGAACACAATATCCAAACATTACGTATCCGAATCAAAAAATCGTTTATAATTTATCTAGGAAAGCCCTCTCTACAGATGAAGTTTCGGTTTTAGAAAAAGGTTTTAATTTTGCTTTAACACCTTCCTGGATACCTTTTGAGAAAATTATTTGTAATATTGAATTAGCTAGCTAGCGAGATTTGGCTAGAGCCGAGATATCAATATTTTAAAAAAAGGTAAGCTTCCTAAAAATAATATTTCAGAGAAAGAAAGACAAGCATTAAATAATATAAAATCAGACAAATTAATTATTATGCTTCCAGCTGATAAAGGTAATGCAACTGTTGTTGTGGATCATAACATTGACCATAATAAAATTTTAGATTTGCTTAATGATAAAACTTAATAAACTATCAAAAAGAGATCACACTACAAGAAAAAATAACAAAAGCCATTATTAATAAATCGCCTATTGAAACAGAGATAAAAAATATTAAATAATCCCTCATGAAAAATCATGTGTCTGTCCAAAAGTTTATGGACTTCCAAAAATTCATAAACCAGATACCCTTCTTCATCCAATAGTAAGCACAATAAGATCTCCAACTCATATTTTAGCTAGATATTTATCAGATTTCATTAAACCTACAATCCCATCTATTAAATGATATATTAAAAACTTTGTTTTAAAAAATTTTTAAATTAATGCTAATGACATTCTGGTCAGTTTTCATGTCGTGTCTTTGTTTACAAACATTCCAATTGATGAAGCTTTAAATACAATTTCACAATGTTGCAATTGACCAGACCATATTATTGCTTTGATTAAACATTGTCTCTTGAACACATATTTTGTCTACAATGGACAGCATTACAGACAAGTTTTTGGTACTCCTATGGGCTCACCTATCTCAGGAGTAATAGCTGATTTATTCATGGAAAATATAGAAACTCATGCTTTAGAATCACCATCTTTAAAACCTCTCATTTGGCTCAGATACATAGATAACACTTTTGTCATATGGCAACATGGAAAAAATAAATTAGATAATTTTTTCTTACATTTAAATAATATGCATCCTCATATTAAATTTACAGTTGATCTTTTTTGATTTACAGAAATAATACACATACAGACAGAAATTTACATTCTCATCATCACTAAACTCAGATAGTTTCTGTAGCCAAAATTCTTTTAAATAGAGCAATTAACTTTTGCGATAAGTCACATCTGAAAGAAGGAATGAATCATATTAACAGTGTTTTATTAGCAAATAGTTATAATTATAAATTTATAAAAAAAGCATTTCAAGCCCAAAATGGACAAAATAGGAAACAAAAAGATAAATCCGCTATTAGGATTTGTGTTCCATATGTAAAAAAAACTACAGACACTATTGGACATATATTAAAATGATATAATATAGATACAGCATTTTCTACTCATTAAAAGTTCAGCAATATAATAACCAAGCCTAAGGATTCAATCCCTCTTGAATCTCATGGTGTTTATCAAATCTCATGTGAAAATTGTAAAGCTTCTTACATAGGTATGAGTAATCATCATATCAGTGTTAGGAGAGATGAGCATGTTAATGCAGTCCATTTAAACATTTATCATCATCAGCACTCTCTATCCATACTATAGATTCAGGTCATAAAAATGATTTTTTAGTACCAGGATTGTATCCAGATGTGATCGTCTCTACCAGTGCAAAATTAGAGAAGTCATTGAGATATTTAAAAGGCCAGATTGTATCAATAAGCAAGATGATACATGCAAACTTCCTCCTATTTGGAAAGATTTTAAAAAAAACACTCTAACATTTTTGCTATTGGTGGAACTTTAAAGTTTTTTTGATATCAGTGATTGTAGTGCCTCGACAACCATCTTTCTACCTTATATCACCCAGAGGGTGACTTGTGTGATCAAGTCGAAATGTTGGTATGTCAAAATTTAATTTTTTTAATATGGATGAACCCGCAAAATGTCTTTTATATATGCAACCCATGAAAATTTTCATATCAACATATATATATAAAGAGAGAGGTAGATAAGTGGGTGGGCGAGTGGGCGGGCAGGTAGACAGACCAACAGACCGACTGAGGGAGGGAGGATGGATGGATGGATGGATGGATGGATGGATGGATGGATGGATGGATGGATGGATAGATAGATAGATAGATAGATAGATAGATAGATAGATAGATAGATAGATAGATAGATAGATAGATAGATAGATAGATAGATAGATAGATAGATAGATAGATAGATAGATAGATAGATAGATAGATAGATAGATAGATAGATAGATAGATAGATAGATAGATAGGAGGTAGGTAGGTAAGTCGGTCAGTCGGTCGGTCGGTCAGTCGATCGGTCGGTAGGTAGGTAGGCCGGTAGGTAGGTGGGTAAACAGGCAGGTAGGTAGGTAGGTAGGTCGGTAGGTCAGTCGGTCGGTTGGTTGGTCGGTAGGTAGGTAGGTAAGTCAGTAGGTAGGTAGGTAGGCAGGCAGGCAGGCAGGCAGGCAGGTAGGTAGGTAGGTAGGTCAGTAGGTAGGTAGGTAGGTAGGTAGGTAGGTAGGTAGGTAGACAGACAGACAGACAGACAGACAGACAGACAGACAGACAGACAGACAGACAGACAGATAGATAGATAGATAGATAGATAGATAGATAGATAGATAGATAGATAGATAGATAGATAGATAGATAGATAGATAGATAGATAGATAGATAGATAGATAGATAGATAGATGTTTTATTTATAATTTATAATCAAATTATAGTTTAATCATTATCTACCATTTTATTACATATTTTTTAATAAAACATTTTTTAAAATTAATTCTGTATCAAAATACAGTTTTCTTTTTCAGGTGTGATTTCTGAGGTTCAAGCTAACTGTCATTTTGTATTCTGACTATCAGATCTGATCATCATTGAGCTTACAATTGGGTTGCTATTGGTAATGTTATAAAGAGAAATAATGAGGAATCTAAACAGATGAGAAATCATTATCATCTCTACTGAATAAATACAATCATAGTAAATAAGCAAATATAAAATGTTAAATAAAATTATATGGATAAAGAAGAAGCATGTATAAAAATAAGAGCATGATATCTGCATGAGACTAAAATATATATGTAGTGATACTAATAGTAAGTTATAAACTACAATAAATCATCAATCATTGCAACAGACAACAGTCAATCTTATGACTGGATTTAAAAGATACACAATGAGACACATTACTTATCAAGCCACTGTGAAACATAGGGAATTATATACAAAACAATTATTTAACTACACATTCTTAATGGTTAATCTATTATAAAAATGATAAAAATAATGCTGGAATTCTGCCACATACTCATCATCATCAATGCTCTAGCCATAACATATCATTAGAGTACAGGCAAACTATAACTTAATTTCTAATAAAAAATAAAATGTAGTGAAAAGACTTTAAATATGATACATTTGTGTCATCCAGCATTACCATCTGATATCCAGCAACAAACATAAATCTCTACCTCCATATATTTAAACATTATGCTGTAAACTATCTCAGAAAGCAAAAGACTAAGATTGTGAACAAAAAGATAAATATGATAGCTTACATTATTTTAAATAATTTTACAGGCATAATTAAAATCCCTCAAACACTAAGCTGCATTGAAATCAAGTCACACACTGCAATTGATAAACAGACAAATGGAAAAATAAAGATATTAACACTGGAATATTTTTAAACAATTATACAATAAACTAAAATGACTTTAGAATATAATAATTTAAATTTATACTTTTGTATCAAAATGTATAGTTAAAACTTGATTAATCAACTAATTTTATTCCTTAAATTAATTAACTTTCATGAAGGTATTTCCTTTTAAATAAAAAAAGTTGAAAACAGCTTTTTTTTACATCAAAGACAAAAACATTTTAAATTAGTCATGTTTCAAAAAAAATTATTAAATGTAATTTAATTAAAATTAAATTATTTGTAAACCCTTTTTTATAATTATGAAAGGAAAATAACAGAATAAAAAACAAGTTTCAGAGAAAATGTTAAGTCAATAAAATTTTAAGTATTTAAAAACCCTTTTAAAAATTTTGTAGGGAAAAATCAAATAAAAAATTTGTTTCATAAAATAGGAGACTAATAAAATTAATTATTATCAATGTTTACTTAATTTAAAAACTTTTTTTATAAACTTAAATGTAATGTGCACATTTAAAAAATACCTTTAACCATGGTTTTATTTTTTTAAGTTCTTCTTAGACACATTTAATTTTCAGTTTCCATGTGCTTTCTTCTTGAAGGCATCTCAATTCTAAGCTAATATACACTGTTAATTATCTCCATACCTTTAACTATGGTTTTATTTTTTTTAGTCCTTCTTTGACACATGTAATTTTAAGTTTCCATGTGCTTTCTTCTTGAAAGCATATCAATTCCAGGCTAATATACACTGTTAATTATCTCCATTTTTGCAATAAAATATTTTCAGATTTCACTGGTTAAATTTACTTTTCAATCACATAATTTTCCAAGACTTTTATATGTATAAAAATAGAAGGGACTCATCCCTTAGGTGGAGACAAGATTTGTTGCAGATTACTATAGGGATATTTTCTTCTCTTACATTTTTTTCAGTTAAGAAGGTTCATGGAAGTGGATCATGTTTAACTTTTAGCTAAACTTAGGACATAGTTGTCTTTATTTTAGAAAACATTTTACAGCTAAACTTATAATATTATCTGTACAGCTAAATTCTTCTACAATCAATTTCAGCATTTAGATCAGCACTGACTGCTCTCCTCAAAAGCTGGAGCAAGACTGACCTCTTCTTACAAAACACTCAGATTTTCTGATTTACCAACTCCCTATTTTTGGAGCAACTCTGTCTTCTACAAATTACAATCCTGACTCCTACATGACATTGTTTACAGCTAATCAATTATGTCCATTCAGATTTACCGCAAAATAACTCTCTTGTACTTTTTTCTTTACTTATATTAAAATAAGTTAATATTTTAATTAACTTTGATTTAGAAAGAAAAATAAAGAGAAAAGAAAAAAAACTCTAATTGAAATCAACTTTAGCAAAAATGTTACAACCACTACAACTACTATTATTATTATTATATCCTGTCTTTTTAAAAATATTATTAAACATAAAACTTTACCTACTTTATTCTCTCTTAAAAAGTTAAAATAAAAAATGGTAAAATAGTTTACTGAAAAGAATTTTTTTCTCTCTATACTTTTCAAAACTAAAATTAAAACTGATAAACAGATAAAATTATTGAAGAGAGAGAACAAAAGAAATTCTTTATCTTATTTTATAGTTTTCTCTCTTTTTTACAAACATTTACAAATTATAATACATTTCAAATATTTACATTATGTTTAAAACAATGTTTGAAAATTATTTTTAAAAAATTGTCTAAAATTTTCACATTACCATTTCAAAAAAAAATAAAAATATTTATATAAATCAAATATTATTATTATAACCAAAAACTTGTGAAAAAATTAAATATTATTTCCCTATTAATTAAATACATTCTAAATTTAAGATGCTTATGTGTGTGTTCTAATTTTGGTTTTATGGTGTATTACTTTATAATAATTTCCAAATAAAACTATCTTCATCATATAACCTTAAAAATATGACATATAATATATGTCCAAAAACAAGTCTTTATGATATAGTGATCATCCTATCTGATGAATAGTAAAGTATTCTTAAGTAAATTTAATATTTCTTTATCAGGTAGTCAATCCAACTAGTCATTCTACTAATAATAAACAGGTAAAAACTCTCCATAGAGTAGTGCCACCTTGTGCTAACCAGAGTAATCAATGGATGCCAGAAGGCTTGTGCATAAAATCCCTATCTAGTGCCTACTCATCCAATATCCTCAGACTAGTTTCTGCCTTGTGGCCTTCATCAGTGAGGAGCCTTGGAATCTGAGAGCACTGCACCTAGATCTTAAAACTTGAGATAAAAGGTGGCTGCTGGAGGGTTGCATTAGATCCTAAGATCTAGGTGCAGTGCTCTCAGATCCAAGGCTCCTCATTGAAGAAGACCACAAGCCAGAAACTAGTCTGGGGATATTGGATGAGTAGCCACTAGATAGGGATTTTATGCACAAGCCTTCTGGCATCCATTGATTACTCTGGTTAGCACAGATTGGCACTACTATATGGAGATTTTTTGCCTGTTTACTAACAGTTATGTGCTAGCATGAAATGGTGATCATGTGATGTTTAGTGATTCATTCTACTAATGGTTGATAAATAGATAGTAGATTCTTAGGTAAAAGTAAAACAAAGAATTTGGTAACTAGTGAACAGAAACTTAAATATTTCTTTACAGAAACTCAAATTCACACTGCAGCAGGTATTTAAAAACTGTTTTACTGTATGTACATAAATATCACACTGCCTAATGCTACATTAATAAATATAAAAATTGTTGTGATAAAAAACAACTTATAGATTTTGATTTTGCTACCACTTATGTTTCTATTTCATTTTATTTTGAATAAATATATTTCTATATATAAATTAAATTTTGTGTAAACATATATAAGTTTTGACTGAAAAAGAATTAATTTTTAAATGTAGGTATTGAAGTTTTTCTTCATCAATGTAGTTATATTCTTGTGAATAATTCACTACACATGTATGTGTGAATATTTATATATAGATGCAAAAATCCTTTGATTCAATAAACCACATCTTTGAATTTGCCTGTATAGCGGCTGCCTATTTCTTGCTTCACACACTCAATAAATCTGAAATGGCAAGTGGTGTTTGACCTCATGATAACATTAAAATCCAAAGCACAAAGTTACCAATGATGACAGTTCTACCAAACCTTAAAAATAGTGATGAAATGTTTTTTCTTTATTGGATAAAATAAAAATAGTTCATATTTGAAAGAAAAAACTACTTGTCTTAAATCTGGCTATATATTCATCATGAACAATTCATGAAATAATAAAAAAAAAAAAAGGAATAATTTATGGTAGAATTGCTTGAGCTCCAAAAAAACTACTGACGTTGCATTTGTAGTATGTAATTAGCATTTAATAAACACTAAAAACATAGTAAATTAGTGTGCAAAAGATGTAAACAAATAAATGTTGAATATTAGTCATATATTATGTTATAAAATGTTTAATCCATATAAAGACTTTAGCGAATGATTGATTAAAAAGAGTGATATCAAGCCAATTAATGCAAGTATAACATGATGATTGCATAGGTTCAAAAATTGATATGAATTTAAATTTGAAATACTTCACAAATTCTTTTAGGCTTAATAAAATTACTACTAGCATTAATTTGGAAATTTGAAGCTATTTTAAACATAATTTTCAATTTCTAAATGACATTGCAAATATTATTGCAATCACAAAAAAAAAAAAATCATATTAAAATAACTGCACTATCTGTACTGGAAATTTACAATCTTCAATCATGTTTAATAGAAATATGTCTCTTATCCTAATGACTTTGAGATGACTACTGTTGTCAGCAACTTACTGCAGAAGTAACTGCATGATAATAAAACTGGTAACATATCAAATTGAATTACAATTTGAAATTTTTGCCTAGATACTGATGACTAGGTCTGCATTTCAAGTGACCATAGGATTGGCCCAGCTGTTATACAAAAACAGAATATTGCTCTAGGTGTTTATTTGAATCACAATAGTCAATCACATTATGAGCATATTGTCAATTTATATATGGTGGAATTTTATAGGTTCTATGTGTATTTACATGTTGGACTATTTCCATCATCTAATATGAGTATTGAATGTCTTTAAAAAAATGAACTTTATTTAAATATTCCAAATACATTCAACTATTAATAATAGCACATTCATCTTGTTAGTATTTGCACAACATTTTGAGAGGTATATTCTCCCCTTTTCTTAAGCTGTTGCTGACCTGACTAATGACAGTAATTGAATTTTAAGGTAATGCCTTAACCAAATGAGTCATCTGGTTGCTTTCTGAAAATAATTAAATTGGATCATTTTACAGCAAAATGTCACTTTAGTCATTTTTTCCAATTGTATCTACAAAAATCTAAATACTTTTTTTATTTCCTAAATATCTGAATGCTTACCCAGTTAGCATATATACAATATTACTTATCATTTTTTAAATTCTTCAAAATGATGCAAAATTGTATGCACAGAGAATCACGTTAGGACTTCTAAGTCTTTATTACACCGTGCTATCTCATGTCCAATTTACATTGTAAATTAAATGATATTTTGCATGGGGTGTTTTGTATATCAAGCAGTGCACATACATATACTGTGGAGTGTGTACCTCTTTAAAATATATAAATCTATAAACGCACTGTTTATATTTTACTGTAATCTATTAAATCTCCAAGGTGTTGTTTTCCCATCATATATGTTTGTTTTGAAAAAGTTATTTTTTTTTTTTTTACAGGTTAAAAGTTAACAACAATATTGTGCTTTCATTTTTGAAACAGAGAAAATAAATTAAATGATCAAGCAGTAAACCATGCTTGAAAGATAGACAGAGAACCTTCTATCTCACAGAATGTACTTTAGATAATAAAGTCAATCAAGATTACATTAGCAATTTAGTTTTTCACTCTAAATTACCATTTCAGATAAAAATATTTAAATTTTCTTTAAAAGGAAGGAAAATAAAAATTATATAACTTATAATTTCCATTAAATTAATTATGCATTTACTATAACTAAAGAAATGAGTTTCAAATTATTTTTATAAACTATTATTTTTTTTAGTAAATGAAAACAATACAAAATTGAAAAAAATGATATTTTAAATATTTCAAAACACTCTTATCAAAACAAATGCTTATTGCATCTATCATGGTATAAGTAGATCAATGATAATAACCATCTTTAAATAATTCATTGCAGGGAAAAAACCTTTTTAACAGTCTCTCAAAACGAAACGTTGAAAAAAATAGTACTTGGCAAGTAGGCTAATTTCCAATTGATAAAAATAAGTATTTATTTATTTCTAATTAATCATCTAGCTATTAATATTACTGACCAATGTTAGTAGTTTTCTGTCAACTTGATAAAAAAATATTAACTATTTATTTACCCAAGATTTGAACCTAGTTATAAACATAGCAAATGTACATTATACCATTGCTCCATGTATCTTCCATTATGTAAAATAGGGAGAGAAAAAAGCACATTGAAAAATTCAAGTAAGTAATCCGTCTAATAGAAAATTAACAATGCAACCAAAACAAACCAATCATAATACGAGTTATAATTCATTTTTAGCCTATTTAGCACAAGCACATTCCCTAAATCTTCATTACTTTGACAAGACAGATAATCATTGCTTATTACAAAGACAAATGACAATCAATAGATTATATGCTGTAAAACAACAAAGCAATTGAAACAAAATATAAAGTTGCATCTTAGTCACCGAGCACCTAGCATATCATTACATTGAACATTCTACTATAGATTTCTATCCCTGGCTAAAGCCAATTGCAAATTATAACTAACAACTATGTAGCATTACATGTGATGGTCTTAGAAAACTAATAAACTTCAATTGTCATGTACATAAACTTTATTATTATTAATTACAAAAAAAAAATTAATTAAATTTATAGATTTATGTTTGTCCCCATATACAAATATCTATGTATATGTTTTATTTCTGTAAAGAAACACTCTAAATAGTTTTTTCGAAGCTATGACAGTTCTTCAACTTTCAACAACTGCTGAATCATATCGGATATGGCTACTCAATTACTGATTTGAAGAAACTTTTAGTTTTCTTTCCTAAAATTATATACAGAATTTTTTCAAGTACCAGCAGATGGACATGAAAGAAAAATACACTGATAAAATTGTTTATATGTGTATTATACAATAGCTTATCATGTAACAATAATTTAAAAAATAAATAAGAAGATAATTTAAGGAAGATGTAAATCAATTTTCATTAATATATTAAATAAAACATTATCACTAAACTGGCAATTACATAAATTTCCCAAAATAACCAGCCATATGATCTGGTATCAAGGCTAATTATGCTCATTTTAAAAATCTGGAATGTAATTATTCTTGATGATAAACAATAAATTGTATACTTTAATTATGGTTTAATGAGTAATTTATAATGTGGATAAAATAAAAGGACATCAAAATAAATTTAAAAACAAATCTATACATTTAGAAATAGCTTATGTATAGTTTTATCTTAGTTAGTACAAAAGAAAAAAAACAAGAACTCTTTTGAGAATAAGAACGGTTGAGTTTTTTTTCCTCCAAAATTTACTTTCTGATAAAAAACTGAAAAATTTAAAATCTGATCCAGTATAAAACTGGCTAGCATTTACAGACACAATATCACACACAATAAACCATGTCAAAGGACATACACATCACCAACAAAGCTTCTTTCTCCAATACACTAAATGCATGAATAAATCATATAATTTGTACCAATTACAGATAATAAAGAACTGATGACTGTATTGTGAAAAGAATATAAATCTGCTTGTAAAATGCTGTATAAATATTTTGCAACAACAAAAAAGATTATTTAATATTGCAGCAACATACATAGTCAAGAAATTATATCTGATGGTCTAAGACAATCTCCCATTTCCCAAGTTCTATCAGCTCTAACAGTGGAGAACAAATTTCTGAGAATAACATGATTGTTTTTTTTTCTTTGCACACTTCAAAAAAAACTTCAGAAGGCCCTTATTTTAAATCCATATGTAAACACCAATGTATTAAAAATATAGTATTCATGCAACCCATGACTTCTACGCATATCTAAATTTGTGTTTTTCCACCTCAATAAATTTAAAACAGTTTTTATCAAACATGGCCAAATTCTTATCAAGAAAGCTGTATGAATTCAGAGAGCTATATCCAATTTCATTAGTATGGTTTTACAAAAAATCATTATCATGATCAATGTTACAAAACATCATACCTATATCCATGGGTTCATTAGGTATCAACCTCCCAGAAACAGTCATTTAGGAGAGAATAGAACAACACATATTACCTATAATATCCAAGTCTCAAATATTCAAAAAAAAAGTTTATCAACCCATCAAGCAGCACTGCTCTTTAAAATAATTTTCAATACAGTGCATAATGCAAAAAAATTATAACCTAATAGCAATACAAGTAGGCATAAAATTGCCTTTGATTCAGTACTAGTTGATATTCTTATAGAAACATTGACAAAAACTACAATAGTTAAGCCCATGTTATATCTAATCATAAATCTGTTAATAAATAGAAAAGTTCACATAACACTTCATGGGAAGATATTTTCTCTTTTAATCTGTATCAATTAATACCATAAGAATCACCTCTTTGTTCTCTTTTATTTACCACATACATAAATTCACTATTCAGCACAATAAAAAAAACTTCCAAGGACATAGGTACCCATTTGGGGATCCAGTATTTCTTGCATCACATACATGAATGATGTTAATATCTTCTTAACATAAAAAAATTACACATCAGTAAAGATACTGAATCAATACACAGCTACATTCAAATTGGAGTTTAATTTGGGCAAGTCAAGTACTTGATCCATATACATGGAGAAAATTGATACCCAAGTGTTTCCTTTCTATCTAAGTTACATGGAAATGCATAAACAGATCCAGAATATATTGACAATACAATAAAAATATAATATTATTGTTTTCAAAAGCATACCTATCACTATATTCAAAAGTAACCAACTATGATAATTATAACTAAAATCACTTACTACATCCCTACAATAATCTATAAAAAATATTTTAGTACAAATCTCTATTCATATGTAGAAAACTATAGTGAAAAAAGAAATAGCTGTAATTTGTATTTAGAGTACAAAAAGCAATCAACCTGAAACCATCCATGATTTTTTTTTTTTTCCAAACATTGAAACAATAAACAAATCACCTTATTACTCAAAACATAGGGCAATAATCTTAGGATCAATTATAATAATAGCAAATCTTAATAAATTCAAGCAAGACAAATGCCAATATTGGAAAGTCTTTGTAGCATTATACCCTAATATGGGAAAATATAAAATCTCACCAAAACTGGATCTAAATAACAAACAATTTTTACAAAGTTCAAGTACTAGTAACTTAAACCTAAATATTTTGATTTTCTCCTTAAATTAAACACATGATCAAGGCTAACTTTGATGTTATTCAATATTTAAGAAACCATAACATGATGCCATAAGCAGATTATACCACAGAAAAGATGACAATCAAAGGCATTTTCTATTTGAATGCATTATTCTAAACTCTACCAGAGCCTACACCAACCTAAATTACAAAAAAAATACTACCATTCTCACAATAATAAAATCTTTTTCAAAAGAATGTTATGTAGAAATCTGCAGTAATACTTTTATACTATATGCATTGTGATGTACAAAGTGTATTTACAATTATAATTACAACACTAGAAGACATCCCAACACATTTAGAAATAAACTTCATTAAATAAAAATAGGAGACAAAAATATGTTTATAGATACTCAGTCATTCATATCACAGTATTCCAACTTATAATGAGAAAACTTTATGTATTTGTGCGTGGGGATTTAGTTGTGACAATCAAACCAACTTCTTAACACCATTTATGAGTGTAATTAACATTCATTTACAACATAACCAAGTATATTCTATGTACTGTTTTGTTTTGTTTTTTTAATAAAATCTCTCTTAAAACATAAATTAAAAGAAAAACATAAAATTCTTTACCTTCATTTCATTCTTTTAGTAGAAAATTTGGCTTTAAGACATTGTAACAAAATATAAACTTTGCAGAAAAATGTTTAGTATTAAACTTATGACTTTCTTCTGACTTTCAGTGAAAGAGGATGAATGGAAGAAACAAAGCAAATAATCATAAAATACTTTTTCATGCATTAACTATATTTTTTATATATGATTCTAATTAACTGTTAATTAAGCAGGAATGATTTCCCTATATTAGCATATAATTCCATCTAATAATAATAAAATTCTAATGTAATAATTTGAAATTTTAATTAAGTATATCTAATAAATAATTTAACAGATTTGGTATACTTGCTTGTATATATATTTCAATTACACATTTCTTGTACTTAATGTAAGTTACAAATACTATTTGATATAATAAATGATTAATTATGATATGAACAATATTTTATATAGTAATTCTTTAAAACTATTTCTGACTATAAAATTTATTACACAAAACTAATAATTTGATAACTAAAATAACTACTCTTTACAAAAATAAATTACATACTATAAAAACTATCTGTACTATTTAAAATAACTTGCATATTTCATTTTCTTATTTTTCTAATTCTTTTATAACTTCATTTAATTTTTTACATTTAATAAATAAATATAACAAACACATGATCTACTATGCATCATGTATATAATTTGAAAATTATATAGTAATTTTAAATTAAAGATTTCCAACAATTTTTAATAAATAGTAATTAATATATATATGTGCTCTGCGCACAGTTAATGAAGCTATTAATAAATTGTCAAAATTTTTACTGCCAAGCGCTTTCGGGACAGTCTACAGTCCCATATTCATGGCAGAGCACATATATATATTAATTTATTAAGCGTTAATGAAGTAAAATCTTAACTAAATAGTAATTATATATTTAAGTATGTGCATAGATAAATGTATGTTGTATATTAATTCCAAGTTAATTTTAAAAGTAATTTAAAACAAAATATTTCTTTTATTAACATTTGTAAAGGTATTTTCTAACTAGGTGAATGGAAATGACATTATTTTGTAAAATGTAATTAAATTCTAAATAAACAGATCAACTAATTAAGGAGATAAATACCTGATGTAATTTAGTTAAAACCATTGTCTGTTATTTTGGTATAATCCCTTTCAAAGCTAAAATTTTATAAATGCTGTAATTGGACAAATAAACTGTGAACTGTGATAAAGTTTTAATGAAGTTTAGAAGTTATCTACCACCATTAGATAAATGATGGAAACGACCCATGGCGGAAACCTATTTAGCTGACAAGGCAACTCAGTAAACTATAAATAGAGTCTTGCTGAATATTGTTTATTATTACTTATTCTGCTTTGTTTTATGCTTATTCCGTTTTAAATGTCTTTATGTTGATTCTGCTTTGATTTATTAGTGTGTTTTGCGTTAAAATATCATGAAAAAATGCAGAAACTAAACTCTTCCTGACACTGGCCAAGCTGGGTAGGGGCTAACCATAAATCTATTGAGAGTTTCTGAGAAATAATAAAATAATGTAGAACCATGTAGAGGAGCATTGTGTGAAGTTTATATGTGAAATACATGCTGCTTAAACTTCACGTGTCTATTGCTTTGGGGAGACACCAGCTGTTAATCAACAAGAAAAACACCATCTGATGTTATCCATTGAATAAGAAAATATTTCTCATAAATAATATACACTTGAATTCTAAAGCAATCAAGAAACTTGGAAAAAATAAATAATTTATAATAAGAATATAAAAAAAAAAGTTCAATACTGGAGTCTTTGTGAGACAGTATGGGAAGCTGGGCGGTAAAATTAAAAAGATTAAAATATTTTTATATTCTGAAACAAAAAGTAAAAATAACAGAATATGATAAAGAACACATGTTAGTATTAGAAACAGCAATATCAATAGGAAGTCCTAAAAAATGCACTCATTATTCATTTTACATGCTAGGTAATTATCTTAATAAATAAAGATGTTTTAAATCAAATAGCTGAAGAAGGATTTAAAAATAATTGCTTGATTATAATAAAAAATTGCAATAAAACTTAAATATATTATACATCAGGAATCATAAATACAAAAAGCAGAAATAATAATGAATACTTTGTTAAAAAGTAATGTATATATGAATAAATGATTTCAACTCTATTAAAAGTATAAGTATGTATACATGAATATTCTGATGATGATTTAAATTCAAATGACAAATTAATAATAGTAAAAATCAGATTATATTTTAAATGAAAAAAAAAAAATTGAACCAAGAAATAAATAAACCATTAATCAATCAAAATCCAATATCACAGATAATATAAAACTAAATGATAATATAAATTCAAATAAAAGATTAGATTTTTTTAAAAACAGATTTTTAAAAAAAAAAAACTATGTAAAAACATAGAAATCATATAAATAATTTTACAAATACATAATGTATAAATGTAAAATGTATAAAGAGGAGAGAAATATCTAATGATAAAAAATACAAATTTACATCTAGAAAAAAAACAATAAATCGACACTGAAACTGATAACAATGAAAAAAAATGACTGTGGAGAAATCAGTAAGTTTAAATGTAAGTGAATAAAAAAATATTGATGAAAAACACCTATATTCAAAAATGATAAATTTATAAAAAAAATTATCTATATGTGTAAAAAAATAATAATAATATAATTACTATAATAAAAATAACAGATCTTAAATTGTATAAGTAAAAAATATAGATAAAAGAAAAAACAATACAATAACAAAAAAAAATAAAAATTGACAAAGAATGATGAATTGGTGAATTTCTAAGTAAGTTTAGAGAAAAAAATAAAAAATTGATTTATTATTCTAGTGCTCAGCTAGTATTAAGTAAAAAATATTAATATAAAACATGAAAATTTCCAAACAATAAATATAATCTCAAGCATAGCCAATGCTTTCAGTTTAAAAAAGATAAAAAAGTAAAACAAACAAATGAAATAGGGAGGTCTATTAATGAGCAATATTAGAAGAAAAAAAAGTAAATTAATCAAAAAAATATATAGATTGAAGGAAAAAGAAATTTTGAAAAATTTAGATATATAAAAACATTCTAAGATTAAAATATTTATGTTATAAATAACATAAATATAGAAGTGATGTCATAGACAGTAATGTAGATTATTTTCTGTCTAGAAAATATTTATTTGCATCAAATGGTAAATGACTGTTCTTCAGATAAAAAAAAATTAACATTGGATGAGGAAAGGTATATAATGTTTTAAAAGAGAATTTAGCATTGAAATAAAAAAATTTGTTGAATAAGTTAGTCTGATTATATTCAAATGCTTAAAACTAAATTTAACAGCATATGAAATGAAATTGATATTTATAAAAAGTTTGAACTGAAATTAAAACCATTGAAATTTAATAAATATAGGTGATACAATATACCAAAAAAAAAATAATATCTTGGCAGAAAAAGTAACAATAAATTTGGATAGAAATCATAAAAGGTATATCTATTGCTTTTATATATTTAGGAATTTGAATTAAATAACAATGAAAATAATAATGAACATATTAGAAAAACTTTTATTATTAAAAAAAAATTTTAATAAAAATAATTTATTTTATGGACCATTAAATTTAAAAAGATATCTTAGATGCATTATTTGACATTTAGTGGTAGAGATATAAATAATTAGAGTTTTAAAATCTTTTAAAATATAGGTGTGGAAGAGAATAAAAAACAAACTATGTAAATTTTTTTTAACAATATCAACCTGATGATAAAATATTTTCATTACTAAAAGAAAAGTACTTTCATAATTAAAAAAAAAAAAAATACGGAAGGGAATAGGAGTTAGAGTGTATATTTACAAATAAAGAAGTTATTATAAATGTTAGAATGGTCTATAATTTGATATGAAAAAAAAAGTTAATAGTGAAAAATGTTTGAAGAGTAAAACAAAGGACTAGAAGATATAGGTTATCAAGATTTGTGTGCAAGACTTTATTTTTGGCAGATCAGTAATACTGATGATGATGAAATGTGATGTACAAAGAAATGCAAATATGTTATTAACATATAAAATATATTACTTTATCATGTGTTCAGTCCTAATTTTATTTAATTATTATTATACTCAATTTATAATTTTCAATAAGACAATATATAAATAAATAAATTACAGAGATAACTAAGATAACTAACCCACTTCCAATAGATTTTACAACAAAAATTGAAAAATCAAAATTTCATTAAAATCAGACAATAATTAAGTTCTAATGTGAAGGCCAACTTTCCAAAATTTCTGTATATTTACCTAATTATTTTCTTTTTTAATACTTATTTTCATCATATTTATAAATTATGTCTCTTAGAGTTTTCTTTGTCTCAAATCAAGCATTGGTAGCTGAGTGGTCAGAACAGCCACCTTACAAGCAGTTGTCCCAGGTTTGCTTCCCGACCGATGCTTTGACACATGAAAAAAACAAAATAATTTTCTATAAGTAAAATAAAAATATTGTCAAGAAACACAAATTTAAATGACTTCAAAATAATATATTTTTTATATGCATATGAATTATTTTATTGCATCAATCCATTGTAAAACCTAATTTGGCTCACATTTGCACATTGTTTTATATATAACATTACATTTTTGATTGCTATCAACAATATCTTATCTATTAATATTTAACGATTTATTTGGTGCTACATTAAATGCAATATTAAAATAAAAACAAACAGTTGATAAAATCATAATACATTATTTATAATATACATATAATAATAATAATAAAATTTCTCTCTTTGGCTTTTTTTTATTTCTTGTGCAAAACATTTAAAATATTTATCCTTTTACATCTTAGATTCAATAATCTTATTAACAAATATTTCAATATTGGATAACTAATCCCTTTGTAATTTACAGGCATTTTCTTTCTTTAAAAAAAATTCTAAATTTAGTCAATTTTTGTCAAACAGAGACACTTGATCAGTCAGATGTATAAATCCTCCAGTTGATATGAATTTTAAGGCATCATTCTACCTTTAGAAGAATGGCTCAGTTTATTATAGTGTTACTTTAAAATTCAATATTTAAAAATCTAAAGATCCTGGTTCAGTTCCCATGATAATACCATCACTAGCCAGGCTAGCAACACTCTAAAAATCATTATTAAAGAATGTAACACCCCAGGTTTGATTCTCATTCTAGTATTGCCATTAGTCAAACCAGCAACATGTGGAGAAGAAAGGAGAAGAATACCACTCAAAATGTTGTGTAAATATTAACCTGTGTGTTATTACCAACAGTTATATGTAATTGGAAAATTTAAGTAGAAGTTTAAATTTTTTTCTCAAAAAATTATAATTTAATATTAGATTATAAAATAATATAGCATATAAATACAACTAAAATACGATCATCTCAAACCTTCAGGCAAGCATCAAAATGTGTGTTTACTAAATTCTATTCCTTTTTGCAAAAACGTTCCAATATACACTGATCCTTGATAAAACATACAATCTCTCAAATCCATCATAATTCTGACAAATAAATCCCTATGCACGTTTAAATTTCTAAAAAATTTACCATAAAAGCAGATGATTGATAACTATTTAAATACATTTTTTTATTAAGCAACTTATTTAAATACGGTATAAGTAAACAATTAATAACATTGAAAAATGAAAGTTTGCATTATACAATAGTTATTCCGTGAATAAATAGAAATTGAAAATTATTAATTTTATACTTTATACCTATTTAAATAAACTGTTTAATAGAAAATTATATTCATATATTTAACTATCGATATGTGAAGAATTTTCTGAAACTTAAAAATGTATAAAAAAAGATTTACCTATTGACTTATGCTGCATTTTCAAAGTTCCATGTTATATCAAATAGCAGTTTATATTGGAAAGTTTTTGTAAGAATTAACATTTAATAAACATACAATTTCATCTTTGTTTGATTTGAACCAAAAAGATTAATGCTATTTTTGGAAGAAAAGATAGATTAATTATGATGGATGTTATAGAATTGTATAGATCTAATAAAAATAAAAATAAAAAACCATCCAAGAGATTGATTAAGGTTTATATAATAAAAAATTATATAAATATATTTGTTTCTTTATTAAAGATGTATTAACATTTATAGATCAAAATGTAATAGTAAATTTTGAAAATCATATGTTTAAAATGGAAAAAGATTGGTCCATTGATTTGAATTTATATGTTGACTTATTATGAGAATATTTTGAGACAATTTTTCTATTAAGTATTAAAGATTATTTTAGATAAATTGAATTATTGAATCCCTAATTATAGTTAAACATCTTAAGACTAAATTAATGAAATTGATGGTATGAAATGGGTAGCCATTTCTAAGAATAATTTGTCTAATGTAAAATACCTTAAATTAAATTTATGAATAGAAAATAATAGGATTAAGCATCAAATTATATTGGTGATTGAAATGAGGAATTAAAAAAGAAATTTATGAGCATGAACTATTCCTTTAAAAAATTACATTATTCTGAGAATATATTTAAATCTGTGTTTGTAAAGCATTTAATTAATTGCAATTAAAGGTGTTGTTTTTTTTTGTTTTGACAATGTCTTTATTTAACAGTGGGAAAGAAAAACAAAGAGACACATTTTATAATTATGATGAATAATTTATTATATAAGCAATATAATTGCATAAATATATACAGAGGAATGTAAAAATCAAATCTGTTAATTGGCCAACTCACAAACTGAAGACAAAGCCTATTGTTAAAACATATTCGCCTATAATATTAAATTCAACTCAGATACGTTTATAAAAAGTATATTACTAATTTTTCAGGTTATGAAGAGAACGAAAGTTCTTTCAAAAATAAATTGCTATTTATTTATTCTAAAATATTCAATTTCGGCAACATAAAAGCTATAATATAAACAAAAAGGTCGACTTTTACGTTATAGAAAAGTAAATATTTCTTTTTACTAAATCTTAAATATTTTTACTAAAATCTTCAATATTTTTCGAAAATAATTTTGTTTTTTTAGTATTCTCTCTGAAAATAATTTGTAATTTCTCAAAATATTCTTTTATAATACTTTAAATCATATGCGAAATGAAAATCTCAGCGTTTTTCTTTATTTTCTTTGATCAGGCGGTTTCTTTGTTCTTTCCAGCCAATCAGAATGTCTTTTTCGGCTGAGAGCATGCTAACAACCAATCACAACTAATGTTCTTTCTTTGTTTAGGTTTAAATGCATTTTTTTTTATTTTTTACTTGTAAAATAATTCGGAAGAGGGCACCATCTTACAGAACTTTTAAAAACCTATTCAATACCAGTCAAACGAATATTTTAGCATAAGAACTGGCAGAGTTAGAGTGACATCAGATGTCGACAAGGAGCCTCGTAAGAGGTGGGAAAAGGGTTAATATTGCACGATTGTAATTAGATTTCGTTTTTAAATTTTGACTATAAATGCTACTAAAAATAACAGTCATTCGCGAACCTACCTCTTATTTATTGATTGATATATTGAAAATTGTAAGTATACTGATAGTGTTTTATTTTTTACATTATTGCGTCTGATAATTCTATACATAAATATAAAGTCTACATAAAAATATATAGTATTTAGCAATATATATATATACTGTATTGTAGGGTATTGATTTTCAAACCCTCATCCCAACCCCATGCATTCCAGAAGAAAGGGAGAGAAAGTTGTTTTTTTTCTCAAATTCTAGTTTAATACATTGGCTATCTATAGATAGCCAAAACAATAATGTATACATGGGCATAGATAATTTGAAGAATATGATACTTATCTACTACTCAAGGATTAAAAATATAATAAGTTGTACTACAGTAAAGAACTGACTTTATAATATCCTGAGTTAAATAGGAAGTATTCTAAGGGGTTGTGACACATTTCTTATTAGTGGAATAACCTGCTTACCTTTATTGCAGATCATTTATTTTTTTACATACATGTTGTCATGTGAATTAGTTGTACAAGATGGAATGGATAACTAAGTAGGGAGTTTCAAAGTCCCTTCCATTATATATTGTAATCACTTGGCTACACAGCTGCACTATTATAAATAAACGCATAAACTTCTTATTTCTTTCAAAAAACTATTTCCATATATTAACTAATGAACATATATATATATATCTTCACATATTATACATTTCCAATGTTTCAACTGTTTTTTTACACCATTACAGTCATTTTCAAGGATCTACAACAAAAAAATACATATCTTTACATTATACTCTAAATACAAAATCTTTCTTATATTAATATTAACACATCAAATTCATTATAATAAAACACATTAATTATATTTTTACTTACTTCTTTATCCCTCTACTTCCTTTATTATAAAACTTCCTTTTTTACATATTAAGTATGAATTTTCAAAAATATTATGAACAGTCTAAAATACCAATAAACAAAAAACTATTTAAATCCATTTAACGCACCCACAGTTACAAATTTATTTATACTATTTTATCTAACTTTTTTTTATATGACAAAGAGTTAACCAGGAGGTGAACCTGGGCCAGCTGCTTGGAAGGCAGCTATGCTAACCTCTAGGTCACCAACGCTTGACTATTTTATCTAACTTCCATATCAATTATCTACATTCCCTATATATACTTCTAAATCTATTTAAAAACTAATGTAAATTTTTCCTCTATCCTTTAACAATTTATTTAAATACTATTTGTAAATATAGGAGATTTGAACTCAGACTTGCAAGCACCATTCAACTATCCACACTATACAGCTGATACACATGTCCACACACATGTGGTCATGTGTATCAGTTGTATGAGATAGTATGGATAGTTGAAGGATGCTTGAAAGTCTGAGTTCAAATCCCTTATATTTACAACTAAGCTCCAGTTTTGTGAAGAATGCCTGGTTTTCAAATATTTAAATACAATTTAAACATTCCATATTAATTACATTTATTTTACATTCCTTATCTACAACATTAATTCTATTTAAAACAGATTTATATCTTTTTATGTAAAAATATTCTTTTATCATCCTTTTTCTGTATTTTTTAACATATTCCAACATTTTTATATTAAATTTTTTATGTCCAAATTCTTTATAATGTATATACACATTGGAATTTTTATCATTTAAATGTTCTTTAAATCTGGTTTTTTATCTATTTTTATTGTACCAATCTATAATACATTTTCCTTCCCTCTTACAATTCAAACATTCTATAATATAAATTCCATTCATTTGTTCCATTTCTTGATATTCTGTTTTATTAATTAAATTGCCTAAATTAAATTTCTTTTTATATAATGGTTTAAGAATTAATTTACTTTCCCCTTTATATTTATTATTTATGTTCTTCATAAATAATTAGATTGTTGGCAGCATTTTTCTCAGGCTTAAATATAAATTATTTAATTAATGAGAAAGTTAATAAGTTTTCCATGCGTATTTTTATAATAATAATGGATCTTCAATTAATCAAATATTTTAAGTGCCAAAATGATAGGATGAAAGTTCTTAAACATTAAATTTGATAAATAATAATATGATCTTAATATGTAAATATTTTAATAAGAATTAAAAATGATTGTAGAAGGGAGAGAAAATTGTAAAAGAATATAAAGAAGTTTTATAATTCTCACTATTCAATAATTATAATTAATTAGTTTTAATTTAAACTACGAAAATATACTAAAATAATAATTTACACTTTTTTGCAAATTATGTAACAGATATTAATTTTAACATTAAAAGAAAAGTCAAGTTTTATTTTTAATAGTATTTTTTTTAAAAAAAAAAAATGTTAATCCTTTTGGTAAATTTTGTTTTTAATTAATCAGAGTTGTTTTTTCTTTATCTCTCTTCAATTCAAAAAAAATCAAATCCATGCAATTAACTGATTATCTTGACTTTTAATTAAAAAGTAATGTTGATAATTTTATTATGGTAATTTAAGTTCTTGACTTGTTTTTAAATGTCTATGATTAAGGATGAAAATAAGTGAACAATTGTATTTATAAAAAAAGTATCTAATTGACTGTTATAAAAACTATCAGGTTGGAGACAGATTGTGATTGGCTTATATGCAAGGTTGTTCTAGAAAAAAATAATGGTGTGAATAGGTTAGAACAGCCAAGTGTTTTGCAAAATAAAATATTCCTAACTGAGAGAGCAGACAAGTCTTAATCCAACTATTGAAAAAGATGAGAAAAAATTATTCCTAACTTCACTGCTGAAGAGAATAGTCAAGTCCCAATCCAGCTGCTAAAGAAAAAAGCAGAAGTCTTTAAAAAGCTATTGCATAGAATAGCAAAACTTTTAATTAAGGTTTTAGCATACTATGAGTTAAATTAGAAAAATGATTCATACAATGAAAACTATGTGCTAAATTCATCCAAAAGCTAGACATCATCCTCCTCCATGTAACCTTCCTTGACAGGAATAAAAATGTAGAGAAAAAGTGATCTCCTTAAAGTAATCTTAAACCTTATCTAAAACCAAGAGCCTGAGTCTCTGTCTATGTTAGTTTCACTTAAGAACTTTATTAAAAGAAAATGGATAAAATTTTGCTGTTGTTAGCCTGGAAATGAAATATTGCACACCAGAAAAAGAACATTAGTCATTTTCATGTGAGGAAGCCATCAAGAGGAAAACTCAACTGAAAATGAAAATGTATCAATGGGAAGAACTCCACAGAAAAAATCAACCATGGTTGAAGGTATTTTTTGTGTCTGCACACTGTATTTTTATTAATAGAAATTTTTTGTAAGAATTGGTAATTTAAAATATTTTCATTAAGGTTTTTTTTTCAAATTGTGAAACATATTTTTCTTTAAATCCACCCAATTTTTTCTTCAAATTTATGAAATAGTTTTTAGAATTTAATATGATTTTTTAAACATGTTTTTCTCTTTTCATTCATTATAAAAACTTAACAAACAGTTAATTAAACTAAATCAAAGATTGTTATCTTTGATTTTTGAAAATGTTTTTCAAACTCTTAGTTATTTTAAAGAAAAAAATTAATTAATTAAAAGTTAATTTATTAATAGAAATCAACTCATTGATTATAATTTTTATGAAAATATTTTTTTAATGCAATGAACGCTTAAAATTCCATACTATCACATATCAGGTTTTTTTTAATGTGATGAGTATTTAAAATTTCACACTATCATGTCAGTTTTTTGTTTATTGTTAATCAATTAGTTATTAAATAATGGTTTTAAAAAATATTCTTAGTCTTAATTACTTTATTCTATCCAATTCCTGTTTCATAAATTGTTGTGTGTGTGACTTTATTTCATGACAGCTTAATGTTCTGGAATTTTTTATGATCCCAATAAAACTATTTATCTATAATAGGGTAAACCTAGGCATTATTTGAAGTGATTTATAATAAGCTACTTTATTTATTTAAATATCTTCTGTTCACAGAAATAATTTATAGAGTTGTTGATTACTGATCTAGATGTGTGCATAAAAGTTAGTTATAGAGTAGGGTTTTATGTTTAGTGTTATGGACATTCAGATAATGTAAATACTGGTTGGTGCTAAAGGGATATCCTTTAAAGCCCATGCACAACAGTTCATTTTATTTACTATTTCTTTATAAATTTAGTTTATGGTTGAACAGCACTTTGATAGTAAGTGGGCAGGGCATTGATGATGATTAGCATATTTCTATAATCTAGCATTATTTGACTTATTGTTGTATTTTGATGAAGTAGCACTTATGTATGTGCATTCAGATGATTATTATTTATATTCCTGCCCTAGGTTTGGCAGTGGCTACTTTAAAATACAGTCATAAGATAGACTGTTGATTTATTTTTATTGTTCATAATTCATGATGATGAATGACTATTATATTTTTGTGTAATGCTGGTGAACTTATAGTTAATTCTGCACTGATCTCTCATGCTCATTGCTTTTATATTTAATTTTGTACTTTATTTATTTGAAGATGATGATGGTTTCTCATCTGGTGTACTGTTACAATTGTCACCCAACTTGTAAAACCACTATTTTCTGTGCTATTATAACGGCTATAAAATTGTGGGATATTGTAACCTCAGATTCTTTCTTATTAATCCCCTATTTTGCAAAGTGTTACTATATATATATATATATATATATATATATATATATATATATATATATATATATATATATATAAAAAATAAACAAAATACACTAGAATAACTACAACAATACAATACAAGATGGTGGAAAAAGCTGTAAGCTGGCTATAGCAAATAAATTATTTTTTAATTTTATATAGGCATTTCTAATTTTGTAGAGTTATTCTAGTGTATTTTGTTTATTATATATATGGTAATAGTTTGATTTATAAAAATTAAAAAAAATTTTGCACTCACAAATTTGACACTAATCATTTTAAATAAATTTATTAATTATTATTACTATTAACCATTTATTAAATTAAAGATTATCCCTTGCCAAATATACATTTGAAATCTCAGATAAAGCTTAATATATATATATATTATAACAGTCAGAATCGTCTATCTCGCTAACACACTGCAGAATTCAAACCCAGACACAAAACTGAACATTCTAGGAGGGGTTGCCTTCTAGATATACTAAGTTCGAATCTAAAGCCCAAATTTCACAGTGCCATCTACGTGATAACGCATCTGATGCCACTGCTAGTATGACCTTTGACCGGTGCCTGGTGGTCAGGGAGAAACAAAAGACTCTATACTAAAAGAAGCTTGGGTGGCTAATTAACATCTATGGATTTACAAAAGAAATGCAGAAAATATATATATATATAGACCGAGACAGTGATAGGAATCAATAAAATATCAAATTTAGTTTTAAATAATTTCACACAATTTATTTATATAAATTATATATATAATGCCACTGTCTGCTTATATGAGACAGGGACGCGTATTAAATAATTGTTGGCATTATATTCCCACAACTGACAAAAAGACTTTAAAACAAAATGATGTATTCTATTCCTTGGGCTAATAGCATTACGATAATGTGCTTGATGAGATAGGAATATGTGTGAGGTGCTTTGAGCAATTATGCAAGTTTAAGAAAATATTTGAAATTAAGTGTGTTATAAAATATTTATTGATTTCAAGAATAGCATGGACATGAGCTTATTAAGCAACAAAGTGGGAATGTGATCAAGGCATTTATTTGAGAATAAAGAGTTACATTGGGAGGTCAGTATTGCTGATAATGAATTTATTAAAGTTGGAGGGTGTGACACATTTAAGTCATGGATTCTTTGTAAAATAAATATAAAATAAAACAATATTGAAGATCCGGAATAATTATGGAGGGCATCTCGCCGCTAACCAGTAGAAAAGTATTTTATGAACAGCCAAAACTTAGCAACTATGTGATGATTGCGTTTAATTCCCAGGAGTGTCATTTGGGACACCCTCTGCCTGGAAACTTGCAATAAGTGAAAAGAAAGGACTTTGCCGTGTAAAGAATCCTTGGAAAAATAAAACAAAGCGGTCTCAACAACCAATTCATTTACCAGCAATACGAGACTAGTGTATATAAAAACATACTAAATGGTTTTACTCGGATTAAGAGAAATGCCCAATCAAATTCCCCGAAATTCATTTAAAAGGGTCCGCACATTCTCGACGTCAGTGATTAACTTTATAATTAAAGTAGAACACGGTAATTAAAATAGCAAAATGCATGCTTGCGGGTTTGAAAAGTAAATATAGATTTATATACGCAATCATGCATTTGGGGACACATTTAAATCACTGACCTCGCACATACTCTCATGGTAGATTAAAATCAATAACATGTAGATTTTAAACTATGTGACTATATTATATTAAAGAAAAGAATCGCCCTCGAACGAGTGATTTGCAAGATAATAAAATTGGAAAATTATAAATTTAAAATATGCCTTAATAGCGGCGTTTTACTTTCAATAAAGGGAATAGTTCACTTGGTCAAAGACGATTCTGACACATTATCATAATAAAATAAAAGAAAGCTTTATAAATATAAAATATTAACCCAAGGATAGAGAGCAAAATGTTGAGTATACTTAAACACGTTAAAGAAATACATAATGAAGTTATGTGAAATATAAGAAAACAATGTTAAATAGCTATAGCATGTTAGTTAGGAATCACAAGAGCTCTTGGGTTAAGTTAGGTTACCTCTGGAGACGCATCTGCAGGTAGATGGTCGGCAGGTTTTATAATTCAGCAGCAAAATCTGGAATGTTCATATTTTTGCAGCAGCAGCAGTTCCGGGGTTCCCTATGTGATAACTTCCGATGGTATACAGCAGCGTATGACCATTTCAGAGAGAAATAGCCTTCTTGCACTCTACTCTGTCATGTCAAAATTTACAAATTACTACAATAGAACTCAGAATGATTTCTCTTAGAAACATTAGAAGAAAAACTCCAGAACAAAAGAAAACCCTTCTTTTTATAGTAGACGTCAACAATAGAACTGCCCTGGAGCATTACAAAAATATATCGGACTTATCAGCTGTAATTAAATCATCTGAATGTTTAAAGGAATTCAACATTAATTAATTTCTTTTGTTAATTTCCCTGTCGACATTCGAATTACAAACTAGATTTAATTGAAAATTACTTTTATTAATTAAAGAACCTTAAGTGGACATCTGCTGTTTTTAGATAAACTTATTTAATATTAACTAATTAAACTATTGTCCATCATTTATTTTAACAAAAATATTTGGAATAGCTTTTATTAAATTAAAGAAAATGATTTTACTTTTTAAATTGCAATATTTGAATATATTTACTAAACGAATATTTATTAAATGAATTTGATTTTAAATCAAAATATATTACGACGGTAATATATTTGTAAATAGATTCAAACAAAATAACTTTAACAATTTATAATTTTGATATGTTTTAAAATGCATATCATAGTGTGTGCGCAATTACAACTTATATAATCTACTTTTTAATAAATCAAAATTATGTGAACATATACATAATCTATAATCTTTTATTTATTTGGGAAATACTTATATATATAATACGAGCATTGTACTCGTGGTTTAAAATTAGGCAGGATTTTCTGTATATAAGCGTATTGCAGACACACTACGATAGATTGGGGTTCAAACTAAGGTATGAGGTAGGAAATAGGTGAGAAAAGGGGAAACAAAGATCTGCAAAGCAGACCTTACTGTTTCAATATATATATATATATAATTACACATAAAACACATAAATAACTCAAATTATTTTTCCATATGTAATATCTTTTTAAGATACAATTAAAAATTCCATTCCACTACTCATTCTTGAAACATATAAATTTCAAAAATATGTATTGAAATGGAAGTTGTAAATGTAATGTATTATATATATTGTAATCGGCACACATGCCCGTTATATTTTTTTTTTTTTTTTAAAAAAAGTTAAAATATAAAAGTTCGCAAATAAAAACTTGTTTTTAAGAATTAAAAGTCATCTAAACTCGTATATATATAAAATCGCACAGATAGAAAATTATTAAAAAAAAACTTTATTTTTAAAAAAAAAGTATTTTAAAACTAAATTTTCAGCAAAAACTTAAAGATTTAAAGATAAAAATATATCTTTAAGAATGTACAAAATTTAATTACTTCTATTGTGTAAAAGGCTAAAAATGGAAATGATTATTTTTAATTAGTCTAAGTAAACTAGCCTTTGGGCATCTCAAAATTTATAATTAAACATCAGATAGGAGATAAAAACAATAAGAACAGAATAACCAATAAAATCCCTCAGGAAACAGACCATAGTGAAAAAATCATCATCATCATGATGTCATGTTCAGTTAATCTGGAATTTTGATATAAAAAGAAAAAAGATTTGAAATAAAAGTCATTTTTTAGTTTCAGTTTGAGGTTCCGAAAGAGTTGAAGAAGAAGGAATTGAAAAGACGCACTTTCAACCCCTTAAGTTTTTCCAAAAGAAAGAAATGAAGTGTCATTTTTCTATATTGTGGACCCCAGGACATCAGGGTTCTGCAAAGAACTATACCAGCTAGAGCAAAGGACCTCCAGATGAATACCAACAGAATGGCTAACAGAACACTGGTCTCCCCAGGATGACATGGGAATTAGAAACAACACGGGATCCAAATCACAAGCAAGTATAAAGTATGGACTTTTAAACTGTAAGAACTCTAAATAACTCATGAACTTTAAATACAAAACTTTTTCCAGTATTTAAATATAAATGTGAATTCCTAACAGACCAAACTAAATCATTTATTAACAATTTTTTTTTATTATATGTATTTTTAAATCATTTCCATTAATTTATCTTTTTTATCTTTTAAACGTTTTTTTTTTATTACGCTAAAACTTTTAAATCATGTTAAATTTAAGTTGGATGGGGATGGCTGCATAGATTCGTAAAGTTATGTTAGTTTAAGAGAGGGTTAATCTTAGGTTATTTGTTTCGCAGTTAAATTGGGTTAATGGGTTGGATGTATTGGTGTAATCAGTAAATGTAGTATGAAGATCCGCTACATGCAGGATCACATTATACACCTTACTTGGGCAAAATAGTCCCATTTCTTATTGACCATTGGAAACAGATGATATTCCCTGTTCCTTGGATCACCCCTTTAGCCTATGGAATCAGATGGTAAGTTGGAAAAAAGACTGCAATCCCTTCCTATGAATTTTTTTTTTTTATTGTTTTTCTTGCCAGACAATAAAATACTCCTGTACTGGACGAGAGTCTGTTCAGATGTAGATTTCTGACAGTACGATATTGTGCTGAATTATTTATGTTGCATTGAATACATCGATATATCAGATAGATTGGCGTTAGTTTGACTGCAAACATTTGGCCTAGGGTTAAATAAGGGATATAGAATATTTTCTTTTTCAAGTACAATCTATGTAGTCTATCCATACTTGACACTAATAAAATATTAATTAATCCATCTGCGTGAACTTTTAAAATAAAAAGTTAAAATGTAAATTAAATCAAATTCTAAAGTAAACATTATATTAAAATAAATAATTCCGAATTTTATATATATGCAAAATAAATGTTTTTATGTATTGTTAATCTGGCAGTGGCTTATTCTTATTTTTTATTATCTTTCTTTCCATAAAATAAAATATATATTAGCTCTGCTGCTCCATGAGCTAGTGACTGGGACATTTCTGTCATATTTATTTGAATTCTCAATCTTACTGTAAGTACCTGCTGGCCTATATAAATTTTCAGGTTCAATTGGCCTGATGGTGCCCTGGCATCAGAAATATAAGGTAAGAGTCACTATGTCCCTGACTGTTATAATATATATATATATATAATAATGAAATCACATGGATTGCTCAGCTAACTATTATTAAAAATATCTGTACATCAATGCCGAGTGGATGATAATTTACAAGATGGAGTGGCTATAAATTTAAAACTTTATTCTATATGAATATAGCCACAAATAATTACTAGTTTAAATGAAGTACAAATCTTCATGCAATCCAGTCATATTCTGTGATCATCACCCACTTTTCATATATATATAGTATTATTATTTTAAACCATCAAACATCACATGATCACCATTTCTTATGCTTGCTCATAACTGTTATTAAAACAGGCAAAACTCTCCACACAGTAGTGCCACTCAGTGCACTAAGATCAATGTGCAGTGCTATCAAATCCAAAGCTCCTCACAGATGAAGGCCAGAAGCCAGAAACTAGTCTGGGAATATTGGATGAGTAGGTACTAGATAGAGATTTTATGCACAAACCTTTTGGCATCCATTGATTGCTCTGACTTGCACTACTGTATGGAGAGTTTTGCATGTATTATTACTCTATAGTTAGATGTATAAACTAATTTTGTCAGTAATGTTAAATCAAAATATTTTTATTCTAGATATTTAAATAATATATGTCTGACAAATGAGAAATTAATGAGGAATGATACTTTTAACTAATAATAATTTATTTATTTAAAACAATAACCATAAAATATAACAATACACCTTTTATGTTTGCATATTTACATAATCAAAAAAAAAAAAAGAAATATATATGAGAAAAAAATATTTAGAATTGATCTGAGAAATCAATAAAGCATGTATATATATATATATCTTTAATTTTCCCAAAAACTTGATTTCCAGTTCCTAGATTAATATAATAATAACAAACTTTATGCCATTTAAAATTACTGTTTTAAATTATTTTATATCATGAAAAATGACTGTTCTGCAAATATTTATCCATCATAAAGTCATTTAAAATAATCTTACTAAACTTTTCTTTGGTTTTATTTGTCTGTTGAATTCAACATATATACAATGCTTTTTTACTTCAACATTTAAAATATTAGTTGTTCACTTAATATTAAAATATCTGACTATTATCTACATAGTGACATGGTTTCACATATAAATGTGTAAATTATAAAATTTGAAGATTTTTTAAACCACAATAAGTTTCTTTTATTGCACATTGTAGAGATGAAAACCAAGTAAATGCTTCATATGTGCTTTAAAATCTCTAATCTTTGTTCCTATACTTCTTTGGCTTCACCTATTCATAATAGAAACTAGTACATTCTTCTGAGAATAACTTTTAATAGTGGTACGTTTCTCTTGAAATCCATTGTTTAGTGTTTTGACTTCTATTTTAAATAATTAAATATTATGTTTTGAAATAACAACAACAGATAAATCCGATAATGTAAATATAATTACGTAATTATTTTTAGTACATGGGTATTAGATTTCCACAAAGACTACATTTAGAAAAATAAGCAAATACCCGACTAAATTTTTATTCAGCCATGGTAATAAATACAAATTAAATTGGATAAATGTCATCTTCATGACTGATAATTTGCAAGTTGAATAAAACTGGTAAACAAACTGCTATGGCTGATGGAAATGTTTTTTTCTTGTTGTCTAACAACAGTCAAAATTCCCAAAACTACTATTATAACAATAGAATAATCTCCCATCACCTGAAAATTGACCTGCATTCGCATTATTTTTTTCATTAACATTTAATATTTTTGCAAACAATTACTTTTATTTTCAAATCCAATTTAAAAAGTAGCAAAGAAACAAACTTCATTTCTTACAAATTTATATTCTTTTTTTTTTTTTATGTAATTTATTAACATATGATTTGCTTTTTTAAAAAATTAAAACCTTTAAAAAGTCTAAAAATGTAAATAATTAAATCTTTTCTTTTTATCATTTGTACTTAAAATGATGCACTTTTGCCTAAGGGAAATTAAAATTTCTATAAGATTGAAAAAAATAATTAGAACTTAGTTAAATAAAAATTGCTTTTGAGATAATATACACATTTTAATTTTTTCTTATACGTGTATGTTGTTGATGTATATGATCACAGTTTGTGTTTGGTTTTATAGTAAAAAATAAAAAATTTACTTTTTTACAATTTTTTAATGTTCGAAGGCGGAGGGTGCTAAGAATCCCCTGATTGCGGACCCAGGCTGCCATTTGATGACGACTTTTTATTTAGGTACTTACAACTGCAGATCACTTTCAAGTGAAGGAAGATTGCAAGAATTAGAAGAACTCTCGTATATTAAATGGGACATTATTGGACTTTGTGAAATTAGAAGAAAAGATGAAGAGACAATTGATTTAAAAAGTGGACATATACTCTATTATAAAGGCACAAATATTGGAAATACAAGTGGAGTAGGATTCATTATAAATAAAAAGTGGAAGAACAATATTGTGGAGATTGATGGTGTATCAGACAGAGTGGCAAGATTAGTTATACAACTTAATAGCAGATATCAAATGCAGATAATTCAGGTTTATGCCCCAACAAGTTCTCATAGTGATGAAGTAGTAGAAGATTTTTATATGGATGTACAAAATGCTTTTGATCAGAGTAAACAACATTTTAAAATCGTTATGGGAGACTTTAATGCTAGAATTGGTAAACAAATGAAAGATGAAAGTGCTGTAGGTAATTTTGGTTATGGTAATAGAAATGAGAGAGGACATAGACTTGTGGAGTTTGCAGAAAAAGAAAAACTTTATATTATGAATTCTTTTTTTGAGAAAAATGTTAAAAGGAAATGGACATGGAAGCATCCAAATGAAGGTACAGCAGAATTGGATTATATTTTGACTAATAGGAAATACATATTTCAAGATTGTAATGTTCTTAATAAATTTAACACAGGAAGTGATCATCGATTAGTAAGGTGTAAGATACGTGTTAATGTGAAACTAGAGAGACAAAAATTATTAAGAAAAATAATATTTACAGTTGATATTCCTAATCTTCAGAAACATTCTAATGAATTTAAATTAGAACTTAGAAATCGGTTTCAAGTATTAGTAGATTTTGAGCATAATTCAGATTTGAATGAAATTAATATGAAAATAACTGATACACTTTTAAAAACTGCAACAAAGATAGCTGGTAGAAAAAAGCAGCAATTGACCAATAAAATTTCTACTGAGACTAGAGAATTTATGAAGAAAAGAAGGAATATGAAGATATAAAAAAAATGATGCATTAAAAAGAATTGAATATCTCGAATTTTGTAAAATGGTGCAGAAAAGAGTTGAGAATGATATAAGAAAGTATAATTGTGAACTAGCAAGGAAAGCTGTAGAAGAAAATAAAAGTCTTAAGAATGTAAAACAACATTTTGGTATTGGTAGGAAATTTATATCTGCAATAAGAAAAAAAGATGAAATTGTTACTAAAAAGAGAGATGATATCATGAAATTGGTAGAAGATTTTTATCAAGAATTATATAGTAATAAAGAACAAGTACCTCCTATATCTATTCCATCTTCCGAATTGCCCAGAATTTTAAATGAAGAAGTGAGACATGCAATTAAATGTATGAAGAAGGGAAAGGCTCCAGGTAATGATGGAATTATAATTGATATATTAAAAGAAGCAGGAGAAGAAATAGAAAAATTTTTAGCAAAGTTATATACCAAATGTCTAAATGATAAAGATGTACCGGATGATTGGAAGAATGCAGTAATAATATTAATATTTAAAAAAGGTGATAAAGAAGATATTAGAAATTACAGACCTATTAGCCTTTTATCAGTTTTATATAAAATTTTTACCAAGATAATTACAACTCGTCTACAGAGAACATTGGATTTCCACCAACCAAGAGAACAAGCTGCATTTAAAAGTGGTTTTAGTACAATAGATCATATCCAGGTGTTGAGAGAAGTTATAGAAAGGTCAAATGAATATGAGTTGTCATTATGTTTTGGATTTGTAGATTATGAAAAGGCATTTGATTCTATAAACATTTCTTCAGTGATTAAAGCATTGGATCATCAAGGTATAGATCCAGGATATTGTCATATTTTGAAGAATATTTATAAAAATGCAACAGCAACAATTAGATTACATAATGATACTGGGAAAGTCAACATTGAGAAAGGTGTAAGACAAGGTGACTCCATATCTCCAAAACTTTTTACAGTAGTGCTGCAAGAAGTATTTTGTGGATTAAAATGGGAAACTAAAGGAGTGAAAGTAAATGGAGATTATTTAAGTCATTTAGATTTCCCAGATGATGTAGTTATTTTTGCAAATAATGCTTCAGAGCTGCAGGATATGTTGCAGGAATTATCAGATGAAAGTAGGAAAGTAGGATTAAAGATAAATGTTAAAAAGACTAAAGTAATGTTTAATCGATTTGCTCAAAATATGAAAATAAAGATTGATTATGATGAATTAGAAGTTAACAGTTACAAATATCTTGGTCAGATTATTAATACAGATGGAAACATAATGGAAGAAATTAATCATAGAATTAAACTTGGTTGGAGTGCTTTTGGTAGAAATAACTTGATACTAAAAGGAAATATGCCTATGTGTTGGAAAAGGAAGCTTTTTAATAAATGTGTTTTACCAGTTCTTACTTATGGATCTGAGACTTGGACACTTAATAGAAGAGCAATACAGAGACTTCAGACCACTCAAAGAAGTATGCAGTGTATGTTGGGAGTAACAAGAAGAGATCGAAAACGCAATGTATGGGTAAGAGAACAAACGGGTGTTACTGACCTCATTGAAAAAATTAAAAGATTGAAGTGGAGTTGGGCTGGACATATTGCTAGAAGAGATGATAATAGATGGACAATTGAAATTTTAAACTGGATTCCAAGAGATTGTAAAAGACCCAGAAAGAGACCACATGTGAGATGGATGGATGAAATAAGAAAGTGTGCAGGGGTGATGTGGAGAAGAGAAGCTGAAGATCGGAGAAGATGGATTAAACTTGGAGAGACCTTCATCCTGCAGTGGATTGATAATGGTTGATAATGATGATGATGAATGTTTGCAATGAAAACCTCCATAGTCCTGAATGTGTCAGAAATTCTACTACAGCGAATTATAAGGATATTGACTAAACACTAAACAAGTAAATTCTATTTTCAACTTATGGTGAGTGCTCTTTTTATCATATAAAGTTGATTATTAATTAAATAATAAATAAAAAATTTGCCCTTTTTTTATCAAATAGTTTAGATTTGTGATTTGCCTCACATGGAATTACATTTATGCTTGGCATATTTTGGATAGTTAAGAAAATTAATGAATGTGTTTTGAAGAAGGAAGTAACAAAAACACAACTAAACATCACATGATGACCATATATGGAAAGTTTTTGCCTGTTTAAAAACACAACTGTTGCGGATGGTAAAACAACAAAAATTACCAATATTTTGGACATGTGACAAGGAGATAGTACACACTCAGGATATCATATTTGGTATGGTGAATAAATCAAGAGAAAGAGGCCAACCAAGACCGTCAAAGATGAGTATCATTATGGAGTGGAAGATATTGACAATATTGGGAAGATGTAAAAAAGCAGAAAAAATGATCTGGAGATAGTTTGACACTATTTCCCATCATTGAATTAATGGATCATGTGGATAATGATAATATTACACAAAATTAATTGAGTCAATATTTTTTGGGTAATGTGCACATTTTAAAATTGATTTTTAATAGACTTTTTTGTTCTATATTGCACTTGTGCAGACTCTATTTAAAAATAAATAAATCTGACCATATAAGCTTTTCTGGTTACATTATAAAATAGATATATGAAATAAAAAAGAAAAAAAAGAGTGACATTAGAATCAGTTTTATACAAGATAAATGATATCAATTCAGTCCCTAGCATATTAATAGATCATCTCAATGCCCTTTTAAAAAAAATATAGAAACATACCTTAAATTAAGCAGCATATAAATAATATTTTTAAACTGGATGGATAATGCATTAGTCCCATATAAACCATAAGTTGTAATTCTGAAAAGACATCAACAACATATCCCCTTCAATAGAATCAGAAAAAGAACAAAAATTGGCTTTCTTAGATGTACTTGTGACAAGACTTCTTTATGGCAAAATCAAAAACTACAGTTTATCAAAAACCTACACATACAGGAAAATACCTAGCCTACACATCTAATCACACCAAAATCACAAAACATGGGAGTTATACTATGACTATGGTACAGAAGAAAAGAAGTTTGTTCAGAAACCAGTGATTTGGAAAATAAAAGATCCATATAGAACAAACTCTTATAAAAAATGGTTATCCATTAGCTGTTATTAAAAAAATATTAAATAGACAACAACAAAAAACATCAAGAGAAAAGACAGTTATTGGTAATGTAGTATACCCATACCTTTCAAAAATAGCAAAAAAAAATTAAGAAAAATCGGCAATCAGTATAACATCAGAACAGCTTGCCAGCCTAAACTTGAAATGCTGAAAAGAAAAAAACTGCATGTATGAAATACCATGTGAATGTGAAAGAACATATATTGATGAGCCAGTCATCTTATTGAAAAGCACTTGCAAGAACACAAATCCCATTGAACATATGTTCAATTGGGAAAATACAAAAATATTGGATATAGAAGAAAAGGTACAAAAAAGAAAATTTAAAGAAGCTGCTCACATGACAATGGCAAAAAATCCCATAAGCCAACCTAATGTGACTATACATAATGTATAGAAACCACAAATCAACTTTGCTCTTAGGAAAAAGTGGAGAAATCAGGTGGAACCTCATAGATAAGTATATGAAATTTCTACTGACTGTTGCCTTTGGTAGTATGGATCAGTTGGTTAGAGTATTACCTTAAAATTCAATACCCAAGAATCTAAGGGTCCAAGTTCAAATCATATGCTAGTACTGCCATTGGTCAGGCCAGTAACACTTGAAGGAAAGGGAGAATAATACTCTTGAAATGTTGTATATATACTAACCTGTTTGATGTGCTATTATTAACAGTTGAATGTATTTGGAATATTTAAATAAAGTTAATTTTTTCTAGACATTTAATACTCATATTAGATTATGTAGATAGTTCAATATAACAATACAACTAGAACATCATCATCATAAACCTTTGGGAAAAGACTACGGCTATTATATTATATGATGGAAATAGTCCAATATAACAATACAACTAAAACACCATCATCACAAACTTTCAGGAAAAGACTAAGGCTATTCCATGTTTGTTTATTTTGTTATGTTTCCTTTTGTAAATATTTTAACCTAATTAAATTTCTTATGTTATTTATATTGTAAATATTTAAATTTTATAAAATTGTGTTGTTAGAAATATAGTATACACCTGGGTCTCTTTTTATGCAGTAGTTCCACAGAAAACCCACATTAAAAAAAAATTGCACAAAAATAAATTTAACTTACCTTGAAAAATGTGGGATATGTACCGTAATTTTCAAAAATCACATAAAATCAAAGTAACAAGGTAAAACTGCTTTAAAATTTGCATTAAAGAAATAAAGAAACATACCAAATAAACAAACAATACAGAACTTAGACCTGTCAAAATTGTTGACAAGCGCTCCCTTTTGTAGAGAATGAGAAAACCAATGGAAGGCATGTCTTACATCATTGTTATAACTTTAAATTTAAATATTACTGATTTTTTTAGTTGTAAAATAATTTTAAAGGGGCAGCATCATACAGTATGTTTTTCTTAATAAAATAAGCATAAAACTGACAAAATAAATAAAAATTAGCACTTTGAGAGCAAGTTAAATGACCAAAGTCTGAGTGTAAGGAAGAAAAGTTAATTTACATTAAATCTTTAAAAAAAAATTGTTAGACAACCAATTAAAAATTCATGAGCCTTTACAAGGCCAGATTCTGACATTAATAAATGGTGTAACTATTAATAAAGCTAAAAAAAACTTATGATTGACCAATTAGCAAAAAAAATGTTTTTATTCAAAAGGCGTTACAGTAAATATATATTTCATAAATAGCAAATATTTAAAAATGTAAATTTTAATTTAGCTTTATTAAAACTGAAAAATGTATTTATACAATATTAAAATGTTTTGTTTAATTTACATTAAATCTTAAAAAAAAATTGCTAAAGCAACAAATTCCATAGTAAGATAGTCTCCGCCATTAAAAAAAAATTCGGAAAAAAATGTACTTTTAATTACAGAGGTATAGTATTTAAATCATAAAGAAAATGTGATTAGAATACATAAATTCATGTTTGAAGTGTGATATTTAGTGAGAATAAAAAATAGATGCTATAATAATGTATTTACATATAATTTTGTTTGGTGTATTGTTTTATGCGAAGAATTAATAAAAAATGCTCAGAAAAAAATTGGTTCAAGGGCTTTGAACTATAGTATTTAAATAACAAAGATAATATGATTACAATACATAAATTCATGTTTAAAATCTGATATATAGTAAGAGAAAAAATGTTTTAGTACGGTATTTATATTTAATTTTTATTAGCATATAATTTAACTCAAAACATAGACTCCCTGGCTGAATACAATACTAATGTTTAACATATAATATTAAAATTTGTTTCATTTACATTAAACCTAAAAAAAATTGTTAAAGTAATCAATTAAGAAAAAAAACACTGAGCTTTACATGGCCCATTTGCAGTGGTGTATGTATAATATCTCAATGTTTTTCTTGATAAATTTGTTTGTCAAATTTACAGCATTTGAAAATAATTATTTTTTTTTCATATCCTTTATAATGTGAATATTTTCAAATTTATGCACCAAAAAGAGATCTTATCGGGAAAGTCATGTGTGTATGTGTGGTGTGTGCGAATGTGAAAAAGACTGATTGTTTATATGAAAGAACAATCCTTCAAAGTTCTCTAATTTTTGGAAGCTGCAATAAAAGATTTTCGTCAATATAATTATATTTTAGACATTTTTTATTGATTATTTTTTCTATATTTTGTTTTCTATTTTTATTAGTTGTTTTGTATTTGAATGTGCCCCCCTTTCTCTCCTTTAATATTATAAAATTATAACTAAGTTAACTTATTGAAATTCAATTATCACTTTGAATGAAATATTTTATGGAATTATCGAAATGTCTTATTCTTCCCTTTTTCCTATGTGTAAAAAGCCAAAATGAACATTTGACTTCCTTTTTTACTTTTATGCATATAAACACTATAATAAATAATGATTTATTATAGATTAATTATAGTTTTACCAAACTAAAAATATTTTTAGTTAAAAAAACATTAAATTAAAATATTCAGATATGATAAGCAGTAAACTTATATTTTAAAAAAAAAGAATCACTTTTTAAAATAAAAAAAATCTATTTTTACTTTTAAACTCAAGACAAGAAAAACAATTTTCTTTACACTTTTTCCTCATGTTTTACAAACTTCTTTTTTATTATTATAATCAAAAAATTTTAAAATTCAAAAATCATTTTGAACATAACCTGACTTTTTGTAAAAGTTCGTTTTTAGTTCTTGTCACATGATGAATTCTCACAACTTTTCAATCTCTTGCCAATAATCTGATTATATTCAATAAAATTATCAAATCACAGAAACCAACCTCATCAACTTAAACATTAGCATGAAGTAGAAATGATTTACTTTTTTTTTAAAAAAAAAAAAGAAAGAAAATGATATTCATTGGAAAATTTAAGTTAGTATTTTTTATATTAAAAAAAAAACATTAAAATCTACAAAAATAATAGCATCACTTTTTGCAATAGATAAATACACATATATAAACTCATCTAAACACATTCAGATATGTATATTCAAATAATCATATCACCGGCATGTAATGGACTTCTGAGATTCTAAGATAAATTCATATCAGAAAAAAATAAAACTTCTTAAAACTGTCGTCCTCAACTTGACACTTTGGTGATCAAATGATAGATATTTGATCTCTTGGAATAAATAATTTTTAAAAGAGAAAGGCTTTTAAACCTTTTCACATTTTCCTTAAATTGTTTGTATAATAACCAAACAATGTAGTTTTTGACTATAGAGTGAACTCTCCATCCTCAACACAAAATAAGAACTTTATAAAGAGCAGCCATCTTATCTTTAACCTAAATTCTTGTCTGTATAGGCCAATATGAAGCAATTTGATTTGAGAGTGTGAAGATATTACTCTCTTCATATTTAAATACACCATTCCCTTTCACAAATTAACTTTTGTATAATGATAGACTTCAGATCTAAAAATTTCTAAATCAACTCCCATCTATATCAAATAAATAAAAAAAACTCAGTTCTTTTGATGTTTAACCATCATTTGACCTACCAAATTATATATATGACATTTGATATACCATTTCATAAATATAACCAAAAACAAAAAATTATATAATAAAATAGTTTGCAAGTATGCAATTATTTATTTCAAAATGCTAATTGCTTCATCCAAAACCAATAAAACCAAAAATATTTTGTAATTAAATATAATTATTTCAGAATAACCATTATATGAGTTATTTTGTAAGTAACCTGTAAATAGCTATCTTTAAATAGCAAACTTAAAGTATAATGAAATATTACAGTGATATTCAATTTATCTAAGTTCTTGATTCAGTTTTTGAAAAAAGAATAGTAACAATTCAGCTGGGAATAAAAATAATATTGTAGTCTGAAGTAAACTAAACTCATTACTAGTTTTAAAAATGTTTTTGCATAAATTTAGAAAAAACTATGTGCTAGGCTTTAGCAAAATGCTGACCATTATCAAATCTCACCAATGTCACCTATTTATTAGAAAAAAAATGTAGAAGAACAATACCTATAAAAAATCTGCAATAAGCCATGTATTTCATCCAAAAGCATAACTGCCTCAGTCTGTGTTATCCTGATCTGCAAATTATTAAAAAATGAATAATCTCAGCCACTACTAACCTGTAAATTATTATATTGTAAAATGGATAAGTTTATCTATATGTATCTATCTTTGAAAATTGTGTTAATGGAGAAGTTATCATAATAAAAATTTGAACCTACAAACAAAAAAAGTAATAGGAGAACTTCATAAAAAAGTTATTTAAACTAAATATTTAAAGTTTACAAGAAGAAAAAGCAACATGAAAGAAACTGAAAACTATAACTACAAAAGAAGGCCTAAAATAATGAAGCCACAATACAATAAGGTATAGTTCATGTGCACACCTCTATTTGACATTTTTATATCTATATTTATAAATAAATTTTAATACAAGTAATAACATTAAGTATAATAAATAATGAATAATTTTGATTATTTTTTTTATTGAAACATGTTTTTTTCTTTATATTTTCACTCCAAAATGTAATTGTATGAGATCTTTCTATTCTCATAAGAAAAGGGAAAGAGGGTTTTAGCTCATTTAAAAATTTTCTTATTTTCTTATTGTGAAATGTTATTTTCCATATTTACTTATTAAAAAAAATAATAAATCAGAAAGTAAATGTTAATTAAGATAGTAATAATAATCAACTGGTTTTGTCATATGAAATTATATTTTTTGATAAAAATGTATTAGGCATGGAATTATCATAGTCATATCTTTTCAGAATTTATTAATTTATCATTTAATTTTATCAAAAAATTGTTTGAAAAATAGTACTATATCTTTATTCCTCCACATATCTGTTCTATGAATTGGCCATGATTAGCAAAGAGTTTTAAGCCATTTGTAAATTATTCATGTAAAGACTATTTAAATTAAAGTATATTAAACATATAAGTTTATATTTTCTCTTGTTCATAGTCACAGTCCCTAGGGTGCTTGTGATTTTGGCTAGCTCTGGTTAATTTATTTTATGTGATGGGTATATATTTGTGTTTGGACATCCAGATAATTCTCTGGATGGTGAAAAAAATTATGTTTAAAGTCCATTCACATTTTATTTTATTTTTCAAATTACAAATTACTTATAGTTGGCCTGTATACTTATGGTATTATATGGTTAGAGCATTGATGAAGATCAGCATGTATCAGAAGCCCAAAATTTTTTATTCTTATAAATATTTTAGTATTCAAGCATGCGCAGGTGACTGTTTATATTATGATGTAAGTTTAGCATTGACCAGAAAATAATTAGCCTGTTTTATAATGTATCTTTTTTGGATCCAGTTTCAAGGGATGACTGACAATTATTCTTGTTTAATGCTGGTGATGTAACTTATTATTATTATAACTACTTTTTTTACATTGTGCTGATGCATTCATGATCATGCTTATCTTATATTTTTTAATTAAAGTTAACTGATGGTGACTATTTACTCAATGGGGATGATGATATATCCCACTTCCCCAAATTACCTCTTCACTACACACCATTATAAATGGTGCTTGAAATAATCTACATGGATCAGATAAGATTTGAAAAACCTATTATAAACAAAAATAAACTCTAATATGGGGAACATTTTATTGATGTGAGAGATGTTATATATCTATAGAATTATGCCTATAGTTTGCTTTACCTGAAATGACAATTTTTCTTAATGAAGCATGGATATTTACAAAGCATGTTCTTTGTATTAATTAAAGATTTGAAATACTCAATGATTACTGAATTGATTTCAATGAAGAAAATAAACATAAGGATTATTATTTTGAATCAGCATCACATGATCTTTTCGAAGTATTCCAAATATACAAATATATGTAAACATATTTAAACAAAAAAAAATTCCAAAAATAAACTATTGCTTGGATAATAAATAGATAAAACATCTCTCAAGATCCCCTCATAGGTAAATGATAAACAAAAGACATTACTCATCAAACTTTTTAAATGCTGAATAATGAAGATTTGAGCATTTTGCTATATTTGTTTTGCCTTGCAATTAAGAATAGTCAGATACCCATTTAATGACCAATATTGACTGATTATATCAATTGACTATGATCTAACTATCTTCAAGAAAATTATTTTGATAAAAATCTTGAAAAACAACTTATGTTAACTTGGCCCAAATTTGAAATGACGTTTGTTATAGGAAATGGTAGACAATTAAGCCAACATTGGTGTATCTTTACACACAATATTTCATTTATTTGCAGAAATATTAACATCTAATTGACATAAAAAACAAATGTAGAATGCATTGAAAAATTTTGATAAAAAAAAGTCTGAATACCTTGGATTTAATTATAGCTGAAGAATTTACTAGCACAGCATCAAGCAAACAAAATTAGTAATAATAATTAAATGTGCTAACTTAGTAAAATCAGTTCAAAAATAGCAACAAATACAAATTGTAAATACATTTAAAAGACAGAGTTCAAGTAATATAGAATTTTATGCTTAAACAATTTATTTCATTCAATTATTGTACTACATGGGGGAGGGTCCAAAATAAAAATAACTATTAAATAAAAGGATTTGAACATAGGATTTTTCAGTCTATATTTGTTCTTCACTCCACCTCAATCCATTCCCACATATGACCACATAATCTGAAAAGAATATATGGTCCCCAGTATATATATTTCTTGCAGAATAACCACTCACTAGATTGACCAGATCATAATTTTCCACACATATGTACAATCAGTGCTCTGCTTATATAAAGATAATGCTTTAAACTTTAATGGGCAGATTTCAATCTTCTCTCACTTCCAACTATTCAACCATCAATTTCATTGAAAAACCAATGATGGAATATTGAAAGTCCTTGATGGATTTGATATTGTGGTCATTTCCATGTAGATATTGTGGAAATCTAACCCCTCGTATTATCATACCATTGGATATCCAAGGGCTTTGAGTATTCCATCACTAATTTTTCAATCAAATGGACAGTTGAATAGTTGAAAAAGTGAGAAGACTAAAGTCTGTCCACAGTTATGTTTAAAAAATTGCTATCTACTGACTGAGAATGTGGGAAGATTATGATCTGGCCCAGCTGACGAGTGCTAGTTCTACGCGAAATATGTATATTGGGAATCATCTTTTCCGCATGTATGAGGACATGTGTGTCGGTTGTTTGAGATAAAGTGAAGGACGAATATAAACTAAAAAATCGTAAGTTCAAACCCTTTATTTATTTATATAGGAAATACTTAGTATACTAAATGATTATGTTAATTAAAAGTAACTAATCTTTATGGTTGTTTCGTTGCGATAATAAATGTTTTTTTTCCTCTCTCTCTCTAGATTTTATTATCGATTACTTAAAAATTAACACATGACTTTTGTTGACTTTGTAAAATGTTAAAATTAGATAACTTTTCAATGACTACAATAATAAAAGACTCATTTTTTAATTTCAGACTTATAAAGAATTGTCATATTTATAATTAGAATCCTATGCTTACATTTCATAATTTTCTCCAGCATATAAGTCTGGAAAATTGTCATAAAAAGTAGCTGCAGACCTAAAACAGTAGTTTACACTTTTTAAAGAAAGTATAATTAAAAATATATGTTAGTAACATTGTTTTAAAATTTAATCAGGAAATATATTTATATAAATGGAAGATTGTAGACTAATTTTCTACAATATGTATTTATAAATTTCTAGAGAACCAATGTTTCATTTTCCAAATGTATCAATTTTAACTACTTTTAATGTAAGATTATATAAAAGGATTTAATACTTTATGAATAAGCTCTAATTATGAAGCTTATGAAAATTTCTTATGTAAGTCTAAATATAAAGTGCTAGATTATACTATATTACAAGATATTAAAATCTTGTCATAAACATACACAGATAATAAAATAAAGATTAAAGTCAGTAATCTTCATAATATTTAATAACTCATAACATTTATAGCAAAAAAAGATATGTTATTTTTAAATAATAATAAAAAACTTTTGGATATATTTAATGCTTCTTTTTTTAATCCTTTTTATTTATCAAAAAGGATGAATATTCTATATCTTCACAACAATTATCACCAAATCTTTCTGGTCATAGCTCGTTTTTATTAATTATATATAGCCATTTTTTTCATTTAGATCATTAATTAGCTTTTACCTCACTTCATCTTGTTCTACATAAACCTTTTCTACATATCCAAAATTCCGATATGGAATCCAATCCTCTTTTCAGTCATATATTTTTTTTTTTTAATATTGCAAGCAATATCTTAAATTGTCTTCCAAATCCATTTTCTAAAATACTGCAAAGTTTTCTCCTCTTTTTTATGATCCCTTAATTCTGATCATTACATTTGGAATTAAAGTCCTTAACACTCTTTTTGCTTAATTATAACATTAATGGACGGCAAAATAATATTCCTTTATTATAAATGTATATTTATGGCTATTAAATTTGGAACTTGAAAATAAATGAGACTACTATAACCAAGTAATAATATTTCAATAGTATCATTACTAACATATTATTTTCTACTGTCATTCTATTAGTATCACAGTTTTAATATCATAGCGCAAACTTTAATTAGGCTTTTATTGCTTAAAAATGGGTACCATTCGAATTCTTACTTGATAATATCTTTGTTATTATCATCACTATCAAAGCAGTATATTTATTAAACAATGAGGATTGCCAATTCCTCTACAAGCTTTATGATAAATGCTTAGCCAGAGCCAGCACTTAAAATATCTCTGTCAAAAACCCCTCCCCAAACCCCTGACCATGGTTTCGTGCTTTGGCACTCCTCAGAGAGGTGTCAGGGTAGGTTCAGACACCAGATCTAGTGTCTGAACCTACCCTGACACCTCTCTAAGAAGTGCCAAAACATGAAACCATGGTCAGGGGTTGGGGGGGGGGGTTTTGACAGAGATATTTTAAGTGCTGGCTCTGGCTAAGCATTTATCATAAAGCTTGTAGAGGAATTGGCAATCCTCATTGTTTATAACTTACAAGCTTAAGACATAGGGCCATCTGTTTAGTAAATTTGTGTTTCATATTTGCTAAACTATTGGTTTGCTTCTAATTCATTATTATTTCTATATGTGAATTTTTCTGTTTATATTATCAAATGCAATGTTCTTTTTATTGTATGGTTTTTTAATTATTAAATTTCCAATGTTTCACACTTTTCATATATATATATATATTGTAACGATATATAAATATGTCGTTACATTTATTTAAAATAAAAACTTTTAAGTTCGCATATAAAAATAAGTGTATTAAAAATAAAAGTAAAAAAAAAAACTAAACACTAAAATTAAAATATTGTTAAACGTATATATTCGCACAGATGCTAAACTTTAAAAATATTTTTTTCATAAACAAAAAAAAAAAGTATTTGAACGTATTTTTTTTAATAAAAAAATACAAGGTTGAAATATAAAAATATTTTAATAAAAAAATAACATAAGTTAAAGTAAAAACAGGTATTAATTAATTCCTGTAATCTGTAAATGGAAATGATGTTTATTAATTATCTAAAAGCTGTGTAATTAAAAAGTCAGATGGAAAGTTAGATAAGAGAAGAAAGGGATTTTAGCTTGACCAATGGAAGCACTAAGCCTTGGCTCGGACCCTAACGAAAGTGATAGACTAGTGACGTTTTGTTCATTGAATCCTTGTGGATAATATAAAAAGGGAAAGACAGTTTTTTCAGACAGTTCCAGCGTTGTGTGTTTGAGAGATGTAGTATGACGCACATACCACACTCTCTATAAAAAAAAAATGAAAAGACTGTGATACCTTGAACCAGCTATTGCCATCTCCAGAACATTACCTTCCAACGGAGGCATCGTGGGAATTGAAAGCAGAGGCCATAAGCTATATGAAATGAACAATTGTTAAAATCAATTAAGAACGTTCATCAAGTTTTACAAATTGATAAACAAGCCAACAGAAATGTTAAAACGGACTCTTATCTGACTTTTGTAAGTTTTTAAATCACATTAATAATGTTTAATTTTATATTTTTTCCGAATGATAAACATCATTTCCATTTTTTTTTCCCTTATTGTAAAGATTATTTAAATGTATGAAATTTAAGTTGTTTATAGATGCTTGCATGGATTCGTTTGCGGTTAATTATATTTTGGTTTTCATATTTGATCAAAATATATAGACATTCGATAAATAATGATACCTTACGGTGAGTATCTAAAATGTATTTATTCGGATGTCTTTTAAGTTATTGGTGACAACGCAAGTATCTTATGGTGAATACTATTGGGTTACTTATAAGTTTCCCTCTGCGATTGTCGGTATCAATAATTTTGTATTTTGATCGTTTATGTTTATTTTGAAATGTTTTTGACCATGGAATCTATGTAATCGATCTATACCCAACATTTTTAAACAAATCTGTGCGAACGTATTTAAATGTTAAAATTAAGTCGGGCGTGAATGGCTATGTAGTTTTGTAAAGTTGTATTAAGGGAGGGTAATCTTAGGTTATTCATTTCATAGTTGAATTGGTTCAATGGATTGGATATATTTGTGTAATTAGTAGATGTAGTATGAGGTCCGCTACGGGCAGGATTATAGATATACGCCACACACCCTCTGTTTGCCTATGGATGGGTTTGTAAGTCGGCAGAAGACCGCAGTCCATTCCTATGGAGTTTTTTTGTTTACTGATCTACTTGCCAACTGATGTCACATTCCAGTTGGTGGAGAGTCAATGTCTTCTCTATTTCTACTTATTGTTCAGATGTACATTCCTGACAATATAGTATTTTGTGTTGTCGTATCATGCTACATTGAATACATGAATGTATCAGATGGATTGGCGCCAGATGATTGTGAAATTTGTTGCCTAAGGTTAAATCAGGGAAGAATATTTTCCTTTCAAATGCAGACCTATGTAGTCCATTCATACTCGACCCTCTAAATAAATAGTAAACTCATTATTTGAAATCTACTTAAATTTAGAATTAAAGATCAATATAAAAATATAAACGTTAAATTTATTCCTCAAAATTTAAATGTTATTTTATATGTGCGTAAATAAATATTTTACAAGTTAATTTCTGGCAGTGGCTTTTATTCTTTTATATTTAAGATATAAAATTTATAGACTTTTATCTCTGCGTCTCCGCTGAGCTAGTGACTTGGGCTAACGGTCGGAATATTTAAAGAAAGTGGAATCTTAACAGCGCGTATCTGCCTACTTTATAAATTTTTCTAGTCTCAAAAGCCTATATGGCACCCTTGTAGTGCAGATATTGTTTTTGCGGTTAGATTCGATCTTCACTCTCATTCCGATTGGTACAAACTTTTTTTTTTTTTTAAGTTTAACATTTAGATTTTTATATTAACTTTTAATTTTACATTTAAAATAGCTTGCTATAATGTTTAAATATTTTATTTAGAGGGTCGGGTATGAATAGGCTACATAGATCTGCATTTGAAAAGACAATATTCTTCCCTTATTTAACCCTAGGCTAAAAATTCAAAGTCAAACTGACGCCAACCATCCGATACATTTATGTATTCAATGTAGCATGAAAATACAACGGCACTAAATAGACTATACTGTCAGGAATGCACATCTGAACAGTATAGTGAGAAGACATTGTTGCTCTCCACCACCAAGAATGCTACTTCTGATGGCGAGTAGAACAATAAACATAAAACTCCATAGGAATGGATTGCGACTTGCATCTTACTATCCAATTCCATAGGCAACAGAGGGTGTGCGGCGTATATATGTAATCCTGCACGTGGCGGATCTCCTGCTACATTTACTACCTACATAAATATATCGAAACCATTGAGCCAATTCAACCACGAAACAAATAACCTAAGATTACCCTCCCTTAATATAACCTTACAAAACTATATAGCCATTCATGCCCGACTTAAATTTATCATTTAGATATGTTCGCACAGATAACTTTTATACAATTTGTTTTAAAATGTTGGGTATAGATCGATTACATAGATTCCACGGTCAAAAACATTTCAAAAATAAGCATAAACGATCAAAATACAAAATTATTGATACCGACAATCGCAGAGGGAAACTTATAAGTAACCCAATAGTATTCACCATAAGATACTTGCGTTGTCACCAATAACTTAAAAGACATCCGAATAAATACATTTTAGATACTCACTGTAAGGTATCATTATTTATCGAATGTCTATATATTTTGATCAAATATGAAAACCAAAATATAATTAACCGCAAACGAATCCATGCAAGCATCTATAAACAACTTAAATTTCATACATTTAAAATTTAAACAATAAATAATTTATACAATTAAAATAAATGGAAATGATTTTTTTATCAATAACAAACATATAAAATTAAACATCAATTGATTTTAAACTTAAAGGTCAAATAGAAACTCCATTTTAACATTTAAATTGCTTTCACGAAAGTTCTTAATTATTTTAAAAAAATTTTTAAGTTCATTGTCGATAGCTTACAGTAGCAGAGTCCAGGTTCTTGTTTTATATTCCCATGACTTCTCGTTTAGAAGATAATGTTCTGGAGGTGGCATTAGCTGGTTCCTTTCGGTATCTCAATCAGTTCATTTTTAAAAATAGAGAGAGTGAGGTATGTGCGTCCTACCCCATCTCTCACAACAAACAGCTGGAACTGCCCAATACTCAATATTTCTCCTTTTTATATTATCCACACGGATGGATCGTTACAATGGCTTTCCCAATCTGGGGCCGATCTTTAATAAACCACATATACCCTGAGCAAATTTTATCAAAATGAAATATTTTTATCTGGTTACATAAGTCGTATACTTGAAATCTTATAAAAGCACTGCCAGAAAGAAATTGCGCATATATATTAAACACGAAAAAGTATAAATAATTTTAAAACTAAATTTTGTTTAAAAAAAAAAAAAAAAAAGTCAAAAGGTTGCAATTGATATGTTTTTTTTTTGTTGATATATATTATGCTTTTATGTGTATAGGTGCGCACAGCCACGTAAGTTTATGATCGAAATGTGGTACCTTACGATGAGTACCGTTGGGAATTTACTTCAGCGTAATCCTATTTAAGCATTTTAATCAGTCATAAATAAGTAGTGGTATTTATAATTGTGCTGCAAATATACACGTATAAATCCATTATCTTAAAACATATTTATCTCAATGCAACCTTCCTAAATAATTTAAATAATTTGCTTGTCATGCCGTGAGTAAAAATAAAATGTATAAAATAAAATAGAATTCTCGGGGGGGAGGAGGTGTAAACGTAAATGGTCCTTAGGTAAGCGATAGTCAACATTTTCTTTTTCTTTTTGTATTTAGTCTTTATACTAACCGAATGTTTGTAAATTTTGTTAATCGTGTACCGTAATTACTAACCCTGAGTAAAATATTTTTTTTTTGATCATTTTTTTTTAAGCAACTTTACTGATATGTAACGAGCACAGACGTTCGTTACATTGTTTTTTTTTTTATATTATTAAACAAGTTAAAATAAGAAGTTCGCATTTAAAAATTTTCTTTAAGAATTAAAAATTGAAATTAAATATCATCTTAAACTCGTACAGGTTAAATCGCACAGATAATGAAAAATTATTAAAATAAAACTTTATTAAAGAAAAAGTATTTTAAAACTAAATTTTAAAAAGATTTGGAGATAAAATTATATCTTTAAATTTATCTTTAAATATATTTTGATTTGGAAAACAGGGTAATTAATCAGAAATGGAAATGATTGTTAATTAGTTAAATGTAAACCAGCCTTGGGCATTTAAATGTAAAAACATCAGTCAGATAGGAAAACAATAGAAACTGTTAGCAAATAAGAAGAAATCCCTATGGAATCGGACCGCAGCGAAAGGACCATCGCATCGGTGACGTAATGTAAATTCAATCCTTCACATTAATATAAAAAGGACAAGTTTGGAAATTATTAATTAGTGAGTGACTAGTGAATGATTATTACGATGTGAGAGAGATGTGTTAGTGCGGAAGTGAAGGAGAAGGGATTGAAAAAAAAGACGCACGATTCAATCCCTTCAGCTTTGCTAAGAAAGAAAAAGGAATGAACTATCGTTTTTCTACATTGAGGACCAGTTAAAGCAAAAAACCTCCGGATGGATAAATAAATCGGCCAACAGAATACCAATTTTAGGACAGCATGGGAATTCACGTTCAGGGCAAGCAACGAATAAAGATGAACTGTTTAAAACCGTAAGAACTTTACCATTAATGAACATTAAGTTAAAAACTTTTCGTATTTAAAATAATTGCATTAGTTTCCTATCTGACTAAAGTAGTTAAAATGTTATTTGATGTATTTTTTATTTATTTGTTTAAAATCATTTCCATTTATTTAATTTTGTTCTTTAAGTTTATTTATAATTTCTGTTTTCCGTTAAGTTAAATTATATAAATGTTAAACTTAAGTCGGGTGTGAATGGCTGTATAGATTTGTAAAGTTATATTAGGGGAGGGTAATCTTAGGTTATTTGTTTCGTGGTTAAATTGGGTCAATGGATTGGATATATTGGTGTGATTAGTAGATGTAATATTGATTCGCTACGGGCAGAATCGCTTCATACGCCGCACACTTCCGTTTGCCTATGGAAGGAATTATAAGTCGGATACCGCAGTTCCTTTCTATGGAGTTTTTTGTTTTATTGCTCTTCTTTGCAGATAGATGTAATATTCCTATCTCATAAGAGGCAATTTCTTCTCTTAACCTTTTGTGCTGCCGTATTTTATTACATTGAATACATCGATATATCAGATGAATTGATGCCAGTTTGACTATGAATTTTAGCCTAAGGTTAAATAGGGATAGAATGTTTATTTTCAAAAGCAAATTTATGTGGTCTATTCATACTCGATCCTAAATAAAAATGCAGTAAATTTAAGTTGTTTATAGACGCTTGCATGGATTGGTTATCGGTTAAGTATGTTTTGGGTTTTCATATTTGATCAAAATATATAGACATTCGATAAATAATGATACCTTACGGTGAGTATCTAAAATGTATTTATTCGGATGTCTTTTAAGTTATTGGTGACAATGCAAGTATCTTATGGTGAATACTATGGGTTACGTATAAATTTCCCTCCGCAATTGTCAGTAATCAATAATTTTGTATTTTGATCGTTTATGTTTACTTTGAAATGTTTTTGACCGTGAAATCTATGTAACCGATCTATATTCAACGTGATAAACAAGCTTTCATAAATTTATCTGTGCGAACTTAATTAAAATGTAAAATTAGAATCTAATAGTAATTAAATGTAAATTAAAGTCAAAAATCAAAGTTAAAAATAATGTTAAATGTTAAAATGTAAACTAATACTAAAATAATTTTAAATCTTATATATATGTGTATAAATAAATGTTTGTATGTTAATTACTGGCAGTGGCTTATTTTATTTATTTTTTTAATATTGAAATATAATTAGATAATAGATTATCTTGTTAAATCTCTGCCATTCCACTGAGCTAGTGACATGGGCTAACGACCGGAACCAAAATATTTTAAAAAAAATTATTTTTTTTTTGACTTACGTATCTGCCTACTTTATAAATTTTTCTAGGTTCAAATGCCTAGATGGCGCCCTGTAGTGCAGTTTACGTAAGTCACCCTTCTCCGGATCGTTACAATATATATATATTATAACCCTTTGGTTTATTCCATCTAAACCAAATATGATAAACTTAAGTAATGATGGAAAATTTTTTTTTTTAGATAAAGAAAAGTTAAAGTTTTGGCTTGAGAAAGTAATGGCTATATAGATTACAAGTAACAGATATAGAGACAGTTTGTGTGTTTGTCTGCAAGGTATTACTAAAGAGTTGCTGAGAAGTAAGAGTGAATCATTTTGTCAGTAGCTTTAGTTAACAGAGAATAAGTTTACAGTTATAGGAGATTGTGGTAGATATTTATGGTTATGATTATCTAAAAATTATAAATTTATATGCTTGAAATTATAAGCAATTGTGAGAGATATTTTGTTCTCATAATCTAAACAATCAGTTTTATGTTTGATAGTCTGTACAGTGTATGTGTGTGTGTAATGCAGACATATGGGTTGATTTTTTCTCTTTCCTTTAAAGAAACTGAAATAATTTTTTCTTTAAATTATTAAAAATGTAAATCTAAATAAGAAATTATTTAGATGGAATGACTGTCGTCTTTGTTTGACCAAAACAAGTGTTAGCAAGCTTATGTTTTAATTATACCGTCTTTAAAACTAAATTTCATAAATTGACCAGAGACATGTTAATTAAAAAGATCTGGTTTAAGATCAAAGAGAAACGATTAGGAAGGATAACACCTTGGTGAGAGTAATGGCTCTGAATGGAAATTGTTTTATGACTAGACTTGGGAAGAAATCACTGGGGGAGGGGGTAACAGACTTTCTTTTTTCTTTTAAACTATAAAAACTAAAAGAACAAAGGAGAATGGGAGAAAAAGAAACTTTTGCTGATTGAAACTAAGCTAGCTAACTATAACTAAAAATTAATATCTAAAAGTATATAGTTTGTAAGTTTTTTTTTTCTATACAATTTTAATAATGAAATCAAATTGTATCGTAGACCCAAATATGAAGTTCTAATTAAAAAAAAATCATGGTGCATATCTCTGTCTTCTCAAAATTAATCATGAAGAAGTCAACTTTTGATAAGTTATTGTCTGCTCAAATTTTATCCAATCTACTTATAAAATCTCCTATAAGGAGAAAATGGTCAAATTTCTTCTATCAAATTAAAAGATCAATTCCATTTATATGGCTATTTAAGATTCGTTTAAAGAATTACAACGATCTTCTATTATAATGTTTTTAAAAAGAAAGTTTATTCATGTTAGTAATCAAAAGCTGCTTATTGCCATAGTTTGAACCTTTAAATATCTACAATCAAAGAAAAGAAGAAAGGAGAACAAAGTGAATCCAATCTCAGGAAGAATCGTCAAGTGGAAGGTAACAGCAGAACTTTTAAATTTATTAACTATACTGTATCTACATTCTGATTTAAATATCTACAAATTTTAAAGTAACTAACTATCTACGTTTTATATCGATCTTAATTCAAATGACTGTCTGTGCGTTTTTAAGTAAAGTTAACTGTCTGAGGTGCAATTGATAGCTATCTCAAGTAAAATGAACCAAATATAGTAATTAATTAATGAACTGTGGAAGAAAAGAGAAATTTAGAGAGACTGTCTGTAATACTGATATTTATTCTTCATTTATTTCATTAATATAATATGTCATTTATTTATTTTTTTTTATTATTATTATTAGTATTATATGTCATTTTTTGTTTATATGCTATGTAACACTCTGATCACTAGATTATTTAATTTAATATTTTGTTTATGTTTAAAATGTGAAGGAAAGAAAGAAAAATGATTTTGATACCATTTGAATATAGATGCTCATGTAAATTTAGACTTAAAAGTAAAGAGAGAAATGATATAAATATTTTATTACTCTTAATAAAATTTTAATTATGCTTAATAGTAAATAATGAAGAGTGAGAGGATGGTCATAAAACCCATTATTATGCTGTGAGTGTTGATCTGTTATTGATATAGATATTAGGTATGTTATTGGCTTGACCGGTTAAAATTAAAATAATTCATCTATGTATTGATTTGAGATCCGGTTGGTCTTGTCATTATCTAGACTAGAATCGATGTATGTGTGGGCAGATTTAGAGTTATAAATGCTTATCATTACTAATGAAAGTAATCCTACCACCCAATGGATGAGAAATGGTTGTCTCCAGATTTATAGATACCATGGCAGTTAGAGGACTAAGTTTCCATTTATTTATTAAGATAGGGAACCAGTAATAAAGTTGCTGTTTAAGTAGAAAATGTTGCAAGCCAATATAGGGAATAAGTGTCTAAGAGAAGCTCTTTACACAATTCTGGATCTTAGGATAGATCTCTCCCTGGCACAAGCACATAGTTTAAGTTTAAAGTCGATACTGTTGTTGTTGTTATATTTCCTTATCGAGTTATAGACGCTGTATGGTAATGTGATATGAAGAGAGTTTTTCTTATCTGAGACATACCAACGTTGCCCGGAAAGGATCGGGATTCATTCAGATATATATGTATGAGGAAGATGACAAGGATTTAGGTAATAGACTAACCGATCCGTATTGATTTTGTTGAATGATGGCAAATTGAGGTCGTCAAGCTGGGTGGGCATACTGAACTAGTTAAGATATATACAGTCAAACGTAAAGATCTGACAAGCATGAACGAGAAAGTGTGGGTTTGAATTTAAACCCGTTTGTAAGATTTAGTAGGGTAAATTTTATGACGTATAATCCTTCTTCATTGGAAATGTGAAAATTATTACTTAATAAAAACGATTTAAATTTTCAAATTATTTCACATTGCTGGTTAAGATAATTGAAACGAATATAATATTTTGGAATAGTCCAATAGACAATGTTTACGATAAAAGGAGGGGGAGGTAGAGATTTGTAGGTTTTCTTCTCTCTCAAGCTAAGATTTCTTAAAGCTAAATATACGAAATTCTGTTTCCAGCGTCTGTATTTATGATTGTTATTAATCATTGTAATAAATGAATGGGTCAAAACCGAAAGTGAGTCATCCAAGAAATTAGTTAACTCAAACATAGATCAGAAGCATATATTTGTGGAACGATATTACAATTTAGTGTGTTTTATTTAATTTATATTTATTATTTCATGTAATAAAGTCATATTATTGTTATAAGATTACATTGTGTTTTGTGTTTTGGTGTTTCAAATATCTCCAGAATCTATATATCCAGCACCTATATTTAAGGTAATATGAGTTATATTTTAAATTTAGTTAATTGTTTTATAATGATGCTTTGTTTCCAAAATCGATTGGCCATAGTCATTATTATATTGTTTCCATATTCGATTCACATAGTCAATTTGATATTAATACTTTATTTCTATTATTGATTTACAATAATAATTTAATACTGCCATATTTGAGTAAGATAATTCATTTTATATAAGTCATTTTATGGACTTCATTTTACATAATTTATTGTTACGATTAACTTGCTTAATCAATTTATGATTATTTCCGTAATTTACTTCCATAAGTAAAAATTTGATTAATTATCTGAGTAATGCCCATGGTTTACTTCCATAGTTTACTTCAGCAAAATAAAATTTATTAAGGTTATCAATTAAAGATAAATTAGAAATAACAGAATAAAATGACAGGGAATAGTTAAATTAAGTTGATCAATTTAAATTTTGATTCATTGTAATGTGGTGAGTACTGGGAGCAGACATAAAATCCCTTTCCTGTTCTCAGGGGCTCAGAGTGATTCCCACTATTGAACTTTTATTAAAATTGATTTAGCATATATGGGATCATATCCATTGCAATGTAATCATTTATATGGGCACCTCTTGATAGATCTAGACCTTGAGAAAGAGCAATTCAATTTTGATCTCAGAGCTAGTTTGGAAGTCAAGTAGCTTGGTATAACAACATTATTATACTATACTAAATTATTCCATTATTAGAAAATAGGGATCATGAATTTATAGTTGATCTAAAAATATATGTGAGAAAGAAATAAGATTAGGAACTCTCTGATTAGAGAACATAACACAGACATTCCGTGTTATATAATTGTAGCTATTGAACATAAATTATGAGTTCTTTGCATTCATTACAGAGTTCTCTCCAGTCAGATATAAATGAGAACTGGTTACCATTTATAGCTGCAATTTGGCGCCCCCGGTATACATTTGATCCTAAAATATAAAATTTAACTGACTAGCTACTTGATATAAATGAGAGTTTTATAAAGATTAAATAAGTGTGAGGTTGCTTTATTTAAAATGTTAAAGTTTGGCTGCACCACAGTAGTTAGAGTTTAGTGAAACTAAATAATGTTAAAGATGACATATACAACGTGAAGCTGCCTTTTATAGAACAATTCATGTTAGAATTAGCGCCACAAACGTGAGGCCATAGAGTTTAGCACTACTAAAGTTTGGCAGAACAATGAAGGTTAGAATATATATATATAAATTGTAAATATCAATAGGTCGATATTTATATTTTAAAAATTTGTTATTTGTTATTAAAAAAAAAAATCTCTTTAAGTTGAAGTTTACATATGAAATATTTAAATTTTTCTTTTATGTTTATTAAATATAGTTATTATTTGAAGTTATTATTTTATTTATATATATTGATAGTACATCATTATAAATATTTAATTATTGAAATAAATAAGGACATATAAATTGTTGATTAAAAAAAAAAGTATTTTATTTGCAATGATTACTAAATGTAATAAATAATTATTTATGTATATTTTAAAAGATGTCAAATTTTCGATTTGATACTTTTTATATGTATACTTGATATTTTATTTTTATTTTGATGTTAATTGTTGTAAAAGAGAACATATATATATAACATGAGTTTTAAAATAGCATCTGCTGGCATGAAACCACGCGACAATAATAAGGAAGCCATTATTAGGATTATTGCTTATTAAAAAATGGGATATAGAACAAACAACTGAAGGATAGAATTTTATTACATTTTATTTCTTTAAAGTTTACCATTTTTTTTAAAATACTGAAGTAACGTATATATTTTGTAATAAACATATAAATTATGACGGGGTAATAAGGATATATCGCAGCTAGGGCTGCATCATCATCATCGCTTTCATATATTCTAAAGCAATTTTTCAATGGAACAACTAAAAATTTCAACGTATAAATTTCATCGCGTCTGGAATTAAAAGCTGGCATAGCTATCTTAAATGTATTATCGTCAATTTAATTCTAATCCGGAAGTAATTGTAATTGATGTACTGGATTTAACATTTTAATAAAATATGCATATATTCAAGAATTAATAATCTTCTTTAATGAAATCGTTTCGTCGTTCTTTTAATAGAATGCATTCTAAAAATAAAATAATAAAATATACAGATGAAAAAACTCATGGACTAAATTAATTCTTAAAAGGACAATTAACTAAGTGAACTTTTAAAAAAGGTATTTAATAATTTTATATATATATGTGTGATGTGTGGATATACATTTTTGAGATTGATATATTTTTTTTTTTTGTTTATTTTTTTTTTCATTGTAAAATGTAACGTTTGTGAATGATCAATTTAAGCGTCTTGTTCTATTATAACATTAAACGTATAACAGATGATGTTTAAGATAAATATTTAAATAATTTTAAAATCTGAAAATATAATTTATAAGTTGAGGTACTATATATTAATTAGTATCTTTATATTATAACTATTAGGCAGAAATATGTCTTTATATATTTATTGTTTATATTAATATTGAAACATTAATATTATTTAAAGTCAAACGATAACATAAAATAAAGATGTGCTATTTATTTTTATAAATAATGCCTTTGTAATTATTTAAAGATCGATACTATATTATTCTTATTTTCTTAATGCCAAAGTTATTAGTAAATTAATTGAATTTACGACTTAATAAAAGATAATTTCTTATTTCATTTATTACTTAGTTTGTAGGTCACTTACATATATTATTTTTCATACACATATTTAGAGGTACATAAATTTTTATAGTAGATGTGTATATTTGAATTTAATAAAAGTCCCTTTATTTTTGATATATATATTTGATTAGTTAGTCACATCAACCTAAAAGATAAATTATAATGAAAGATCTCATTGATTAGTATGATTTTAGATTTGTTTTATATAAAGCTAGCTGGGAGGGCAATTTAAACAATTTATTAAAATATAATTGGAACAAGTTTGTTTTTCTTCATTCTTTAATATAAATGGAATACCTCATATACGTTCCATTATATTTAACTTGCTTAATTATGAGCTACCATATAGTTTCCATTACATTATTTATATAACCGGGATAATTTTGTCTTTCTTCAATTTAAATGGAATGTAGCAAGTACGATCCATTACATTTGGCTTGCCCAAACATGGGCTACCTTAAGTTCCATTACATTTGGAGCATCCAAGTGAGGCTCTGAATTATAGGTTCCATTACATTTAGCTAGTCCAATCGTGGGGCTGCTACATATACGTTTCCATTACAATATATATATATATATATTATCCAGTGTGACCCAGTCAATGTATTAGTACAATAAATCATATATGGATAAACCCAACAATATAAGATTTATATACCAAATTCACTTTAATATATAAATATAATGTCATGTGAAATTTAAATGAACTGCCCTTTAGCGACCATGTTCAACAACTTTTTACAATAAAAAAAAAGAGATCACTTCTTACAATATTTTAGATTATTTTATTTAGAAATATCCAGAACAATAACAGAAAGACAGCAAACTTAAACTAGCCTATAAATTTTAATGTAAATTTATTTTTAAAGAAGGAATATTAAGTTTATAGAGTAGAGATATTTCACTCACTTCTAAACCTCTATGCAAAAAATACATGTTATATATAAAATGCCTAGAAGAAGCTCATAGATAAAACACATAATAAAATATAGCTTTTTTCTTTTTCATGTGTCATAGCATTGGCCGGGAGACAACCCACAACGGTCTGCAACCAACTACTTGTTGCAAGGCATCTGCAATGTCTTCAGGAAAATGTTTTTCTAATAGTGTGCATTTATTTAGCTTGCATATTCAAGCAACATGTTAATCAGAATAAAGAAAAAATCACACCAAAATCAATTAACAAAGATTTATATTAATGCAAATCTAAACTAGTCCACTGTCTTGATCCAAACATCAGTAAAAGTTTTTATATATATGCATAAAAGCTTTCCTAGAATATAAATATAATACATGTAATTTAATAATTGTAATTTTTAGAATACATACATTAGTTAAATTGTAATTATCAATAAGCAAATCATATATTTAAATTGTTTACAATTTTTTCTGTTTATCATAATTAATATTTGATATTATTTATGTTTATTGATTTATTCTTTTTTATCATCAAATATTAGGTCTACAGAAAAATTTTGATATTGATAAAGTGTCTAGAATATATAAATAATATTGTTGTTTAACTTATTTAGTTATCTGTGCACCATTCTCTCAATAGTCTAACTCCAAAGCAAACATATCCATTTTTCTCAAAACCTGAGTGCTCACATTCTGAGCTTAGAAAAATAGGATTGCTACCAAAAGAATTGCGGTGACAATACCAGGAGTTAAAGTTTCATATATGATCTTTCAGAAAAGAAAATAGTGCCTGAAGTGCAAGTCAGTGAAATTCAAATCTTGTACATTCAAATAAATCTTTATAAATAAATGCTAAATCAGACCAATCTGAGAGAGGATTTGTTGTATGTTGACCACGAAATGTAACCAGAGTATCTTATATAAATATTATATAAGATACAAAAGGTTTGATCATTATCCTCAAAATCCATTTTTAATTAAATGTTAATTGAAATTAAAATATCAATTAATCTTTGGGCAAGGTGATGAAATACATACAGAATAATTTATAATATAAGAAGCATATCAATAGCTCAAACAAGCTCTTATTTAATAAGTGTGGTAAGAGAAAATATTTAAAATCTCTATCTAGAATATTCTTATACCCAGACCAATTGATTTCAAGCTTGTGACTCATCTCAGGGAGGAGCTAGAACATTCAGACACTAGATCTAAAATATCAGCTCAAACCCCAGTGCTTATTTAATATGTAACTAATGAGAAAAAAATATGAAATTTTCAAACATAAAAATGTCTTTAAATCCAACTATGTAACTCAAATAGCTCTATGGAACTGAATCAAATTTAAATCTACCATATATTAATAGCCTTAGCATCACCAAAGCCTTAAAGGTAAATTATAATAATCAATAAAGCAAGTCATATATAATGTGGCATTGCTTTTAAAAGCTTGTATTTACAAATATGTAATATAGGGAGCGTACCAATTGCTCAAACAAGCTCTTATTTAATAAGTGCAGTAAGAGAAAATATTTAAAATCTCTATCGAGAATATTCTTAAATTTAAAATCTCTATTTAGAATATTCTTATGGAGATAAGAATATTCTAAATAGAGATTTTAAATATTTTCTCTTACTGCACTTATTAAATAAAAGTTTGTTTGAGTTATTGGTACGCTCCCTATATTACATATTTGTAAGTATAAGCTTTTAAAAGCAATGTCACATTATATATGATTTGCTTTATTGATTATTATAATTTTACCTTTAAGGCTTTGATGATGCTAAGACTATTAATATATGGTACATTTAAATTTGGTTCAGTCCCATACAGCTATTTGAGTTAGATAGCTGGATTTAAAGACATTTTTGTGTTTGAAAATTTCAAATTTTCTTCTCAATAGTTATGTATTAAATAAGTGCTGGGTTTTGAGTTGATATTTTAGATCTAATGTCTGAATGATCTAGCTCCTCACTGAGGTAAACCATAAGCTCAAAACTAATTGGTCTGGGAATAGGAATATTCTAGATAGAGATTTTAAATATTTTCTCTTACTGCACTTATTAAATAAGAGCTTGTTTGAGCTACTGGTATGCTTCCTATATTATGTACTTGTAAATACAAGCTTTTAAAAGCAATCTCACATTATATATTACTTGCTTTATTGATTAGAACAATTCGTATATACACTGGAAATATCAGTGCATTGATATATGTATTGAGATATGAATCTTTAATATACATACCATTATTACCACCAGTAAAAGAAGTTCCTGGTGAAATATAAACCAAACAAAATATCCATTATAGATTAATAATTATAAAAATAATAAGTACAACTATAAATATTAATAGATAATAAATATTTGTAATACCAATTGCAAAAAGCATCACTAATATTATATATATATATATATATATAGTTGTCTATTAAATTATGATTCATATTCATCTCAGGGTATGTATACATATATATCGTAACCTTCAGTTCTTGCTGCAGAACTGAATGTCCATTTTTGTAATAATACAGTTTTTTTAAATAAAAAAATTTATATAGTTTATTTTCCAATAAATAAATATCATTATTATAATAGTAGTTAAAGAATATTTGTAATTCATTCAATCAAATCATAGTTGCTGCCATAAGATATTATTAATTTAAAATAATATTACGTAAGTGTGTTTCAATAATTTTTAAAATTAGCAATACTTTTGTAATTATAAGTGCCTAATCATAAATTATTATTTATCTCAAGCATAACTTAGTTTTACATATGTCATAGTAGAATCTCTTTAGTAAATTAAATTATCATAAGTAAATCCTAAAATGAATTTAAAATATTTAAGCTAGTTTATTTAAGATACAGTTTATGAGTCCTAAATAAATAATAGTTTAATTTAGTTTTATTCTAGCAAAATCTTAAAATTGAACTAATAAAATTAAAATTAGTATGTATTTTTTGTGTGATAGTGAATACATGGAATTTGTTAATTTTAAAGTACTTCCTTAATTGGTACAGTAATTTTTATTTTATTAAATAATGTAACACCTTAATATAACAGTGATGTATTAATTAATTATTGTTTAGTCTACTGTCTAGACAATTTAAATTAATGTAAGTTATTTTTAGAATCTGTAACTCAGCAGCTAAAAAAATGTGATGTCTCAGCTTAATTACGTCGCATCATATTTTAATTAACAGATAACACCCAGTTGTCAATCACATCTATAGTCATCTATCATGTGACTTACTCTATATATGTCTTGACTGCTACACTTGTACACACATAACCACCATCATCCTTTTTCAGTGCATTCAAGTATTAATTATTTCTTAGTTTAAAATAAAAATTACACTTTGCTAAAATAATAATCTAATCATAGTTTTTTAGCTTATACTCATCAATGTTTCAAACTTCTCCAAATTTATACCATGGGAAATTGCTCAGAACAATGCGTGAACATAGCAAAAAGTGATATATTATCCCATTATTTTCAAACAATGGTAAATTTATACTCATGATATTATTATTACACTGTTAGAACTATTATTGGATTTAGTTTATTTATTTTATCATATTCAAACTTTATTTTAAAAAAGATAATTTCAATATTAAATGCCAAACTTATAAAATATTTTACATTAATTTTGAAAAGAATTTATATGCTATTTCTACAAAGACTTTAAATGCAATGTTTTATTTGAAGTGTTGAATATTACTGTCATTTTCCAGTGTGTTCTCTTTCGGCTTAATTTAAAATTATTATTAAATTGGAACTATTAACCAACATGATAGAATCTGGTAAATAATAAAGGAATTTAGAAATATTAATTATCAAAGGATGAATGCTTATTCAAAGTAATTCATGAATTATTTGTCTACATACTTTAATGAATGCTTAGTTTAAAATTATCTCAGTATTATTTTCAAAGAAATAAAATGTTTGTTTCTTCATTTATAAAACTGAATATATTCTACATTTTTAAAAAAATATTATATATTACTTGCTACAAAATCTTTTATGAAAGAAATAGACATTATTATGCATTAATTTCTAATGATATCTGCATATTGAATGTTGCTATGAAATGTTTTTTCCTAGAATTAGAAATTAATTTATTATGCTCCAGTAAATTTTAGTGTGCCACTGAAAATATTTTGTTTGTCCTATAAAATAAACAATAATATTGATCTGTATTTAATATTTATTTAGTATATATTTTTTGCAATATAAACTTTATTATTGGTAAATGTGTTTACTTGTTGTTTAAAAGAGTATTTATTATTAGTATAGCATTAAAGTATTATGTATAATTAACTCTGGAAAACCTGAATATGTGTTTTATAAAGTGTATATTACTTATAAAAGTTGATTTATGCTCTTCTTAAAAATGTATTATAATTCCTCACCATTATATTGTTTGCTCAAAATTATTATACTAAAATATATTTGTTCTTTGAGAATATAGATTGTAATTCCTTGCTATTATTTATTTAGTGTGTTATTAAAGATCTACAAGGCATATTATATTATTATTCAACATATTATTTAAAATATATGCAGTATTTATGCTATCATCTTATTATTTATTTAATCTACATCATTTATTTAGAAAGATTATCTTGTTTGTGTCAATAATTTCAATTTCTGCTTATCTCATATTTAATCTTCAATTTCATCTGGATATTTGTAAAGATCTTCAGGATGTCAAAGAATTTTTGTTTGACTGCATCCTGTATAATGGTGTAAAAAACAAGACTTGAGGATTGTTTATTTGGTAAATGGGTATAAAGTATACAATTTTAATATTTATTTTTATATGCATTATTTTTATTTTCTTTGTAAAATTTGAAAGTGTATAACATTTGTCCTCTTTTGGAGTTATTTAGAATATCGATAATGTTTGGAAGATTTCATAAAGTTGATGTCTATTTTTATTGTTGACTTACTTTTGCCACAATTTTATATGCTTAGCTATATTTTCCACATTTTATTAGTTTTACACATTGTTATTATAGAAGACAGTAGTGTTATCCCTGTGTTATATATTGCTTTATTATGCCAGTAAATTTTATTATATTTTTGTGGTATTAAGCATGTAATGCTATATTTAGATAATCCCTCTCTTTTTGATGGCTTATTGTCCTATTGTTATGACTAGAGACAAGGCCCTAGATTCACATTGCCCTCTTGTGTAGGTGCTTATCTAAGTTTATGCCATCATCTTATTTTTGCCTGTGCTTTTTTAATATCTTGATGTGTATATAGGTGATATATTTATTTTTAAGTCATGTGCAATGCTCAACCATGTCCCTATCCTGGCTTTTTGATATGTTTTGAAAGTGATATGTGATGTTAACCATACCTTCATTTCCATTCTTAATAAATCTGAGTCGTTTTGATGTGTAGATCTTGTTGATATGCTTAGCAGCACATCTAGATGTTTTAAAACCAAAAAAAAAAAATGTTTTTTTTTTTTTTAATGTGGCTATAAAAATTTATACATCTTCAAAATTCATCATTACCAAAGAATGATAAGATTTTATCATATTTAGAGTTATTGAATGTATTTCACATAAAGACTGTATAATAGAAAGTGAGTTTATTAAAAGTGATAACTTTACTGAATCTATAAAAAATCATACTAAGATTTCTGATTTACTAATTAATTTTATTTTTCGCCTGAGGAATTTTGGAAAATGTTTGCTTTTCCATATCATAAATGTCAATAAATATTATTTTAATTAATAATTTACGATTCCTTATCTTTTTCATCATCATCTGCATTCTCAGAAATCTAACGATACCACATATATTTACTTTATGCATTTAGAGTACAAAGTACAAGAAAATGTGATCTCAAAGTCACTTTATTAAATTATATTGTTGATGTAAAGTTAGCATTCATACAAATGATTATTTTATTTATTTTAAGTTAAAACGTAGCATTCATACAAATGATTACTTTATTTATTTTAAATTAAAACGATAAGATCATTTTATTTATCTATTATAAGATCACTTCACTTTATTCATCTAGTGTTAAAATCATAAGATTATTTTTATTTTGGTATAAGATTAGAAGAAAATCCGTTGGTGAGATATTTGGGTAGCAACAAATTCCCTTTTCTATTCATAATGTAATGAATTTCATCCTAGTAGGTTAATAATCATTTTTTAATATAAGAATTTTCATATTTAATTTTCAATTTAATAATTATTTTATTTTCTAAAATCTCATCTTAAAAATAGTCATATATTATTGTTTTGTTTTTTTGTTTTTTTATTAAGAAAAAATTTACAGTGTCAGGTAGCTACATTTGGTAATTACAATAGTTTCATATAAAAGTTCAAAGTTTGGCAACCAATCTGTTTGACGTTGTCATCATAATATTTAGTGCAGTAGTCTGAGATGTCATCTCATCATCACATATGATAATCTGTGCCCATGTGTCTACAAAGAGACGCTCTAGCACAAGGAGGCGATCTCTGTTCTTCATGCTTATTAGTATTGTTTTAAAAGTTCTCCAAGGATCACTATGTCCTTGTCTGAAGGTGTGTTGGCACCTGGTGATCCATAAGGCATGTAGTAGGCATGCCTCTAGCCAGATAGTTGCATAGTTTCCTTCTTTAATTGCTCGATGAATTGACAGGACATTGCCACAGCCAAAGGAAATGCTTACGATAATTTTGTTTCTAGTGCAACTCAGGTATGAGCAGGCATAGAAGATGTGCTCCAGTGTTTCTTCATGCATATTACAGAGTTTACACATGGGACTTATTTGACGAAATCCTCTTTGCATCACCAAAAAGTGACTGGTGGGCAAGGAGAACAAGTTAAATTTGATTATAAATCGACCAGCTTTGGCCCTATCCACCAGTATCTTGACTTCCTGAGCATTTGTTTTACAGACAGTCTTAATCGGGTAGATAACGAGTTTTGATTTGGGAAAAGGAGTTTGTACACTTCCCAGTATGTTTGCTTAGCTTTCTCTATTTGCTCAGTAACTGAAAATAGAGTCCCTAGTTGATCTTGTAGTCATATATTATTGTTATTCTTTGTTACTAGGATCACATTTTTGGTTGATTTTAAAAAATAAATAAAAAAGAATAAGATTGAAAGAACCCAGAGATTTGATTACCGTAATTATTTTTAAAAAGAATTACATGCCTGAGATAAAATCTATTAAGAAAGAATTACGTTGTATAGAAGACCTAAGGTTTTTGAGCAAGAATTACTATGCTTAAGATCTGATTATTTAGAAAATCATTGTAATTATACATTTACTTTTATTTTAGATGTATTAACAAAGACTATTGAAAATAATCTAACCTTTTGTAAAATGTGCTATAAAAGATTTTAAAAATTGTTGGGTTAAAGAGAGAGTATCAGAGCTCTCTCCTCCTGATGACTTGTTTATTAAAGCAATATTAGAATTCTCCTTTTGATTTGATGTTTGTATTTGTCTTGATGCAATGCTCTTAAAATAGCATATATAAGAGTTAGCCTAGATTTTGATTCTGATTGTTCGATTAACTATATATAACATTGAGGTTGTTATATTGCTATGTTTGGCAGATTTAGCCGGCCATTATTGTCTACGATTTTGGTCTGGATCTCACGACTTTTTTTCACATTATAATATAGATACATAGATAAATATACAGGTAAACAGATAGATAAATGACTAAATAGACAGATGGGTAAATGAATGGAAAATTTATGATTGATGAATTATATAGATAGAAAGATAGCCAGATAGATAAGTAGGTATGCAGTCAGATAAACAGATAGATAAATAGGTAGATAGGTAGGTAGAAACAGATAGATAGACAAATAAAAGATAAACATTTAGATGTATATGTAGATAAATAGATAGATAAATAAAAGGTAGACTGATAGATAGAAATGTTGGTTGGATAGGTAGATGGATGGATTGATATATAATGGATGCATAGCCAGATAGATAAGTAGGTATGCAGTCAGATAAACAGATAGATAAATAGGTAGATATGTAGGTAGAAACAGATAGATAGACAAATAAAGGATAAACATGTATATGTAGATAAATAGATAGATAAATAAAAGGTAGACTGATAGATAGAAATGTTGGATGAATAGGTAGATGGATGGATTGATATATAATGGATGCATGAATAGATAGATAGATAATTTAGACAGACAGATGGATAGATGGATGGATAGATGGATGGATAGACAGTTGGATGGATGGATGGATGGATGGATGGATAGATAGATAGATAGATAGATAGATAGATAGATAGATAGATAGATAGATAGATAGATAGATAGATAGATAGATAGATAGATAGATAGATAGATAGATAGATAGATAGATAGATAGATAGATAGACAGATAGACGGACGGACGGACGGACGGACAGACAGACAGACAGACAGACAGATAGACAGACAGATAGATAGATAGATAGATAGATAGATAGATAGATAGATAGATAGATAGATAGATAGATAGATAGATATACGGACGGATGGACAGACGAACGGACGGACGGACAGACAGACAGACAGACAGACAGACAGACAGACAGACAGACAGATAGATAGATAGATAGATAGATAGATAGATAGATAGATAGATAGATAGATAGATAGATAGATAGATAGATAGATAGATAGATAGATAGATATGAATAAAAACACAGATTGGAACCGAAGTAGATAAGTAAATAAGTAAATAGGTGGGTGGACAGGTAAATAGGTGGGGAGATATAAAGATGAGTATTGTAATGAAACAAAGTTTACATTAAGTATTATTTATAGCTCCTCCAACAGCTATATATTATGACAGAACTTCTACAATAAAGGAATATCTGGCCACACTGCTTATGTATCAATCTATTAACCATTAGATGATGCTACGGTCCTCAAATGTAATACTACTGATTTAAAAACTAAGATAGATAATCCTAATCAAAAGATCAAACTAAATTTATAACTAAATAAATAAGTTGTTTATAATATCAAGCAAATTTCAGAAGTTCACTAAGATAACAAGTAATAAAAATATAATCATCTGTGGGAATAAAGCAATCAAGAAAAGGGAGACGAGAATAGCCCCACACATAATCAAGAACAACTAGCTTTCTTCTTTCATTAATAAATACAATCAAATAGCTTAATGGCTTAATGGTATAAGTCGTTGAACATACATTTAATAGCTGTCACATTCTATTAATTTCCACTTGCAAAATACTTAATACCATATCACAGAAATAGTGAGCATCATATTGTTTTACCTAGTTTCTAATAGGGGGAAATATATAAATGTAATGATCCTTAATTTTCCCCACTTAACAATTTATTCCAGATTCACTCAATCATTACGTAAACAATGTAAGATAATTATATAAAAAATTAATAATATGGATCTAAAACTAAATAATATCTTCATAACTGAATCATAAAAATTCAGAAAGCATTTTTATGGTACATGTGCATATTAGGATTAAAAAACAAGGCTAAAATCCCTTTTCAAATGAAAATTCATTTAATAAGCAATTAACTGAATGATACCAATAAAGTAGACACAAAAACATACAACTAATGAAAATAATTCTATATCTATAATTTTCAGGGACAAAGCTTACATAACAGTAATATTCATATTTTAAATCAGGCTTATTACCAAAACAGGAACTATTATATACTATCCAGACGAAATTACAAAATAATCATTCAAATTTTCATAGCCAATAGATTTTATTATTTTAATGTAACAATTTTTATGTAATTTTTAATGTGCATATGTTTAAATATTAATAAATAAAGTACAATAAGTTGTCAAGCATTGGTGGTTGAGAGGTCAATGACATCTGCTTTATAAGCAGTTGTCCCGGGTTAGCGGGTTCGCTTCCTGGCTGATGCTATGACATATGGGGAACAAAATAAGTAAAATAATATAAATTTCAAAAGAAAATTTAAAACCAAATATAGTACAATAAGTAGTTGCAAATGTAATCAGTACTAAGCTGCTATTTATCTTTGTTTTTCTCCACTGTTCTCTAAATGCACAGTTTATACATGACAAAAATTTTCAACTATTTTTTTTAAAAAATCATTATTATTATTATTATTATTAACTTTCAAAAGACTTTATTAAACTATACGTGTACATTGTTAATTTGTCCACACGTAACTTGGTATATATATATAGTCAGCAACAATAACAACTAAAAATCAATACAGAGTTTTTAAATGTGTTTCACAAGATCTGTATTACATTCATTCAAGTCTATCATTACTGCGGCTATTGTGGTCCCTAAGATAAATTCTATATGCAACAACTTCTATCCCTTATTATTAGCAGGACTATCTAAACATAGCATACTTAGTGCTTCAATGAGCTAAGATCTTCCTTTATGGAAGATCCAGGTTCTTATTCTTTAAGTTCATTTAGAAATGAATCTATTTGGCTTATACTGGTTGTCACCATCAGTGTCTGCAGGTTCTACTTTTCGTGCTTTGCATCCATGCTTCTTATATGAGCGTCGGCCAGATTTATACTTGTTGTATAGTTATTGACAGCAGTCATCAGATTACCACTGAGCAGATACATAATTTCTAGAGAAGTTTTATTTAGCATACTTCTTTTTAGAAAATCTGATTGACAAAGTGTTTTACTACACCTATCTTGTTTATCTCAGATAGTTGCAAAACATGTGGTCCAGATATATGCAATGAGAGCAAGTTATCTATGTTGGCATCATCTAGATAATTGGTTTGGTCAAGAGAATTTAAATCCACTAAAACAGGATGATCCTGATTTTTTTTATTTTTGGAGATTGGTGTGTGGAAGTACTTTTCATATTATAGCTCATACAAAATAGTTTCGGGTACGCACTTATTATAAGCCCATGTTCTTTGCAATGGAAACATCAAGGCTTTACTGCTAGTATTTTTAAAAGTCATTTTTTGGTCAGGAATCTGAGAAGGAATGTCATCTGGATTAATGTTTTATGCAATCTAACCTTTTATCTGTATCTATTTTCATAAACTGGTACTGGTGTAATTGTAAAAAACAATGGTTGAAAATTAATTACCACACTAAATGGTTCCATCAATCTAATAAAGACTTCACATATACAATTAAGACAGCATTCTTCAGAATGCCTGTAATTAGACTATTTCTAATCAGATTGACTGCAACAAGATCAAACTGATTTAATGTTTTGATATCTCTTTTAAATGACTCTTTTTTTCACATTTGAACTCTATTATTAGATATTTTGGATTTTGATGATCTGATATGCACTCTATAATTCATTTCACAGTTCATTTTTGCTAAGTAAATTGACTAATAAATCTTTGGAAAATTTATAAAGTGAAAAGTATTTGTCTGTAAGGACAAATACTATGGAGCAATCAGTAAAAAAAATTCTAAAAAAATTAAAGGAATCTCCAGTTACATCTCATATTTTTGTTAAATTTTCTTCAATCCAGTCTTCGTATGTATCAAAAAGCAATTGAAATTAAGCAATTTCTTCACTGTAGATCAATGAGACCTAAAAACTGGAACCAGCCTTTTTATATTTATAACTTCCTTTCCATTTAGATTATCATGAGCAATTTTAATATTTTTTGCCATGAGTCCTTTCAACATGTTATCCATAACAACAAATATGTTGAACCGCATCAAAGATTATATACTTAAACAAAAAAAATTTTTCAAATCAAATCCTGATTTTTTTTCTCTCACCAAATACAGAATTACTTTAAGAAAAAAATTAGATAGGGAAGTATCTCTTTGAAATATTGAAATAAAACATAAGAAAAATTATTGTGATGTGATGTACTGTAGCTTCTCCTTAACGAAGTCAAGAATCTCTCAGCAATTATGTCCAGAGAAATCTGTTAGCCACTTTATTTTCCATTTCCCAGTCTAAGTTTCCCCATATTCAGCTCCATCCCATTTCCACAACATAATCTCTGTCAACTCTATGGCTTTTATATCTAAATTCCCCTTATCTTTTCCCATACCTAGCATAAAAACCAATAATCCACTTTCTGTATAATCACTTTTTTAATATTTATTCATTCATAACTTCATTATATGTATTCTTTCTGTTTTCAAGCATTTACATTTAATTAACAGATGCCTAATATTTTCTATTCCTTCCTTGCATAATTTACAGACTAAATCATCCATATTTTTCCATTTACATGTATATTCTCTTGTTGATAAAGATCCTGTTCGAGCCTTAAACAATAAACTACTTTCCTTACTATTATCATGTATTAACTCACACCTAATATTCTGTTATTTCTATATATATTTAAACTCTTTTTACTCTCCATACTAGTTCTCCATCTCTCTAACTCCCTATTCTTTATTAATAAATCTATTCTTTTATCCCATTCCTTACCACTATAACACTCAACAATCCTCCTAACACAATCATCCCATCTTTTGTACAAATATACTGATATAAATTCGTTATCCAAATCTTTTGCATACTGCATTACCTTTCTCACCCATCTTGTTGCCTGCCCTTTACTCATAACCCAATTAAATACTATTTTGGCTATTCTTTTATTATCCATAAACTGCAATCTACCAAACATTTTCATTTTAATTTTTTCATCTCTCATATGAAAACTTGACCATCCCATTTCTCCTTGAATTACCTCCCTTGCTGTCCATACATCTGCATCCAATGCATGACTTCCTACTTCCCTTTGAACTTTTTCTAAGTAATTTAATACCCCTTTACTAACACATAATGCATCATTACCATATGTTAACCCTGCTACTGCAGTTCCCTTCCATATAATTCTAGCTACATCATATTTATTATATGAAAACACTGTTAATTTCTTTATCAATCCCTTTTTTTTTCTTTTAATATCACTCGCCCTCTAGTGGAAATCTGAATTATTATTATTACTGTTAAATTATAAATATTCTGTGATAATTTAAAAAATAGCTTCAATAGACAGAATGTATTATAAATGTTTATCCAATAAATATCAAAAGTAATAATATGATTTAAGCAATTTCATCAAATCATTGTGAAAATAAAATATTAGATCTTATATATAATAGTAAAAAATTTATTGATAGATTCAGTGACAATAATAATATATTCGTATATTTAGCCAAGCTACATAAGATTTTTTTTAATTTATAAAAAAGTGTTACACTGATAAAATAAATGTTTGTTTGTAAATAAATATCAAATAGATAAAAAATCATTAGCTTTTATTTAATATCAGTATTCTTAATTTAAAAACATGGAAAGTTTATAATCAGAAATAAAAATGTACCACTAAACATCACATGATCACCATTTCTATATTAGCATATAATTGTTGTAAACAAAGGCAAAACTCTCCATACAGTAGTGCCACCCTGTGCCAAACAGAGTAATCAATGGATGCCAGAAGGCTTGTGCATAAAATCCCTATCTAGTGCCTACTGATCCAATATCCCCAGACTAGTTTCTGGCTTGTGGCACTAGATAGGGATTTTATGTGCAAGCCTTCTGGCATCCATTGATTACTCTGTTTGGCACAGGGTGGCGATACTGTATGGAGAGTTTTGCCTTTGTTTAAATAAAATTGTACCATTGAATTATTATTACATGTTCTCCTTTTTTTTTTATTAAGGAAAATACAAGTACAATTACAATATAATTCTTGTTGGTATACATTTGTTTAGATTTGTTACACTTATTATAACAATCGTTAGTAAATAATTTTCCAAATTAGAAAATGTGCCCGTTTGATACATTAGTTATTATAATGACAAATTAATTTCATGATCAAAGCAAAAAGGTCATCGTTCAAACTTGGTCTATAATTATTATGTAACTAGTTTTATATCAGAACAGTTATCATTGTGCAGTCCATATGTTGATTGGCAGTGATCCTTTTTCATTCTCCATCTAACTGGACCATTTATTTTTTAACCTTGAATTAATTTTTAATTAGCATACCAGAGGATAGGCTATTCACCTAGTGGCCTAAGTTGCTCCCAAGTGTCCCTGAAGGGCTTTCCCGGCGTTAATAAGCGATCCTTGATAGTCCTTTGAATAATTTTTTTACATACCTCCCATGGTTCCTCACTTCCTTGCTTAAAAACAAAATAATTCCTAGTTAACCACGCAGCATAAAGCAGGAACATTCCCATTCTAATCGCAGCAAAAACACCATGTTCTCTTTAATCCACAAAACACTAATCCAGGAATACTAGCAGTTAATGCTGCGATCTGTATAAATTATATTTACAAAGCTTTTCTCGGCTTTTATAGTGCATAATTCATTTTTTTTAATAAATTACAAACTATTAAAATAAAATACTATAATAGAAAATTATACTTTTCATTTTATGTATAAAAAAAAAAAAAAACTATAATACTAAAAAGATCATTACAAATCAAAATTTTATTGAAATGAAATTCTTTTTGATCTCATCATGTCACTATAGAAATGTACACATGACGAAGTCTTTTAATCAATTTAAAACAGAAACCTTTAAATTTTATACAAATATTTAAACAATTGACATTAAAAGAAAAGGTAATGTTTTCAATGTTAAATAACAAAAGAGGTAAATAATCTATTTCGAAAATCAAAAACAGAGTCTGGCATTATGAAAATTTCCATTTTCAATTATTGTATACTTACAAGATAAATATTTTTATTTTTATTTTAAATGTTAAAGTTATCAAATTATATTAAGTCTAATTCAAGAAAGATTTAGAAATAAATATATTTTAATTTTAATATGGTTTAAAACAATATGCCTATTCTCATATTGTATAACTTATACCTATGGCAATTTAAATATGCTGGATATATACACATATGCAAGCATATGAATGATTGTGCATGTATAAGCCCATATATATGCATTATAATCCTTACTTTTTTATGAATTAATTTTTATAAATTAATGAAACAATTTATAATAAAACAAAAATATTTTATTATATATAAACAAATGATAATTTTTTTGAATCTTGATTTATCTGCAAATACACACATATATATAGTACGAAAATCAAGTGATTTATCATGTGGTTTAACTGTACTATAAATGTAATAAAATAAGCCTGCTTATAGCTTTAAACAACCTTTTCCAATAAATCCTGGAAGAGAAAACATTTCAAGTCTCCATCTAGAATTATCCATAACCCCAAACCAGTTTCAAGCTGATGGCTGTTATCAGTGAGGTGCTAGAATATTTCAGACACTATATCTAAAATATGAACTCAAGTGCAGCATTTCTCTAAAACCAAACTATTAAGTAAAAAATCTGAATTAACTAGGCAGCAGCAACAACAACAATAATAATAATAATAATAATAATAATAATAATAATAAGAAGAAGAAGAAGAAGAAATAGAAGAAGCAGTTGTTTAGCAGCAACAGTCCATTTATTCACAACCAAGTTAAAGAGCTCTAGTTTTTCATGCTCCAAAAGTACTCAAAACTTAAGCCTGACAAGGTAAAAATCATATCCTGATATACTTTTTTCAATTTTCAATGAGTTGGTAATTAATTCATAATTTTGTGTAACTTTTTAATTAAAGATTTCAATTACAATCAACTTACCCAATGATAATTTTAGAAAGCAATATGGAAACGAAGCCATCACATGACCTGATGCTTCCCGCCAATATTACCGGCACAGAATTTTAAAATCTAAAGTTCAGTCAAACATAAGCTTATTTTTAATTATATTGTAGCAAATTTCTATCTTTTTTGGGGAAGGGGGGAGGATTCTAATTGCAAATTTCCCAGCAAGCAATTCACTTGATCACAAACAAGTTAACAGGCTCTGGTTTTTATGCTTAAAAAGAATTCAAAACCTTAGTCTAATGAAAGATAATAATATGCCTTTGTGTTACATTTTTTTATTCAAACTTCCAATTAAAATCAAGTTACATAATGATAATTTTTAAAAAAAGCAATCTGACGACCAGTGTTTGTCACCAATAATACCAGCACAAAGTTTCAAAGTCCAAAGGTCAGTCAAGTAAATGCTTATTTTTAATGTTATTGTAGCAAACTCTCATCTTTGTTTAGTAATAAAAATTCGATTTCAAGTTCCCAGCAATTAATTCATTACCTCATAACCAAGTTAACAAGGTCTGGCTGTTTATACTTATAAAGAAGTCAAATATTAGTCAAGTAAGAAAAAAAAACTATGCATACCTTTTTCAATTTCCAATTAGTTGATACTTATTTCCAATTTTGTGTTAATTTTTTATTCAAATCTTCAACTAACATCAAGTTCCTAGATAATTTCAAAAAACAAGTCACTTCCAATAGCAATGCTGAGCCTAACTACCTATCCAGATGTACCAGATCCCTATGTCTGGACCCTCTAACCATTACACAGCCTGACTCAGAGTCTGATCATCCTATAACAAACTCCAACTCAACAACAGCAACCAATTCTAACATAACTGTACCAGCAGCCCTCTCTAAAAATCAGGACCCACTACTCATGAATCTCACACAAATCTTATCGAAAACCTTACTCAGCCTCTGCCTTTAACACACAAATAGATCCAGAGTCTAACCAACCTATGACAAACCCCAATTTAATAATTGCAACCAATTTTAACATAGCTGCCATGCTCCCTTTTCAGGAACACTTATCTATTCAAATGCACCAGAAAGCAGGCATGATGGGGTCGTAGTAATTATGAAAGCAATCCCGCCATGTCTTCCATCCACACCAACACCCTCTCCAACCCACATTGCTAATGAAGCCAAGAGGAAAACATGGTCAACCAAAAAAGATCCTGCACCCTAAAAAATCAAAAATAACATTGATCTCATATCAGTGTGAACCTCACAGAGAATTACTACACTATCAAGAAAATTCTAGTCCCTCGCCTATGTTACCCAGAACCCAACCACATAAAACTAAATCTGTTTTGCATCTGTAGATACAGCAGTCCAGAGCATGTAAAATGTATGTAATCTTGGGTAAAACAATAAAATAACTTTTATATATGTAAATCTACAACTACAGATTGCTGGTATGTAAAATGCTTGTAACTAATCTACAGAATACAAAAATTCTTGTAATCTTATGTAAATAAATAAATCAATGTGTACATACATAAACCTAAAACTTGGGATTGCCCACATAATCACAGCAATCCATGCCATGTAAAACCCTGGGGATTAAAATCCACAGCATGAAAAAATTATTCTAATCTCATGTAAATCAAAAAATCAACTTATATATATATATAAACCTATATCTAAGGATTGCCCATGTAACCACAGCAATCCAAGGTATGTAAAACTCTTATAACTAATTGATAATATGTAAAAATTTCTGCAATCCTCTGCAAACCAATAAATCAATTTTTATACATGTAAACCTACAACTATCGATTCCCATGTAAACACAGCAATCTAAGCTATGTAAAACTGTTATAACTCCCTAAGACAAATAAAGTTAATCTTTGAAACTTCATCATCATAATAATAATGATGGTGGTGGTGGTGGTGATAATAATAATAATAGTATTATTATTATTAATAGTTCAGCAGCAAATGGCTCACCTGTTCAAAGTCAAGATAACAAACTCCAGAGTTTTACATTTAGAATGTACTAAAAGCCTAAAGCTGAAAAGGTAAAAACATCCCTGTACACACTTTGTTCAATTCAGAATTAATTTACACCTTTTTCAATGTTCTGTGATCATTTTCATTCAAATCTTTAACAAAAATCAAATTATTAAATAATAATTTTAAAAACAATATGGCAACAGAGATATCACATGACCAGATCTCTCCATAGTAATCCTGCAGCAAGCAATTCACTTGTTCACAGTCAAGCTAACAAACTTTAATGTTTTACTTTAATAGCACTAAAAACCTAAATTTGACAAGATGCAGTTCATTCTGAATAATATTTGTTTTTATTTTACGAAGATGTTATTCATGTTAACTATTATTTTTTCATTTCCCAAATTACAATTCATGCTAAACTAGATTTTTCTATTTTCCGAAGATGCAATTTTCTCAAGAAGCAATTCATATTGAACTAGTTTTTTCCATTTTCACAAGATGCAATTCATGCTGACTAGTATTTTTCCATTTTCCTTAAGATGAAATTCATGTTGAACTAGTATTTTTCCTTTTATCCAAGATCCAATTTCTGCTTATTAGTATTTTTTCATTTTCCCAAGATGCAATTTATGCTGAATTAGTATTTTTCCATTTTCCCAAGATGCAGTTCATACTGACTAATATTTTTCCATTTTTCCAAGATGCATTTCATACTAACTGGTATTTTTCCATTTTCCCAAAATTCAATTCTGGCTGATTACTATTTTCCATTTCCCCAAGATGCAATTCTTGTTGAACTAGTATTTTTCAATTTTTCCAAGATGCAACTCATGCTGACTAATATTTTTCTATTTTCCCAAGATGCAATTTATACTGACTAGCATTTTTCCACTATCTCGAGATTCAGTTCAGGCTGATTACTATTTTTTTATTTTTGCAATAGGGAATTCATGCTGAACTAGTATTTTTCCATTTTCACAAGATGCAATTCATGCTAACTTGTATTTTTTCATTTTTTCAAGATTCAATTCATGCTGATTAGTATTTTTCCATTATTCCAAGATGCAATTCATGCTAAATGAGTATTTTTCCATTTTCCAATTCATACTGACTATTATTTTTCAATTTCTTTTCACATGGAAATTATGTAACAAACTATGTAACTATAGTACTCTCAACAGCAAATGAGCTCAATTTTTCTGGAATCATATGTCAATCTAATACCAACTTCAACCCCTCCATATTTTTTCATTCATATGATCATGTGTTTCCATGTATTTTTCTCAATATCACATTTTAAAAAATGCTATGTAAATCTAATTTGATATGTATCTTGTTAAATAATTTTTTTTTTCCTTTCAATTACTGTAAATCATGTTTTATTTCCTATCAAGATTGTTAACCTTTATTATATATGTAGTATCATGAATCAATTTTTATTTAAGACCTCATATTTTTAAATGTAACTTATATAACCCTTTTTGAATCTCAATAATATTTATTCTTTGAAACATAATACATATGTAGTATCATGAATCAATTTTTATTTAAGACCTCATGTCTTCAAATGTAACTTATGTAGCTCTTTTTGAATCTCAATAATATTTATTCTTTGAAACATAATAATGATAATAATGATGGTGATGTGATGATGATGATCATAATAATAATAATAATAATAATAATAATAGATCAAGTGTCCATGTGCCAGTTTGCTTAGTAATTATAAAAATTGGTAGGATATATTATCTATTTTTAGTTATAATTGAACTTAAAATTTTGTTTAAAATAAACTGCATTGAATTTAGACAACCCAATATTCAGTAGATATAGCCTTCTAAACTTAAGAAAACTCCTCTAATAAGAAATTTATGTGCAAACCTTTTTTACATTTAACTCCTACATGGTGATCTATTTGAATGCATCAAGCAATACTTATGCTGATGCTATTAAAGCATTTAGAATTCAAACAGGAAAAGGAGATACTGATCAGGTTCCAGAAAAAAATCAAACTGGTCTCAAGATATTGTCATTCCACAATGAACGATCTTATAAAACTAGATGTGATTTGAGAATCCAATCCATTGCCAATTAACACAACAAAAGAGATCTGGACTAATGAAAGTTCAAAAAAAAAGTCTCAGAATGCTTTAATATGACCATCCTATGAGATTTATTTACATCTTTTAAATGTTTCCTTACTGACAGGTCTGTTATCCTTGCAAATACAGATATAAATTGTTCACTGTATAGATTTTCTAAAGATTTGCTGTATGAAAAAATAAGTACAGATAATATATGGGATTCTATATTGTGCAGTGCGAATCGTCTAAATCCTCACTACATCACCATTGAATTCTATAGTGAAGAACAAAAAGATAAATTTGATAAAACAATTAAAACTTTTAGAAAAATATGCTTTAGAAAAAGTTAACCAATATAGAGAAAACTTTATAACAGGCATAAGAAAAAATAGGTATCTAAATTATACAATCAATGACTTCAATAAATTAATGCAACCATTTGGAGTTGTTGTTGCTTTCAACCTATATATTTAAAAGGAACTCCTATACCCATCTATAGAAACAGTTATCAGTTTAAGGTTAGACTAAATCAAAACATAAATCCAAATGATATTCCCACTCGCATAACCAATTAGGAAATAATGCTGCTTTAATAATTCATGGACTTAAGCTGCAATAGTTTCACTGCAAACAATGAGGGTATATTATAAACGCATGTTCAAAACTTAAATGTAAGCATTGTGATATGAGAGCAATCTCAAGTCATCAGCCAATAATTAATACAGAATTCACTCCTCAACTAACAAGTGAAGCAACTAGAATATATAATAATCAAAATAATCTAATTAATGATTAAGTAATAGAAGATCAAAACATGTCCAGAGTGCAATCAATAAATGATGAAAGTAAATTAGCTTCACAAGAAAATCAATCAATAAATGATGAGAATAAATCAGCTTTGCAAGAAAGTAACTCATCTCAGCAAGAAATATTAAAAAGTGATTGCCAGAATTACAAGCAATCAATGACAACACCCCTCAATAAAACTTTGCAGGATATTAAAGACAAACTAATGCCTTGACTGCACTATATAGACCCAAAAATAAATATCCCAGCCAAATAAAAACCAGGAAGATGGTGGAACAAATAGAGTAGGAAAATGGAGTGGGTATCTACGGAATTCAGTGAAGATGATATGTCCCAGATGTTAGATTATAAATCTAAGAAAAGCAAATATGAATTCAACAGATACCAAAATGGAATGCACTTCAGATGAAGAACATTAGCAACAATGGAAAATAAATATGCAAGAATTATCACAGGAGAGAGGGGGTAGAGTCTTGAGACTTAAAAATTCATAGTAATTTGTGTAAATTATTTAAGTTACATAGAATTACAATCTAGTTACTGGAACAGGTGTGTTTGTTTTGAGTGATACTATAATGAGAATTAAAATAGGGTCATTAAATATTGAAGGATTCAACTCACCAGAGAAAAACTATCAATTAGTAAAATGACTTGAAATTGTACATCCTCATTTGTTAGGGCTTCTTGAATAAAAATTTTATCATGAATCTCAGATTAATTCATCTAACTATCTTAGTAATCAAAGATACCATCTCCAAGCTTGATTGTCACCCTCAGCAGGCACAGGAGTAGTGATAATAAAAACCTGCTCCTTCTATTCATTTAAAATAATATGTATATATAGATGCACTCATATTAATTATAAACTTATATCATAAACCAGTTACACTGAATGTAGCATTTACCTATATATCTCCAAATCATACAGCAATTAATAAAGTTATTTAAACACATCCACTAATTTTACTTGGTGATTTCAACATGTCATATAATGGGTTTGTCACAAAATGGTTGCACTTACTATCTATACCCATTGTGAATCCCACAGAATTCAGTCACATTTAATAGTGGCAGTTTTTCATCACTAATTTACCTGGTTTTTTTACTCATCAGCATAACAATAAAAAACTCATCATTATCAAATCGTTCTGCAATTATTGTTTCACTGAAAAATGATTTCATACACAGATCAATAATGTCTATAGGAAACACAATTAGAGTACCTCTTCCATGTCAAACCCCAGAATAGCTATTCTCAGAAATATATATATATATCTCTTTTCTAACTTCAAGAAACAGAAATGCATTCAGTCCAAATATGGGTTGCCTTTGCTAACATTAGTTCATATACAATTTGTCTCATAACAAAGGCCACCCCAGCCCAATCAAGACTTCTAGCTCTAGTAGATTAAACACCCAAAAGAATTACTAACAGTACAACAAATAAACAAGGCTTTTCAAGTTTGATTTCCCTGGAGAAACTTTATCAATCCCACACATAATCCAGACACTATATTCACTAGGCACTGTGACAAAAATCATCAGCTTGCATATCAACAGCTGGTTACATGTTTCTACCTCTTTATATGCATTTTAAAATCAAACTTCAAGAGAAGAAAAAATTCAATCCTTCACTATTCTTTCTCAGTGACCCAAAAAAAGAAACAGTATTTAGTCTCAAGGATTTTGTTCAAAAACTACCATCAATATCAAATTCCTATCACCCAGGAATGCATTGAATACCTTGCTTTGTATTCAAGCATTTAAAAAAATTTAATGTACAGTACTTATGTAATCAAGCTAACTTTCTAACAAAATTCATCATGGATTATACCCTGTTTTACAAGTACCATTTACTAAAACATATGAAAAAATAATGACATTAAACAATCTAAGGCTCATATCAATGAGTCCACTGAGTATCAAACTGTTGAAATTAATCCTTAAAGACAAAATAGAACCCTATCTTATATCCAGACTATTGAAAATACAGTTTGCTAAGAAAGGCTAATCTACAATGCAAGTTGGCCTTTCTGATACAAACAGTTAAAGAAATATAATCCAGTTGGGATCCAACTGGATGTAAAATCAGCATTTGACATGATTCCAATTGAACTCTTGTTGAAGCATTAGCAGCCATAGCAATACCAAGAACTTTAATATATTTAATCACCAACCTTCTACTAAGTTAATAAAAACATATTACACTTAATGGAAAGAACTCACCCTCTTTTGTACATCTGTTCAATTTTAGAAAGTTCTTACTATCAATATTAATCCCTTACTGAATATGATAGAAAAAGAATTATCAGGCATATGCATACCTAGTTTGAAAGCAAATATTTCCTGTATTGCATACATGAATAATGTCTTGATTTTTTTAACCTCTAAAAAACAGATCCCAACTCTATTAAAAATTCTTAATTCATACTCTAACACTGTGGTAGTCAACCTGGTCTCTACTGTCCACTAGTGGGCATTCCAGCTTTCATAGTGGGTGGTAGGGGCTTTGTCCAATACTAAAGCACTTACTTTTTTTTTTAATTTAATTGACTTTTTCATAGCATTATTTAAAAACATTTTCATTATGTTTTCATAAAATTCCCCATGACAATTTAAATTTCTGAAAATATACTATTTAAATCTTCTGTGCATAAGTTCAGTTCATGTTACATAAGTGAAACTAAATGGAGCTATAGTGCACCCACTAACAAAGAGCATTGTCCCAGAATAGTTTATGCATCTCCCACTTCCCCCAAACCCAATCCACAGATGCATGAGAAGCATATGCAGATGATGATTTATGCAGCAGGCTCTTTTGTTTGTGGTCGCATTGGTCAGTACACAGTTAGATTTGTGAGAGTGAGCATGTGCCTACAACTTCAAACAAAATATTATGAAATATTGTATGTCTCAAAAAAGGAAATACACTCATGGCTATTTACCAGAGTATCTAAAGATTGGTTTCATAAAATCTGTTGTAAATAATCAACACCCAATGTGTTTATTGTGTCATAAAACATAATCCAATGAGGCAATGAAGCCAAGTCGATTGCGAGAACATCTTGCTACAAAGCATCCAAATAATAAGGGCAAGCTCTTTGAATATTTTCAGGAAATATATAAAAAATTTCAAAATCATTCAACAATTGTTGCATCATTTAAGAAACAACATGCAGTGAACGAAGATGGATTAATTGCCTCTTATCACATTTCACAATTAATTGCAAAAAATGATAAAAGCTATAATATTGGAGAAACTGTAATAATACCCTCTATAAAAAAATTTATCTCAACAGTAATGCATCAAGATATACATGAAATTTTTAAAATGTTGCCCCTAAGCAATAGCACAGTAAAGCTATGAATTGAAGAAATGGCAGTTAATGTTGAAAAAAAACTTATAAGTATTCTCCAAAACTCTTCATTTTCCATGCAATTGGATGAGTCAACCATTGAAGATAATAATGCTTTATTGATGGCATATGTACATTATTTTGGTGAAAACAATAATTGTAACATTTTTTTCTTGATGTACTCATTTTTTCTTATTATTTTTACTGATGTAACCAATTTTCTTAATCACAAATAAAGTTTGCTTTGAGAAAAAAACAATACATTACAAGAAGAAATGTTATTCACAATAAATCTCAGTACAGATACAAAAGAATTATCTATATTTAATACTGTGAAATCATACTTTACAAAAAATAATATTCCTTTGAATAATATTATTGCATGCGCTACTGATGGAGCACCATCAATGGTAGGTCGCTGTTGCTAATTTGAAGGAAGAAGTGCCAAATGTTTTATGTATTCATAGTGTGGTGCACAGACAACATCTTGTAGAAAAATATCTAAGTACAAGTCTTCATTCATCATTAACTATAATAATTTGAGCTGTAAACAAGATCAAATCCAATGCAAAAAATGATAGAATGTTTTGACAGCTTTGCCAGGACAATAATGAAGATTTTTAATACATTACATTTTCCAACAGAAGTTTGGTGGCTGTCAAAGGACACACCATAGGCTTGTTTTGTAGCATTATATGATAGTCTCATAGAATTTTTTGAAAATAATTATGATATCAATCTGTGTCAACAGTTAAAAATAGTAAAGAATGATGCTTTTATTTGGCAGATATTTTCAAGAGATTTAATGATGTCAATTTACAGCTTCAAGAAGCTAATAAAACTCTTATAGGTTTCCAAAGTAATGTGTCATTATTTATTGACAAACTTGAACTACTTTGTTATAATCTATTGAAGAGAGAATTTCATCAGTTTCCTGAATTATTAGCTATAAAAGATGATGTAACTCCAAAGGATATTAACAGAATCAGTAGCCACCTCAATGAAAAGTTGGACATGGAAAAACGATTTAAAGATATTTTGAAATTGAAAGTGTATGACTGGATAAAAAATCCTTTTGCCAAAAATATTGAAGAGGCTGCTACAACATTCCAAGAAGAACTGCTAGAAATTAGACAGGATGAAGAAAGTAAACATAAATTTGATAGCGATGGATATCAAAACCTATGGCAAGATAAAAAAAAATGCCTGTCTTATATCCAAATATGTGGAAAGCAATATCCAGTTTATTGATACCTTTCCCTACCTTATATCTTGTGGAATCAGGCTTTAGAGCTGTTAATCATATTATGACCAAAGAAAGAAATTTCCTGAATATTTCTGAAATAGGAGATCTTTGTTTGTTCCTTACAAAGATTGAGCCAAATATCTAGTATTTAGTTTCGCAGCATCAGCCTCAGGGATCTCATAAATAACTTAATTAATTAAATGCAATTTCATCAAACCCATCAGACTTCATGCTTTTATGTATACAAAGTATAAATAAAAAGATAGATTTAAGTAAAATAAATTGTTTTATAAAGATTTATTCTGCCAAACTTAATGAAAGTCAAACATAAAGTATTTGGTAAGTAATTATTATATGCTTTAGCTTGCAGTAACTCTGCTTTATAAATTTTATAAAGTAAAGTTACTTTCCTACTTTATCACCATTACTGTGGAACTGGTGGGTGGTTAGAAAATTTTACTACTAACAGAGATACAAAAGTGGGTGATATGTATAAAAAGTTTGACTACCGCTGCTCTAACAAATACAAGTTGAAGTTTAACATGGATAAATCCTGTGCTTGGTTAAAATATACAGGACAATTCCACACACAACTGTTTAAAGGAAAACCTAACTCTTTTGTGGCATTCCCCTTTTATTTGAGCAACCTAAAAATGTGTCAACAAATACAAGACACAATTAAAAATAAAATTGAAAATATAATTGGTTCACTTTCATAATTTTAACTTTTATTGTACTCAAAAGTATAAATCTATTAATTATTACTCGAATCACATACTATTCTCCAATAATATTATACACTAAATCTTTTACTAGTAAAATAAATTAATTATGTAGAAAGTTGCTGTGAAGGGAGGGGGGGGGATTGCATCAATTTCACTAAAATGTATTCAATCTGCTCTAATACAAAATGGCTTGGGACTACATTCAATAAACATTTTTAATGTTCAAAAGACATTAAATCTTATTTCTGCTTGTGCACATTTATTCCTATACATGAAAGTGTTATTCAAGATCATCCCAACAGATAAGCCATCACTAGTCAATGGATACTAGAAAATCTTACACTAATTCTCAACATTTCAAAATTTTCTTATTCACTATCTTAAGACAAATTTAAATATTGGTATATATACCAGATAATTTACCTTCCTTTTGCGTTAAATGATAAAAGAATCAATTTGAAACATTAACAATAAACAACTAACCTGAAAATTCAAATTCTGGTCATTAAAACCCAAATATTATGATTTTCTGCTCAAATTAAATCTTGACGCACTACCAACATTACACTTTTATAGATACAGAAGGTATTACATAAATACAGAAGATATACACTGGTTTTGTCATAGATAGACTGAGACTCAAGAACATTTTCTTTTTATCTACCCTGCATTTGATAATATTCACACATCAATACCATCATTGTACAAACCAAGAAATTGTAACATTCAAACTCTTTTACAATCATTTGTTAAAGATAGCTATCCATATATTTGAGCAAGTACTTTCATATTATTTTCAATATGGTGTATATGATGCTTTTTCATGCATAATAATAATCCAAGAAGACATCCAAATATACTTTGGAATAAAATGAACTACTCCACTTAAAAAATAAAAAAATTGTATCCCAAGAAATGCATGCAGCTACTTGGTCCATAATGTAACAATGCTCAAGCATGACAAGAGATTAATAGTAATAAAAAAAAAACTAAAAGCCTTATGAGTGTATAAAACTGATTGGATGTGTGTGTATGAAAAATGAAAGCACAAATTTGTAAATCCCATGCATATCCTTTGTTTTTTTTTTTCCTACTCTTCCTTTATCCCACCTTACAAATTTCAATTTGTTTGTTAACTTCAATTTATCGGCAGATGATAAAATAGTTATTAATATAACTTTTTTTTGCTATATGCAATAAAGTCCTTTTGAAAGATGATGATGATGATGATAATAATTATGTAATAATAATTACTGAATTTCATTAAATAATCAACTGATTCAAAATATCTGTTTAAAAAAAAAACATCAGATTCTTTCGCTTATATAATGGAATTTCCCATTTGTCATTCTCATTATTATTTCAAAGAATGACTTCTTTTTCGATGAAAAATGTATTTTTCAAATAATATTTACATTTATCATGATATATTATTTATATACTTGCATTTAAAAAGCATAATATACACATAGTTCTTTTTTTATCATTGCTTAATTATAATTCTAAAAATATCATGATTATTACTTTAAAATTCATAATAATAAGTTAATAATATAGTTAAATGAATCAAAAAAATATTTCTAAACTTAGTTTATATTAGAGGCTATAAAACCATTACTGCACACTTCCAGTAACCAGCTACAGTATTTAGTCTTCACTCTTGTTATTACTCTAGATTTCACTAAAGTCACATCTAAACATGATAGTTGTTGAATCAACCTGCCATTTTCACATTCAGGGCAAATAAATTTTGGATTTTTTTTCATCATAAACAGTCCTAACATCTAACAATTTAACTATTTGGTTAATATATTAGATATCTAGCTATTATTATCATAATATTAAAGCTTTTGTTATGAAAACATTATTCCTTATTATGAAATTAAAAACTATATAATTTGTGTCAGCTGCCACCACTGGAGATAGTTTTTATATTCTTGTCATCACTGTACCTATAATTATTTTTATTTTATAACAACTATCCAATACACATTCATCATGGGTGCAGTTTAATATGCAAACCAAAACAAATTATTGATTATTCAATTAATAATATCTGAATATTAAAATTCAATAACACTGTGTATTAACGCATAAATTTTAGAACTATATTTAAAAATTGGTTATTGTGAAAATAGAGTTTACCTTACTGGAATATTTAATCTTGTACTATTTTTAGAGAGCTTTTTTTTTTTTTCATATGTCAAAGCGTTGACCGGGAAGCGAACTCGGACCAGCTGCTTGGAAGGCAGCTATGCTAACCACTAGGCCACCAACGCTTGACTAGAGAGCTATTGTTGGTAAAAATTGAATAACTGTATCCGAATATTTAGTAAAGACTTTTATTTAAATGTCACTAATTTTTCAAAAAATTTATAAAAGCCTTTTTTTTTTTTAATTAATAGTATATTAACAAGATTACTTACATTTAATATGATCCAGAATGTTTTTAAACTGATAAGATAATGAAACTGATTATTAAAGAACATAATATTTAAATCTTGTAAATTATTTTCTATTTTAAAATAATAATTAACGATTGAAACACATGTTTTATATTATTTTTAGAATAATTTTAAATACAATTTTTGAAGATTTATTTGATTAGCAAATAGATAAACTTACATTGAAGATCACAAATTTTATTTCATATCTACGTGTGTGCATGTATGTATAGTATAAATACAAATATACAAATATAGTACGTATTATTATTATTATTATTATTATTATTATTATTATTATTATTATTATTATTATTATTTGTACATTATAACTATCGTTATACAAAAAAAAATGATTTGTATACTCAAATTCTTTCATCCCTAGAAATCAGAATAAAGAAATTTAGAAAAAAAAATGCTTCTTTAAATATTGTACAATCATAACTTAAATGCTAATATGTATATATTTTTATAAATGTATTTATTCTATCACATATAACTAACTTTACACTTGTTTATAAAATTATTTTTGATAAATTCAATACCTAACATTTTTATGTTAAATACATGTAATTTAAATTATATTAACCCTCAACAACTAAAATTAATATGTGATACTGAAAGAAACTTTCCTATACCTTAATTTCATGTAATTGTTTTAATTGAACAGCTCTCCATCTCAAACTTTTCCTAAGCATGTCAGTATTTTGGAAAAATGAAATTAATTTAAATTTTTCTCACAGTGTAAATTTGTTGCCACCGTTAATCTTTCCTCTATCAATTAACTATAAAAACCTCTTTTAGATCAATTACAGGATCAGCAGTAAAAATATATGCATCTTTTGAAATTACATTTGTTTTAGTTTAATTTCTAAAATATAAATTAATAATTCATTAGATTATAAAAGTAAAATAATAATAAATTTCGATTTATAACTGATGAAAATAATCTAAAAACAGTCAACATAAAACATATTTTTGTCTTCCAATTATAAATTGCAGACATATGCTATTCGTTTCTTTTTCAATTTGCATTCTTGTAAAAGTAAATATTTTCTATCAAAGACTGAATTATTCTCGTAAAATAATTACTATTTCACAAATACTTTGTGAAAAAAATAATAAATGTGTAAAATAAGAATAGAAAACAATATGTTTTCATTTTTGAAATCAAAACAAATAAAAAAAAAAGAACTGTCAAAATCATTGACAGATACTCTCATCTCCTGTCAAAAAAACAGGGAAGTACCAATCAGCACCTTTGAAGGCAAGTACATGTGTCATTTTAATAGCATTAAATTTTAATATTATTGATTTATTAATTCTAAAAAAATCAGAAGATGGCAGCAATATTTAATATGGTTTTTCCTATAAAATGAATACAAAATCAGCTAAACATTTAAAATAGTGGATTAGAGAGTGAGTTAAAGCCAAGTATAAGAAGATTCATTCCAATCTGTTAAACCATTAAGAGTTTAGTATAATCTCATATTGCTTGTTATCTAACCATAAGTATTTTTTCATTGTATTTTATAATCCAGGCTTGTTTTTTTCTACTTTTTTATATAAATATTGTAAAACCTACTGTAAATAATCCTTACAATAATAAAAAGCAAATTTGTTTCATTATAATAACTGATATCATAAAAAAGCAATCAATTGATTCTAGTTATAAGTTGTTGTTTTTTTTTAAAAAGTAATTTTATTTCTCCATTCTTTGTGATTTTATGATTATATTTTTTAATTTTTTTATGAAAATATTATAATTATTGTAAATAATGCTTATAACAAAAAAAAATCAAATTTAAAATGATAATTATAGAAAACATACTTTTCTTAGGACTGGTATGAAATACCAATTATAGTATTTATAATTATAAAACTGCATTATAGTATTTGGGGTTAACATCAAAATCTATTTCTTTTCAATAAAAAAAATCAATGCAGAATTCTTGTTTTCAATTTTCACAGTGGAAGCCTTGCTTAAATAACTTTTTTTTATTCCAACATCAATAAATTTAAAGGAAATAAACAATAAAAGTATAGTATATTAAATGAAATTAACTTTTTAAACACATGTTTATATAAGAAATTGTAGAAATGTTAGATTCTATCAAGCTGTTCCAATCTTAAGTGGCAATGCATTGATTGTGGCTTTCTAATTTTATTTTTCTTAAAAAAAAATGCTCTCAAAGTTTTTTTTCTATATATTTAATCTCAAGACTAATCATTTCCTATTACTTGGCTAAACAAATCAGTTTTTTTTTTGTTATAATAACTTCAAAGTTAATATTAACTTAAATAACCAATTTGTTTCTATCATTGTCCACATATTCCTAATCATATATATTTTAGAAGCATACTATAATAAAGTATTTATCAGTATTACTAAACAATATAAGCTCATAAGAATATAGAATACAGTTATAATTAAATAAAACGTTTTTTTTATTAACTATCAAGGTGAATGCAATTCATTCTTCATTTTAATAAAACTGGTTATATATATATATTAGAAACTAACAATAGATTAATACAAGTATACATAACAGTTGTGGTTAAGACCTGTAGAGGTCCCTACCTTCACATTTTCATCGCACATGCTTTAGATTTATTGCCTTAGTAAATATAACAGTTGATTATAAGTAACACTTTATTTTTTATAAAATATATAAATCTTTGATGTATTTATTTATTTAAATTTTTAAAATATGAACAATAATATTTTAAAAGACAAATGATAGCATCAACTATAATTGTGTCTTTAAACTATTAGGCATTCTCAATTTATATATATGTCAATAAAGTATAATAATGCAATGTAAATTTATAAACAAAAAATAAAATAAAATGTAAACAATTTTTTAAATTTAATTATTTTGAAAGCATTCAAAATAATACGTATATATAATTACTTTATAAAAAAAAAAAACTTACTAAACATAAAGTATATAAAAAAAAGACAGTCAGATAAATATCTAAAAATAATACAATTTAAAAATGGAAATTATGAATTATTATTTCTCTAATCATATAGCAGTAAGATAAATGCTTGTATAATAAACTTTGCATATACTAAGATTACTGTATTAATATGATTTTTCTAGCATCATACATTTAAATTCGCAAAATAAATGTTTACATCACTAAATGATTATTCTTTGTGGGAAAATTTTATAATACAGAATACACTGAGAACTGTGATTATGAAGGCTTCTAGAATAATTAATTGACAGAATAAATATTTTTCCCTATTACATTATAATTTATACAATAATTTTAGAAGATATTATGAACACTAAAAAGGCAGACATATTTGCTTTATAAAGCTTACTTTTCAATATAATTCACTTATCTCTTGTTATCTCTAGCATTAAAAACTATTGCATAGTACAGGGGTGGGTAAATAGCGGCCTGAGGGCCACATGTGGCCCGCTGAGAGTTTTTATGTGGCCCACCAAGACAATAAGAAAAATCCACCTTGAACTTAGATTTCCTTCCCTGCACAACCGAAGATTCATCTTGTATTTTCCACTAGTATGCCCATGTCAATACACATGCACAGTGTAGATATGGTGTGCAATGCTTTTCCAGTTGATCTGGTTAATTTCCATTTTGCCCTTGCATTAGCAAATATATACATTTCCAACATTAGTGAAACCATGAACCCTCTGAAAAAATTTAAAATTGGTGATGAATGTTGTGTGTTTAATGAAGAATGGACAAACAAATATTTCTTTGATAATACAGGGGAATAAAGCAGTGTGTTTATAGTGTCATAAAAAAGGTACGGCTCTCCACTAACCTTGGCTTCCACAAAGTGGCCCTGATGCGGCCCTCCACCAACTTCTGTGGCCCCAAGCCAAAACAATTGCCCACCCCTGGCATAGTATATATTTTTGTCTAAGTTTTTTCCCAAATGCATACATTACAATAATTTCTGATATGAGTCAGAAAAACAGAATTTGAAATTAATTAATGCTGAACATTAAAAAAAATTTAAGACAAACTTCCATTAAAAAAAATCCTGTGTAAAATAATGGACATCTAAAATTTAATCATTAACATACTTACATTTTTAATGTCTAAAGGTAGAAATATGGTACACATTTTACTTTAAAAGTATTCTCCCAGATGAATATACAATAACAATTTTAGTTATGTATCATAAAAATAGAATTAAAGAACTGATTTAAAACCTGATGTTAAAAACATTCAAAATAAAACTTCAGTAAAATTGTAGAAAACTGTGCAGTAAGTATGGAATCACTGAATTGATAAATGTCATTGCATGAAATAAAAAAAATATGCTGCAACAAGTGCAATTGGCTGAAATAGCAAATACATAAATAAAATTTTTCAAAATCTTTAAGCTTTCAATAACAGTTTAATATTATTATTATTATTATGTTTTTTGACTTTATTTGCATTTAGTTTTTCATCAGTAATTTGTTCAACTGTACTAGTTTTTATTTTTTAATTCATACAAGGCTATCATTAACAATCAAAATAGCAACAAAAAATTGATCAGTACTGAAGGGGAAAGGGAACATTTTTCAACCTCTGTGTTCAGCATGAACTTGCTAAACTCATGAATAGCAGTGACCATAATAATAAATGTTACTACAAGTGCTACTGACCAAATAGCAATTGCATGTCTATTTTTTTTACATTTCAGCTTTATGTAGAGTGTCAGACATCATTATTATATTTTATAAGCTTATTTATATTTATTTTTCCTTCTACAATTTATTTAAGTTTACTAATTTTGGGTTTATTTATTCTTTTCTTATATGTATAAATATTAATTCTGAACCCGAAAAAATAAAATGTCAAAATAATGTCAAAAAGTGATAAATACTGAAATGAAAAAAGATCATTTTAAAAAAGGGAATGTCATAAAATTAACAGCGATTTACATTTTAAAAATAATATGATTACATCAATGTTCTACATCATTTTAAAAAAACTATAAACTAAAAAATAAACAGATAGTAAAAAAGAATTAACATAAGTTGTTTATATGGTAACATAATGGAAATAATAGAATTTTTTTTTTTGCTAAGTGGATTAGCAAATGGCAGGTGATAGTGTCATAGAGATGATCATTTAAGAAAAGGGCAATCAATTGTTTGAAGAATTTTTTGCTTTCTTCTAGTACAAGTACTGTTTCTTTAAAGCGGTTTATTATCTGAAAATTACAGTTCACATGATTCAGGGAAACAACTGGATTACATAGCATGATAAGGTATAGTGAAACTTCTAGCATGGATAAGAGCATTGCTGAAAGTGTAAGTTCTAAAATCAACTATTGATATAAATTTTTATTACAATATGTAAACGTTTGTCTTAATTTTACATTTACAAAAGAAAAAAAAATTTTTTAAATATAATTACCAATTGTACAGTGTGTATGAAGGTTTATATTATACCTATTTATATATTTATATTTTTGATTTTTTCCTGCTTAAATCATTATTTGGGGTAATAACTTTAGTCATGCTCATGACCTTGGAATAGATCATGCATACATATATATTTCAATGTAAACTATTATGAATCAATAACATTAATTCATTTTAGCAAATCCCATTGGACAATAAGAGTTATAAAAACAGTTATTATATTGACTTGAAAGTCAATAATTTTTTGACTTATCAAAATTATATAACTTTACATTTTACTGTGATAATATTTTTTGCATTAATATAATAATAAGATATAAAATGAAATATCTGGGTGAGAGAACAAACAGATGTTATTGACATCATTTAAAGAATTAAAAGAGTGAAATGGAGCTAAGATGGACAGATTGTTAGAAGAAATGATAATAATAAAAGATTGTAAAAGACATAAAAAGAGACAACATGTGAGACAGATGAATAAAATAAGAAAATTTTCTGGCATGATGTGGAGAAGAATGACTAAGACAGAGAAATTGGATTAAACTTGGAGAGACCTTCATCCTGAAGTCAATAGTTAATGAAAATGATGATGATTAAGACAATGAAATTAGATATGTTTAGAATAGATAACAATTGAAAGGAAAATAATTCAGTTCTTTAAAAAAGTGTACAGAATATTACGCACACATAAAGTGATGATTGAAATTGCCTAAATTAATAAAGACAATGTACATTATTAAAGTATCTAACTGTCATGATAAAAAAAATCAAGAATTATTAAAATAAATTTTGTTATTAACTCTTTAACTACCAAAGGAACCAACCACAGCTTGACTACAATACTTAAACTACCAGAAATAAGAGACCATGTCGATCCTAATTTGAATGCACCTCAGGCCCACAAGTTGGCAGCATTGTCTTAGTTTCTTTTTAAAAATCATCACTTATGTAAATTTGAGACTGACAAGAAGGATAATTTGATGCAATTTGTGCCAGACCTGGAAAACATAAGATACAAATGTGGACTTATTAATAGAAAGGTTAAGCAATTTTGCCACAAGGTTAGATTCAACCCAGTTATAAAAATAAACCACGGACTCTGCTACCAAAAATACCCTCTATAGCTAAACTTTTAGTTAAAAAACTTCCCAATGACTTTACTCAACAATACAAAGAACATAATTACACCTGAACTAATCCCCCATGTCATGTGTTAGATGAATTGTCCCCAATGAGAGTGCCAAGCAACATACTATGATAAAACTAAAGCAAATATTGCCACTAGAGTATCGCAATATTGATACATAATCCACAGAACATGAACTAAGGCCAAAGGGAGCTCAATATTTGTAGAGCATGAAAGAGTCACTGGCCACACCTTCCAACTGACTTCAGCTGAGATAATGTGCACAGATCACAATGATGCAAAATGGAAAGTAAAGGAGACTTGTTTTATTGCAGATGATCCCAAAGCAATCAACCGAACAGATGCTGCTTTACTATCTCTAAAAAGTGGGCTGTTTAAACATTATTAAATAAATTTGCATACATTACTGTGGTATTCACTAATTACTAGTGAAGAGTTATAAATATGGGAACATAGAATGCCTGAAAATGCTTAGCTTATCAATTGTTATATATAGCTTCATTAATTGTGTATAAAATGCAAGCTTAGTATTAAGTCATTTACATTTTGCAGAGGTTGTAGTTGTTTTTGCAAATAATGTTTTAGAGTTTTGGGAAATGTTTCAAGAATTATCAGATAAAAGTAAAAAAGTATGACTAAAGATAAATGTTAAAAAAGTCTAAAGTATTGTTCAATAAATTTTCCCAAAAGATGAAAATAAAGATTGATTATGATGAATTAGAAGTTAACAATTACAAATACATTAGTCATATTATTACTAAAGATGGAAACATAATGGATAAAATTAATCACAGAATTAAACTTGGAGTGCTTTTGGTAAAAATAACTTAATATTAAAAGGAAATATGTCTATGTATTTGAAAAGAAAGATTGTTAATAAATGAGTCTTACCAGTTCTGACTTATGGATCTGAGACTTGGACACTTGATAGAAGAGCAACACAGAGACTTCAGACCACTCAAAGTGTGAAGAGAAGCATGTCAGGAGTAACAAGAAGAGATTGAAAACACAATATTGGGCAACAGAACAAACAAGTGTTGCTGACATTGTTGAAAGAATTAAAAGACCAAAGTGGAGTTGATCTGGACATACTGCTAAAAGAGATAATAATAGATGGACAATTGAAATCTTAAATTGGATTCCAAGAGATTGCAAAAAACCTAGAAAGAAACCACATGTGAGATGAATTGATGAAATAAAAAAGTGTGCAGCAGGGGTGATGTGGAGAAGAAAGGCTATAGATTGGAGAAGATGGATTGAACATGGAGAGATCTTCATCCTGCAGTGGATTGATAATGGTTGACAGTAATGATGATATATATAAACCAATCTTTCAACTATTTAGATATAACTTTATATACATATTTTAACTTGACTCTGAAATAAATTTGAGATTTAATTTAAGAATTGTTTTAAGACAGCTTCATTATTAACAAAATATCATTAAAAAAAACATATAGAGATTTCACAAGGAGATAGATTTCCTAAACCATTTATTAAACCTTTCAATTATGCCACTGTAACAATGGATTTAACAGTTGCTAACTACGTAGATCATGATCTGTGTTTTTTTCAAATCAATATAGATCAGTAGCTTCTAAATCTCATTTGGAATTTATAAAGGAGTTAATTGCAATGATCTTGCATTGTTCTGCATATATTGATGAGAATCTAAATGCACATAGAAAAATAATATCCAGATAGGATTAGTGTTGGATCTTGAAAAAAATATTTATTTGTATCAACACAAAATTCCATTTTTACATCACAATTGCATAGTCTTGATTGAACATCCAAAAAGAGAATCTTGATTTAAGAACTGTCATAGATAATGAAACCATAACTTGACTTATTGGCAAGTCCAATCTGTGCAACAGATTATATTTTCTGTGATGCAATTTTTCTTCTAATATCTGATGGAGGAATTTTTGAAATAACTGGAAACTACTTCAAAAGAATAAACTTGATTGTGCCAGTGATATTATTCATGGTAATATTTAACAAAAACTCTAGAAGTTTAGTGGAGATTTTTTAGATAAGTCAATTCTAAATTTTATATTTGTATTATATTCGTATGTGGATGGATAATTTAAACCATGAAATTATGGCATAATGATTTGTATATATAATTTTTAAGATTAAACAAAAATAATGTAAAATGTTTTCTTTATAATATATTTACGGTTTTCTGATTTAAAGTTTAATAGATATAACTGAAACTAAAGTATTTTTTTATAAGATCAGTCAAATTTGCTTTTTTTAAAATGAACAATATAAAGAAAATATATTAAAAGTTATTTATATCTAGTTAAAATAAAAGTCATCGGTTTATAATTAAAAATGGGAATTTTGTGTAAACAAGAAATCAATTAGTGACCGCACCTGGGGTAAAAATAAAATCTAGTTTACTGATTGAATTTGTTTCAACAAAAGATGTTATCATTAAATCATAACACCGTTACTATCTGCTAAGCCATAACATTTTATAACACCTAAAAAGAAATTTAATTAATGAAATTGGAATCAAAATTATATAATTTATATATTTTAATAATTTTTTTAAGTAAATTAAAAATAACACCTCGGAGACTTTATCAGTAGTAGAAATTAGATTATATGATTTTGTTTAATTAAAAGTCAACTGGTCCTGAGGTAAACAAAATTCCAAAAAGGTGTTAAGACTTGGTAGAAATATATAAATAGGCTAGCGGAAATCATACTCCATCTTGTTTTTGAAGAGCTGTTACGAGAAGCTGAAAATTTGTTAATTTATCTATGGCCTGCTAGTCAGGCAAGAATTTTTTGCCTTTGCCGTGATGGAACGTCGGAATTTGATCCATCCAAGGCCGGAGCAACACCCAACATTGCCTTAACAAGCTTATAATAAATAGAAGATGCCATAAGCTGTTAAAAGAACTCACCTTCGTTCAAATTCAACTACCCCAACTCCAGGTATAGGAATACCATCTTAAATCGTCTCCCAACTAAAGAGAAGATGCCATAAGCCGTCAAAGAACTCACCTTCGTTCCACCTCGAGTATCTGTTTTAAAATTATTAAAATCGCAGAGCTCTGTGTAAAATTCAAAATAATCATTACTGCTTCAAAATCAGGTTAGCTAACTATATTGTAAACTCTTTCTAAATTGTCTTATCAATAATAATATTTCAATTCTATAAATGACATACTTTTGTTAATTTCCTTTATTAACTTCTTGTTTTGCTATATAACTTAATCACTGCAGTTATATTTATTTCTCTCTTGCTTATTTTAGTTATTATTAATTATGCCTGTCTCGAAACAGCGCGCATTTAGTTACGAAATATATACTTTTTGAAGATATTATTTAAAATCTTCGTATTGTATTTATTATAGCGTCATTTAGCGCTCCGTTTCGAACCCCTAATTTATAAATAATGGCGATCATTTGTGCTCATTATTATTTTGTCATTTAGTAAATAATTAATGTAAATATAAAATGTGGCTTATAAATCCAAACTTTCAACCTTTAATTATTATATTATTTTTCTTATTAAAGTATTCGTAAGTCCTTTAAAAATTTATTAATTATACATAATTAAGAGATTGAACGGGATAAAGTAAAGTTTGTGTGTATATATATATTCCTGTCAGTAGCATATATGTATTTCTCATACTACAGAAGAGTTGGCTCTTTTAATCAAGCTGACAAAATTAGAGGCTTTATATGCCCATATTTAATATATAAATTTATCATAATCGGATGTATTATTAAACTTCACTCCAGACTTGGTTTGATTACATGTATAATAACCACTCGAACTGATGATGAAAGAGCATAACTAATAAGTGGAATGTAGTGATTTATTATATAGCATAAAATTAGCATAATTAAATAATAGCCACAAATTTATTTTGCTAAATGGCCTAGAGTAATGTTGTTTAGTAAATAAAATGCCTGCGTGCATTATCCAACGCTAAGTAATGGGTTATATCAAGTATATATAAAATTGTCAATAAATATAATTCATCATATATCAGTTTCTGTCTCATTAAATCAATCCAATTCACTAATTGACCTTAGAAATTTATTAGTAAAGCCCCTATTAATTAAATATATTAGATTTTATCTTTGGAATGTCTCTAGTTTTGAAAGAAGGGGGGGGGGGTAGCTTTTTTTTTTTTTTAAAAAAAACCGATTGTCGTAAAAATTACATTTTTTTTTTAATTTAAAAAAAAAAACACTTTTAGAGTAAATAATTAAAAAAAAAAAGATCGATTTTTAAATTTAGAATTGACTTATAGATTAATAAAATATTTTATGAATAATTATGAGGATTTTTACGCGATAATTTTATCAAACCTGTCTAATTATAGCGTACTTTCATATGTAAATCTATAATGCCATTCAAGCAGCCATGATAGCAAATTTCACCGCTTGACTTATATATAACATTTTGACATAGAGTAAATAATTAAAAAAAAAAGATTGATTTTAAAAAAAAAAAATGTAAAAATACATCCATTTATAAAACTGTGAAATAGCATGTGATACTATTAAGTTTGAAAGAATATTTAAATAGTTGTAGCTTCTTAATTAATCACACCTGTACATTATATGCCATTCATATTTTAAGTAGTATGTACATAAACTCTATCAGTGCGTAGTTTTTCCGTGTGTAATTGTGGAGAAACAGCGCTACATAGTGGGCTAGAATCTTGGTAGTCACTGTTAGCAGACGACACATAAGCTAGATGTGTTTACGGCAATCAGTGCCACCTAGGTTCTAGGTATCTGCTGGTAGCAGATGACGCACTGTGACCAGCACCACCGAGCAGGCAGCTTTGCTGCCAGCCAGCTGGTGGAAGGTTCCTGTGCTTACACATTGTGAATAGCACCACCTTTTGGCTGAAATTTGCAATGCTGCATTTGGGGCCCCTACTCTAAGTATGTTCTGTGGTTGACCCTGACCAGCGCCTCTGGTGGCCACATGGGTCAAAAGTCACAAGTACCGTTAATCTATTATAATAATTCATAATATTTAAAAAACATTGTTAAAACCTTTTTTTTGAAAAAGAAATTGATATGTATATGATAAAATTTCTATTGACTGTTGACTTTGACAGAATTTTCTAGTTGGTTAGAGCATCATCTTAAATTCAAGAATCCAAAAGTCCTTGGTTCATTTCCCATGCTATTGCTATCAGTGGTCAGTTGGGGACTATCTGAAGAAGAAAGGAGAAATAATACTATTTGAAATGTTGTTAAATATTAGCCTGTATATATGTGTATATGATTATGAAACATGAACAATGAGTAATAAAATTAGAAATAGATTGGAACATTGAGATGTAGGCATGAAGAAGAATGGAAAAAATCAGTTGGGTGAATAAAATAGCAATAAAAAAGTTTTGAAAAGTGTAAATGAAAAAAAAATGACTGATTGAGGAAATCAGAGAGAGAAAGAGAAATTGGATTGGACATATATTAAGAAGAAATTATAGTTTAATGGGAGATGTTTTAGAAGGAATGGTGAGTGGAAGTAAGAAAAAAGATGGAAGAAGATTGATATAGTTGGATTATATAAAAGATGGGAAGAGTTATGTGGAATTGAAAAGCTGGGTAATGATAAGAATGGAATGAAAAATGGATGAATTGATGATGTGAATACTATCTGGATCTGTCCATTTGAAAGAATATTATTGATGGTGATGATACTAGCCTGTGTTCTATTACTAACAATTGAATACATTTGATACATTTTAAAAAGTCTGAATTTTTGTGAAGGCACTTAATGATTAATATTAAATGATGTAAATAAACCAAAGAAAACTACTCCAAAAATTTGCATAAAAGTAAAACTACAACAATCTTAAAAACATTTTGAAAAAATCATATTAATAAGAATATAATTGAAAATCATTTGCCTATATAACAGGCTAGATTTAAGTCATGGAAAGGCAGTTTTGCATAAATTTTATTTTTAATTAGTCATATTAAGAAGCTGCTATTACCTTCACTGATATAACCTAAGCTTATGATTTTGTCTGCAAAAATAGTATTTTAAAAATATAAACATCTAAATAATTGTGTTTACATATCGACATATATGTATACATACACATGCTAATTTTATATTGAAGTTTTGTATTGTTTTTAAAACAATAATATTACCACTAAGTACAATTAAAAATAAAGACTAAGTTGTTTTCAAAATTACATAACAGAAAGAATTATAATAAAAAATCAATGCATAAATTATTAACATATATATTGACATTTAAATATTTATGTCTTGATAATATAAAAATATTTATATTTTATTTAAAAGTATTTTTATTTAATTATAATATAATATCTCAGATAAAAAGAAATAAAAAGGATATGTAATAAATACATTTAAAACATACATACACTCAACACTTAATTTATTTTTAATGGGATTAATAACTTAAAAGTGAGAAAAAATCAAGCTGATTTATAATAATTTTAAAATGAGATATTATTTTATTCAAATTAACATTTCACTTTTTTCCCCCAAATAAAAATTGAAATACTGTATACATTTTTAAAAAATTTATTTTCTTATTTATCCTACTCACCCTTTTTTATGTCATTTGTTATCACTATATAATATAATTTAGAGGTTTTGTTTTACAAACTATATTTTTATATTATTTTGTAATTCGAAAATTGATTAATGCATCAACAATGGAATAATAATATTTTTATCATGGCAGGAAACTGATAAACTAAGAGTAACTTAAAAATCCAGAAACTTTCTACATTTTGTTTGTATGGCATCTTCTCTTTCTAGCAAGCAGAAAATGGTTAATTTAAAAATATTGTATCAACTATATTATTATATTCTTTTTCAAATTTTTATAAGAATATTGCTCTTTAATTATTTAATGCTGAATCAGATCACAAGATAATTTCATCAATTATTTAGAATCAAATCTCTTCGGAAATGTTTAATGAATAATTGAAATCTGAAAAACTTTTATTTCTTCTTTTTTTATTATGATAAAGAAAAAAAATTAGTTATATTTTTAATAAATCGTTTTCTAAATAAAATTACATAGAATAAAATTATAGAAAAAAAATTAAATAACACTATATCTGCAAAAATAATAACAATTCAAAGTACATGCTGAATATATAATCAAAACAAAATTAAATGAGACAAAATCAAATTAAACAGAGAATTGCTGGATGTCTCACAAATAGCTGAAATCAAAAAAGTCCTCAAAACTTTCATTAGGAAAGTTTAAGAATGAAAAAAAATAATAATGTTAAAACTAAGAATACCAAAGAGTATTATTATTATAAAATCAGCAATTGATTTAAAAACAGAAGGCATAGAAGTGGTCAACAGTTTTTACTTTCCTGGATCAGTAAACAGATGATCCTGTAGTCAAGAAGGCAATTCTGGATTAACACTGACATGAGTTGCAATTAAAAATATAAAAAAGGTTTTTAGATATGGAAGCATATCATTAAATGCAAATCAGATTTGTTCAAGATTTTATATTTCTTGTGATTCTCCGTAAATATGAAAGTTGGATATTGAATAAAAATGACAGGAAAAGTGTTAATATTTTAAAGTGTCATATTGGAAAGACATTGAAGAATATAGAAAACCAAAATAAACATTAATCTCATTTAAAATGAATAAACTGAATTTCTCTTTTTCTGGTCAACTCATGAAATGATTAATTTATTAGAAAAGTGTATTATGCTTAGCAAAGTTGCTAGTGCCAGAAGAAAATGACAAAATGATACAATGGTCTTCATCATCAGAATAATGAATGTAACATGAGCAATCTGAAAAATCAAACAATGATAAGTCATTCAAGAGAAATGATTCTAAGACAGGTTATTAGTCTGATAATATGCTAATATAAAAACAGCATCAAACTGTGTACATATTATGATGACAAAATTTATGTGTTAAAGTCTTAATGCAAATATTTCTGAGCTTTAAAATATTAATCTTACAATATGACATCCTGTTGTCAAATATTAATTTGTATCTTGTAATTCAGATGATTTTAATGCATATAATAAAGTCCTAATTCATAAACTAAATAAAATGAAAGTGTATCCAGTTAATTGATAGATATGCTTAATGATTGAACAAAATATATTATTAATATAATGTGAAATTGAGTTGAATAATTATGCAATACAGTACTTCAATCACACTCCATAAAAAAGTATTAATAATCTTCTGAATAGTTACGAAAGAAAAATATTGACTAAATTTGTTATATCAACAAGCAATGAAAATTTTTCAAAAAAATTATAAAAGGATTACTCAGTTATAGTTAAAATTACAAATACAAGATCGTACTAAGATGTGTCACAGCAAACTGTATCAGACTAATGTCAGTCATTAAGTGAAACTAAAAGATTATAAAACAATAATAAAAAAGATTAGATATATGATTTTAAATTCAATTGAAAGCTTATTACCAATAAACATTTAATGTTATCAGGGGGTCAGAGCAATAATTTTGAGTGCTCACTTCAAACACTTTTTTTTTATAATTTTTTGATATAGTTTAAAATAACATAAGCAGATGTATCCAAGAGGCATAATGCCATAGAATTTCCTTCATTACAGCATTGATGATTCTCACACAAACAAATGAGGGAAGTTTATTACTGTTAAATAACCAATATTGGTCACAACTTATTAACAATTGTGATATTAAATTATAAACATAATTTGGTTAGGAAAAAGTTAAATGGAATCTCCAAAAACATTTGAAATTCAGACATGAGACAAATGAAAAATTACAATAACTTATTTAAAGATATATGGCTGGTAACGTATTTAAAAATATTGCAGAATATGCAACCTTGAAAATTTCAATATATTTTAATAATAAATAAGAGTTCAATGTCTTTGTATTCTTAAACATTAATACCATATCACCTAGTCAGGCAACTGATGAGATAAACACTCTAATTAAGATAGATCAAATATTTCACTAACATTTTCTTATCTTTGACTGATGAGTTTTGTTAAAAATAAAAGCTAAACAGCTAAAGGATTTTTTTTTTGATTAATGATACAAAAATTTATATGATAGCTTTAATGCTGTATACATCTCATCTATTCATTTATATCTGGACAAATATAGCCAGCTGGATAGAGGTAGAATAATTTTTTAATAGTTTTCTAAAAAATGAAAAAACTAAGTCCTGGTAACATATCTGGAGAAGATTTTAAATTTTGTTCTAATATTTCAGTTTTCAAATCAACTAAAAAAAATTTAAATTAAATGAATCCACTATGTTCTGTCCCCAGATCTTAAGATTAGTTCTAATTATTTCATTTTATAGAAATAAAAGTAACAGTAAATATCATGGTATAACAAGGAAATATATTACTTCAAAACTACTTTCAATGATTTTGTTTAAGATATTACTTCCAATCATCAAAGATGAGATGTACAATAGTTTTAAAACATCAAAAAGCATTATAGTAGTTTCTGTTGATAGGCAAACTCAAAAAAGGTGTCAGGAGCAAAAATATCATTTATAATGATGTGGTCAAAACATTGATCTAATTAACTGATCTCATTTGAGACAATGTTTAAAACTGCTTGTTTGGCTATTGAAATGTATTCATATTACTAATTTCTATATAATGGATTGAAAAAAAAATCAGTATTATTGTTATTTTACAATATTAAGCATTTAAAACGAAAAGTGATGTTAAATAAGAAAGTTCTAACTTTATTTTACACTTTACTAATAACAGTCTTTGGAACAATTTTAGAAAGCTCCATAAATCGTACATCAAGATGCAAAACTTATTTTATCAATGAAGTTTTTAATTTGAACTACTTAAACCCATAAGCAAAAAAATTTCAGCTTCTGAGATTCGAGATTTGTATAGTTTATGGGTAGTTGTAGAATTTTGGTAATTCAAAAATAATTTGTAACATGTTCTTAATAGTTTGAATGCAGACCATAAAAACATTGATTTAACGATTAATGTTTTAAAAAAACTCAGATGCATATCATTCAATGATGAAATATTATTTCCCATTAACTTTTCATTTAGATAGTTATTAATAGCTTATATGAATCAATTTAAACTGTTTTTTTTTTTTAATTTTTAAAAAAAACTAGCTTTTAAACTGCTCATTACAAAAAAGAGATCTCTCCTACAATTCCTAATATATATATTATGTTTACAATAATAAGTTTTTGAACATATAATATACAATTTAAAACATTAATGAGCTTTATATTTAGTTAGTAATAAAAATAAGATTTTTAGACGTTATTGTAATCCCTTTTTTTTTTTTTTTTTTCAGAAATTGTTAATCAAAATAACATTTAAAAAAGTATTGGTTTCATTACTAATTAAACAGAAAATGCAATAACATTGAAAATCATATCCTTATAAACATATGCATCAGATAATGACCAAAAATATAATTATAATTCAGGTTATGAAACAACAATTTTGAATTGATGAACAATTTTCAGTTACTTTGATATATTAACAGAAAAACAATTAGTATATTGTCTAATGTCATAATCATTCGTCATAAATAATAAAATTTATTTTATAGTAATAATTTTACTCATTATTTGCATTATATTCAAATAAAATTTTGATTTTATAATATTGTTACTAAAACGCTGATATATTAATAATAACAATTTTTAATAATATATCTGCAGCCATAAACTTGACAATTTAATAATAGTATTGCTGTTTCTATCAACGATTGATGCCAATGTATTGATATTGCAAAATGTATTTATAATATGATAGCATATTTGAAATTCTTCCTAAATACAACGTCACAACATTACGTGTGATAAGTGAAAATCTAATATATATATATAATATTTAAATATATGTATAACGTCTATACTAAACTTAATGTAATTATAAGGGACTTGAACTCGAACTTTCAAGCTCCCTACATCTATCCAATCTATTTTATACAACTGATATGCATAAGCAAATATATGTGAAAAAGATAAATGATCTCCAATATATGTATTTTATGCTAAACTAGCATTCATCAGTTAGTTCAGATCACCATCTCCTACACACATATACAGAGCATTGATTGTAAATATATATGGAAGATGGTGATTTGGACCAACTGATGAGTGCTAATTCAGCATGAAATGCATGTATTGGAGATTATTTATCTTTTTCACATGTAGCTGGTCATATGTATCAGTTGTATAAAATAGAAATATTATTCTTATTTCTTCTCCTTTACTTTTCTTGCATTTTTCATATATTCATATATATTACTTTTTATCAATCTCCACATATACACTCCAATGCCAATTTTTTTATATATAATTCCTTTAATTTTCTAACAGCTTCTACTGTCCTGCAGTCTTCATCAGAGCTACAACATTTAAACATATAATCCTATAACCATTATTCTATATACATATAAAAATACACATTTTACATTATTATTCATAATCATATTTTATTTTCAACCCTATACATTAACTTCCCTCTTTTCTTACTAATGTTTAAGACATCTTTTTTTTAATATATACAGCCAATATTTTTCCCAATGTGGAAATCCTTTTTAGTATAATCATGCCAATGATGAGTAAAAATTTAATATTAAAATACATAAATATTTTTGAAATACAAACATAATTCATATAATTGAAATTTAAATGACATATAGGGGATTTGAACACATACTTTCAAGCTCCTTTCAGCTATCCACTCCATCTACAACTACATATGACAACAATAATAAATAATATAAATGTTGCATTTGTGTGTCTTGGTATAGTAATAGAATGGCAGAATCGAGAGCTCAAGATGCAAATGTCAACCCAATTCTTAATAAATAATATAAATGTTGCATTTATGTGTCTTGGTATAGTAATAGAATGGCAGAATCGAGAGCTCAAGATGCAAATGTCAACCCAATTCTCTCACCTTTGGTACTCAATCTTTTTATGAACTCCTAAGCAATAAATCATTCATTTTTTAACTACAAGTGTTAAATTTGTATGTCAGTGAATATTATTATTATATACTTTAATACCAATCAAGAGTTTTTCAAATATCTTTTCCTCATTCTTTCAAAATATTTTCCTATAATAATGTTTATATTACGTATTATGTATGGTAAAAATGCCACTAATTTTAATAAAAATTCTCTGTGTACTTTATAGATAAATTTCACTATAATATAATCAGTCAAGCAAACAATTAAAAACTGACAGTGCCAATTGAAATCATATTATCTAATAAAAGTACTTTTCTAACTCATTTTAATAGTGAGATTTAATCAATTTTGAAGGTATATTTTTATGATTAAGCTGAAAGAATTTATCTAAATGAACAGTATTATTAAGCTTCTAGTATATAATAACAATATTAGCATATCCACCTTAAGGTATATTATCTATTAAAACTTAAAAGATATAGCTTTTGCAAATTGTTAAACGATGGCCACAAAGATAATCAAATCATTAAATAGAAAAACTCTCAAAACGTCTATATTTTTGCTTGTACCATTTAATTTCTCAAAAGATATGCTATTGGGTAAATTAAAGCAAGTTCTTTATGCATGTCCTATCCTTTTAATAGGTGTTCTATGAGATTATTTTTGTTATTTATATATAAAAATCAATCTTATTTACCAATATGTGTTGTAGCTGTTCAGTCATCATCAAATGCAAATTTGTACTCTAACCAAATATTCATTTCCTATTTCCATAAATATCATGAAATTTTATAATAGTATATAATATATAATCATCACTCTCATTCAAATGTTCATTTTTATTGTAAGTAATAGATATCTTTAGTCCCCTCTTATTACTAAATCATTCTTTTTGATTGTTGATAGAGTAATGTCTTTTATCTTCGGAATCTGCTCTTTAAACCATCTTTTCATTTCACTTATAATATTTCTGAACCAATTCACATTGTAATGAAACAAACACTAATGTTCTTTATCAAGAATTGTGTTTTAGAATTTCTTCCAACATTTCAGTTTTTTACTTCATCTTAATATCAACAATTTGGATTCCATCTCAATGATTAACTTGTTTTTTCATCATGAATTGGATGGATGAAGCTCAATAAAAATTATTGACAGATCTATAAACTTCAGCACATCATAGTCATTCAAACTTCAAATAATAGTTAACCTGTTAATTTGAAACATCAAGCTTGTTCAACTAAAATATTTTAAAAATTTAATTTAAAAATTCTAAATCCTATTCTAAATTTCATCCAGCTTCTTATAAATAACTATAAAAATTCTTACACTGACATTTATTTTAAAATAACATAAATAAATATTTTAACATTTTTTCTTGTTTTCATCATTTTCATACAATGATTATTAAAATAACATATCTCTTCTGTTATGTGAAAATAAGGTAGTTGGGAAGGCGGTGTACTCCCGCCATTAGATGGCGCTGCGACATCATAAACAACCGTCCTGAAACCTGCAAGTGATAAATTTATTTACGAAAGTGGCTCAAAATTAAAAAAATATATAAAAAAGTTACAGAAGTGGCTAAAAATTCACAAATAAAAAAAAAAGGTACGAAAGTGTCTAAAAATTGATAAGTAAAAAAAAAAAAAGGTTACGAAGTGGCTAAGAATTGACAAGTTAAAAAAAAAAAACCAAATGCTATGAAATTGAACTAAAAAAAATAAAAAAGCGATGAAAGTGTATGAAAAATGACAAATAAAAAAGAAAACAACAAAATGGTATGAAATTCAAATAAAAAAAATGAAAAAATCATGCAAATACGAAAATCACCTACCCCCCAAATAAAAAATTCTTCACTTAAATTGAGAAATAAAAATGACTGAGGATATATATATCCAAGAAATACATGGAAAAGTATAAATTATATTAAAAACAAACAAGAAAATGATGTAATATCCAATAATAATTAAAATTTAAAAAATAACTGCATCGTGATTGATCCAACAGCAAACATGGCGGACAAAAAAGCGGGAAATCCAAAATCATCAAATTATTTACCTTTCAACATTTCCAAATATGAATGGGCAAATTAAGTAGCTGTCATTATTTGCAAATGATCAGATATAAAAGCAATGGTAATATAAGCTAAGAATAGTACAGTACTATAAAATTCAAATTTAAAAATTCCATGAAAATAAGAAAGACCCCCGCCCCTAACATCAAAATTTCTTCACTTAAATCGAAAAATAAAAATGACTGAAGATATATATTGTAACAGTCAGAAAACATGTGACTCGTAAACATAGTGCAGAATTCGAACACCATACAGAACAGCAGCACCATCGAGTAGCGAAGCCACCCGTTGTACTGAGTTTGAACATAGTTTATCGGTTCCACAATACAATCCACGAAACAACACATCTGATGCGACATTAGTAAATATTTCCTTAGGCACGGTGGTCAGGGATATGCAAGAGACTCATGATTTTATTCTCGAGTTAGCCAATAATCAAACTAATATTAATTAAACATTCATATTTACATAATCGAGGAAATATATAGAATGGGTATCGAATAAATGAAACGTAAATGCAGCCGCATACTTTAAAATTATTTATTAATACATTTTAATAAAATCATTGACTAATAATATTTTATGGACTAACAGCTTCCGTAGCGGGATTTGCGACATGACTATTTTTTAAAGAATACATTTATTTATTTGTTTACAAAAGGAATTCATTTATTTGAAAGAGTAATCTAGCTACCTAAAATTCTCGAGTAAGTATTTCTAATGCATGTGTGGAGGGATTTATACCTTTGCAATGCAAGAGTCTAAAGTATGGGTTATAAGAGTAACGGCAGACATATGTTTATTTAATTAAAATATTTATTTGTAACTAAGGGCAAACATTTATTTGAGAGTGATTTATGAAGATAATACAGAGGCGGAGTGATATATAGAATAATAAAATTAAGTAAAGGAACACGTGGTATGATTTAGAAAGGCGATATGGAATGGCAGTATATTGAAACTGCAATGCCGCGAATGTGTTTATAAGAGTGTCAGGCTGGTCTCTGCCTCGGCCCGACAAAGTAAGGTGTCACATAAGCATAACCAGGGACAAGCGGTCCGTGTCACAGTTTTTCCAGCTGGTTGCATGACATTGTCAAGTCCTACGGGAGCACCCGTTATGCCCGCTTGTGTAGGATGACTGGGGTTAACTTCAACCCTGAAGAATCCGTAAATTTCACGGCGGAATGGGTCATTGCGTCTCTAAAATGTAACACATGTATACTGTATAAACAGTTATGATGAGATTTAAATAGATTTCTGACTTGGCCCTACATTACCAACATTTACTCAAGAACTCTGGCGACTCTCAAAGAAATGGGATTTTCTAGAATTATTCATTAAATTTAATAAATACAATATATATAAACTGGGAGTTATTACAACTAATATGCCAGCCATTTGCGAAGTAGTAGACCCTGCATTACAATAAATGATGCACTGAATGCGTGTCGATTTATATGAAAGTGAAATTATTAAGGAAATAAGAATGTCAGGCTGGTCTTTGCCTCGGCCCGACAAAGTACATATTAATGAAAATGTGACATGCATTCACTGTTTCAAACGATTATAGATTTAAACTTTGAAAATTGAGATAATTATGAGCATGCAATAATTAAATAATAAATATAGATAAAATGTAGATTTTAAAAATACGCACCCAAGATAGAATGAGGTAAGCTAGATTAGTAGAGAAATTTACACATTAAGTTAATTATTCAGTTTTAGTTATACATATGGTAGTTTTACATTTTATAATTTAGATAAGTAGTATGAAGAAAAGCTATAGCATATTATTAGAGTACTCTAGAGTTTCAACACAGACAGGTACCTGTTTTATAGGAAGTTTTCTGAATCCATTGTTTAGTAGCAAATAGTTCATGAGTGGCAATTCTTTCTTGTATTTAGATATTTCATTTAATTTCACGGCAGCAGCAGCTTTCTCATTCAGTTCAGGCAGCAGATCTTCATGGTGAATTTACGATGGGCAATGGAAAGTTTGGCATCCGATAGGCCATCTCCCGATGGAGAATAATCTAGGTGCTTTACTCGGTCATACCTTGGCAGGAACAAATTATTTTTATTATTGACGCTCAGTGATTGAGAGCAAAGCTAAAGTTGAAGTGAATGTCTCCAGCAAGTCTAAGATGGCCTCTTTTTTTATCTTGATCCTTCACATTTTTGTTAAGGTATTTTTAGGTTCTACTTAATCTGCCCTGAGGATAATCAATGCATTTTGTTGGTTTTTAATTAAAGAAAGCTGCCTTTCTATTGTTTACATTTTACATCTACTAATTATACTTTGGGGAATTTTTCTTTAATTAATCTATTATCTATCACTGACCGATGCTTTTCAATTTCAAAGACAAAAAGGGAACATAAGATTATTTTAACTTTTAATTAAATATTACATCAGATTTTTTTAGAATTATTATTAAACGAAATTTAAACAAAGCAATAAATACGAACTTTATAATCCAAAATAAATGATTAAAATTATACAAAATTATATAACTAAAAGAAATCTAAATTATACTATTTTATCCCTATTTATTGCCTTTAATTTGAGATCGAAATGTGTGCATGTTTATGCTGAATTCTACATATATTTATACATTTTTAATATTGCTACACACACAATTCGATACCAAAAAGTTTAAATTTGGGCGGGATAGACCGGTCAGTGAGAGACGACAGAAAAAGGTGAAACTTAAGATTCGAATACGAATCTTACTGTTTCAATATATATGCAAGAAATACATGGAAAGTATAAATTATATTAAAAACAAACAAGAAAATGATGTAATATCCTATAATAATTAAAATTTAAAAAATAAAGAAATCTATGCTAATCGACAAAGAAACATGGCGGACAAACACGGCAAATTAAGGAGCTTTCAATATTTGCAAACGATCACATTTAAATGCAACGGTTATATAAGCTAAAAAGAATATTACATGAGAATCTATTTCTCAAATTGCATCAAGAATACGATCAAAAATAATTAAAATGCCGAGTAACTTTTCAAAAATATACATTTAATACTTAAAAAATAAAAAGACTACTTGCAAATAAGATGTCACAACACCTAAATACAGAGTAATAAATAGTAAGTAATTAAATATATTAGCAAGTTTAAAATAGAAAGTTTAAAAGGTAGTTTAAAATAATCATTGAATACAGTTACAGAACAAATTATTATATTTATTGGCAAGAATGTTACAAGATGTTATTTTAATTAACAAGAATTTAAATTATTAAGAATATTAAAATAGTTTTTAAAATATATTTGTAGAAATATTACTAACCTTTTTTGTTCAGAGCCAATAAATGATTCTGAGCATTTCGCCAAAGAGAAACTATTTTCGGCTTATACTATGATGACTTGAAACTAGTAGCAAAAGTTATTTAAAAAGTTGCAGATTGAAATATAGCATATATAATATCCCAATAAATGATTCTGAGCATTTCAACAAAACTTAAGTTAGCACTTTTATCAAAGGTGATTGATCTCCATGTGAATAATAGCAGATTAAAAAAATACTTTAACAGAAGAGATTGACAAAATGTAGCAAAGTTATTTAAAGAAATTGCTGCTTGAAATATAGCATATATAATATCCCAGTGCAGTTTCAAATAACAAATAATTCTTTAGCATTTTGAAAAGAGCAAATATTTTGTTTAAAATTAACTTTAGTACCATATTCTGTAATATAAAATGCATATTTCATTATGTTTTACTTAAACAAAGTTTCAAATTAAAATGTGATGCAAGAGCTGTTTCTTATATTAAAAAAATATAGCTGTAAACAATATCCTTCCACAAAAAATATAACACCACCAATGCAATTCAAAATACGAAATAATAAATTATTGGTTACCAAATTATTCTTAAGCATTTTGAAAAGAGAACTGATTTTAAAAAAATCATTTCATATTTTGAATTGCATTGGTGGTGTTATATTTTTTTGTGGAAGGATATTGTTTACACCTATATTTTTTTAATATAAGAAACAGCTCTTGCATCACATTTCAATTTGAAACTTTGTTTAAGTAAAACGTAATGAAGTATGCATTTTATATTAATTACCAGTGGGCACAGAATATGGTACTAAAGTTAATTTTAAACAAAATATTTGCTCTTTTCAAAATGCTAAAGAAATATTTGTTATTTGAAACTGCACTGGGATATTATATATGCTATATTTTAAGCAGCAATTTCTTTAAATAACTTTGCTATGTTTTGTCAATCTCCTGTTAAAGTATTTTTTTAATCTGCTATTATTCACATGGAGATCAATCACCTTTGATAAAAGTGCTAACTTAAGTTTTGTCGAAATGCTCAGAATCATTTATTGGGATATTATATATGCTATATTTCAATCTGCAGCTTTTTAAATAACTTTTGCTACTAGTTTCAAGTCATCATAGTATAAGCCGAAAATAGTTTCTCTTTGGCGAAATGCTCAGAACCATTTATTGGCTCCAAACAAAAAAGGTTGGTAATATTTCTACAAATATATTTTAAAAACTCTATTTTAATATTCTTAATTATTTAAATTCTTGTTATTTAAAATAACATCTTGTAACATTCTTGACAATAAATATAATAATTTGTTCTGTAACTGTATTCAATGATTATTTTAAACTACCTTTTAAACTTTCTATTTTAAACTTGCTAATATATTTAATTACTTACTATTTATTACTCTGTATTTAGGTGTTGTGACATCTTATTTGCAAATAGTCTTTTTATTTTTTAAGTATTAAATGTATATTTTTGAAAAGTTACTCGGCATTTTAATTATTTTTGATTGTATTCTTGATGCAATTTGAGAAATAGATTCTCATGTAATATTCTTTTTAGCTTATATAACCGTTGCATTTAAATGTGATCGTTTGCAAATATTGAAAGCTCCTTAATTTGCCGTGTTTGTCCGCCATGTTTCTTTGTCAATTAGCATAGATTTCTTTATTTTTTAAATTTTAATTATTATAGGATATTACATCATTTTCTTGTTTGTTTTTAATATAATTTATACTTTCCATGTATTTCTTGCATATATATATATCTTCAGTCATTTTTATTTTTCGATTTAAGTGAAGAAATTTTGATGTTAGGGGAGGAGGAGGTCTTTCTCTTATTTTCATGGAATTTTTAAATTTGAATTTTATAGTACTGTACGATTCTTAGCTTATATAACCATTGCTTTTATATCTGATCGTTTGCAAATAATGACAGCTACTTAATTTGCCCATTCATATTTGGAAATGTTGAAAGGTAAATATTTGATGATTTTGGATTTCCCGCTTTTTTGTCCGCCATGTTTGCTGTTGGATCAATCACGACGCAGTTATTTTTTAAATTTTAATTATTATTGGATATTACATCATTTTCTTGTTTGTTTTTAATATAATTTACACATTTCCATGTATTTCTTGGATATATATAACCTCAGTCATTTTTATTTCTCTATTTAAGTGAAGAATTTTTTATTGGGGGGGGGGTGATTTTCGTAATTGCATGATTTTTTAATTTTTTTTATTTGAATTTCATACCATTTTGTTGTTTTCTTTTTTATTTGTCATTTTTCATACACTTTCATTGCTTTTTTATTTTTTTTTAGTTCAATTTCATAGCATTTGTTCATCGCTTTTTTATTTTTTTTAGTTCAATTTCTATAGCATTTGGGTTTTTTTTTTAACTTGACAATTCTTAGCCACTTCGTAACCTTTTTTTTTTTACTTGTCAATTTTTAGACACTTTCGTATCTTTTTTTTTATTTGTGAATTTTTAGCCACTTCTCTAACTTTTTTATTTTTTTTTTTAATTTTGAGCCACTTTCGTAAATAAATTTATCACTTGCAGGTTTCAGGCCGGTTGTTGATGATGTTGCAGTGCCATCTAATGGCGGAAGTACACCACCTCCCCAACTACTGAAACGAAAAATGTAAATTAAAAAACAGGATAGAACATAGACCACATGAATGCAATTCAAATATAAGAAAAAATAAAAATTATTTTAAAAAAGATGGAGTAAGAAGTCATATTTTTGTTTTAACAGAAACTAAATTCTTTGTAATTGATCTTATAAATCACATTTTTTTATAAATTTTAAGACAAAACTGCAAAAATTGATAACCTGGCAGTTTTATCAGGGATATTATTAATAAAATCTTACATTTCTGAAGTATGATTCTCACTTCATGATGTCTTTATTTAAGTTAGAATGTATCCTCTTTTTATCAAGTAATGCCTATATTATAATCACTGCTAATATTCAAATTTTTGTTATTTTATTAATATTATTTCCTAGGACATTTTAACTAACAATTCCACTTTCAAATGAAATGTTCCTATGTTTTTTGGCTATGTTATTTTTGCTACTTTTTAAATGTGTCTTAGTTATTTCAATAATTGTTACTTTTTATTATATTTTCCTAAAAATTGCTTGCGTGATTATGTTGAAAAGTTACTTTTTGACAACTCCTTACCCAAGTAATGGTGGCTGCTACCAGGACTAGCCTTTTTTTTATAAACATCAGGGTTTAGCCCTTTTATTCTAAATATTACCACTATAATTTTAATTGCATAAAAATAACAATAATTGGTAAGCATATGAAAACTGAACCCTATCATCTGATGGCACTGTTTTTCACAAAACGCACATCAATATACTGTTTTAGCTGTCTTAACTTATGGCTGACAGTACAAGAGATGTTTTTTAAGCCGTAATAGGCTGCCTGATGGCGATGTATTATATGATTATGTAACAAAATACTACGCCCATTGCATTGCAACAGTATTCATCAAGTGAGCGCTCTTGAATTCTTGCTATGGTCAATTTGATGGTGGCTATATTTAAAGAAGATAAAACTCTGCAAAAATACATTGTCGGAAATTTTTTAGAAAGCATAGTGGAATTAGTATTCCATATTAAGAATTGTCATGTCATCACACATGTTTCCCTATGCTTTTCAATTGCACACAACTTGAAAAGGTTCTTTTGAGCAGAGTTTTTCCGATTTCATGCGCAAATGCCCATTTATGAGTGAATCCATGCGAGAACTGTCAAATGTCATCTGCAAGTTGCCCAAATTGGTTGAAGCTGAGTGAATTACCAGCCAGCCACACAAGTGGATGCACAATATTGTGTTTCCCCAGAAAGAAAAACTCCTGCCAGCATACCTATGTAGGTCTGCATAAGGGTGGCTGGTTCAAAGGCTCCAAAATCCTGTTACTTACAGCTTTGAGGCTTCCCTGTTATTTTATTTGTGTGTTACTTTTGGCTGCTGTTTTTTATGCCCCCATAAATGGCGGTGTTTTTTTTTAATTGCTTTGCTTCACAACTTGTCCAAAGTTTCATTTTGTTTTGATTCAATAAATTATTTTACGGGGAAACTTGTTGTTTTTGTTTGTCACATGATTATAAAGTAGATAGGTAATATTTAATAAGTTTCATTAACAATTAAAGTAAGTAATATTTTATTATACCAAAAAAAAGAAATGTTTAAGAGTTTATTCAAAAGGTCCCACCAAAAAAATTAAATAAAATAATAATACAGAACTGTGCAGTAACATAATAAAATGTTCAAAAAGAAAATCCAAAAAGAAGTCGATAATTAAAAATCAAAAAAAATCTTCCCTGCCACCCCACCTCTCCCAGCTTTAAAAAAAGTCTTCTTTAAAAATGAACTGTTTATGTCTTTTTTTTTTAAATTAAAGGCCCAAAAAATTAAGGAAGAACTTTTTGCTATCATATAAAGCTTTCTGTAGCGTAAAGATTTGAAACAACAAAAAAACCTCATAATAAATTAACCAAAAAAAAGACGGACAATTCAAAATCAAAACAACCCCTCTCCCTCCACCTTCTAAAAAACTAAGTGTTGGTTTATTCAAAAGTACTGAATTGTTGAAGTCTTTCAGAAAATCAAAACATCAATTAAAAAAAAGGAAGATAAGTTAAAAGCAAACAACCAACCCCCCTCCACCATCTAACAAACCGACAGAGCATTAATCGATAATTTAAAAGCAAACCAACACCCCTACACCATCTAAAAACAACGTTTGTTTCTTTAAAAAAATGAACCAAAAAAAAAACCATGTGAAAAAAAATTTGGTTTACTGTAAGTAACATTATGTAAAGAAACCTACGGCATTAATTTACAAACAAACCAACACCCCTAGACCATCTAAAAACAAAGTATTTGTTTATTAAAAAAAAAAAAGCCTGGTGGAATAAAAAAAAAAAAAAAACTTTGATGGTTTACAATCACCGACAAAAAAAAATTAAAAACTAGTTGAAAAAAAAGAACTTTTACCGTAATATTATGTAATAAAAAAAAACTTTAATGGTTTACCATCACCGATGAAAAAATAATAAAAACCGGTTGAAAAAAAATCTTTTACCGTAATATTATGTAAACAAAAAGATGGCCACTGAATTGGTATATTGATGTGAATTGGGTGAAAAAGAGCACCATCAGACAGTAGGATTCAGTATTCATACTATTACCCAATAATTAATTGAAAAAATTATATATATATTGAAGTGGTAAATCTGTGGTACATATTTAACTTCACTGTCTGATGACATTACATACCTTTAAAGTAGGGTTTGAACCTGTTTATGTGTTTATTTGGTCATCCAGGAATGTTAAGTACGCACATATACACATATCACTTCCACCTTGTTTATTTAAGAAAAAGGTTATGTGTAACCAGTTAAATTATTATTTTAGCTTAAGTATATTTTATTTTCAAGCTTGTAAATTCCCTTCATTTAAATAATTGTGTATGTGCGTATATGTATTACAGATATAAAAATAAATACAATTAATGTAGAGCTAAAGCAATGCCAGAAATTCTAAAAAAATATTATTACAATTTTAAAATGTCAAAAATACGTTTAAATAATCTGCTTTCTGGAACGTATTGTTTACATCTTCCAATATTGCTAAATTTCAAGTATAGAAGGAGCAGAAGTTCTAGGAACACGCAAAAGAAGTTCAAATGACTCTTCTCTCTGGTATTTGTGTGGAGGGTGGTAATAAAATGGACTGTGAGTAAAAGGAATTTGCCTCCCTGATCTTAAATCGCCTCTGTCCTGCCTCCCTGTTATGCCATCGCTGCTTGAAAACTGTTGTGCTTAATTATAAAAGAATATTGGAAGATGCCTACCATTATTTTATTAATATTGTGCCTTCATGTAGTTATCTTAAATGGCCGCCATAAATTATAAAGGTAATCCGTTTTGCCGAAGAATAAACTCTTAATTTTCCTCACTTCATTTCTGTCCTAAATCTTAATTGTAATCAGAATGTAACTTTTATTTATTTGGTAAATGACTGTAAACTAATTATCATTAAATTTATGATTTTCTCTTAAGTTTTCAACTCGTTCTTTGAAACGCTAAGCACAGAATTATGTACTTTAAACCTATCATTAGTTTTTAAAGTTTCACACTCTAATTATTTTATTTCATGCGCAAAACTTATTTTAAATATATCTCTTATTAAATTAGTTTTAGTATGCTAATGTTTTAATCTAGCGAACTTATATTATTTCAATCATCATTCCAATATTTTGGAATGTTTAATTAGTTTAAACGTAAAATTTCTTATTGAACGCTGTTCGCTCGGTTAAATATTTTGAAATTATGGTTAATGGCGGATTGTTTAAAAATCATATCACTATCGATATTTAAATGAAATTTATGTTCTTTTAATAAACTTGATTATTAATATACTTAATAACTATTTATTGTTTATATGCCATTAAGAGTTAAATTGCTTATAATGTATTGTCATTTAAAATACTTGGACTTGTTAAATAGGAAAATAATATTTTTCCCTCTTCTATATTCGACATCCTAAATTTATTAAAGTTATACGTACGATGCTGAGTGGGTTATTATTTTATCATGGCATTACGCATGCTATTATTGCTTTATATAAGCTTAAATTATTTCATTAGTCATTGAAGACTTAGGCCATATTCGCGTTGCTTACTTATGATAGCATTTAAAGAATTATATTTTGCTTTATCATATTTACTCATCCGAAATCCGAATTTTCTTCACGTAACTCGTATAGGAATGAAGTTTGATATAACTGATCTCAAGATAAGCATTAGAGTATTAAGGCTCTGCATGTGACACATTGGAGGGCGTGCCATGGAATCCTTACCACTCATATTTTCGAATATAGCCTTGTGATAAATACAAGCGGAATCATATATGTGATAAAGTCTTCCAGTCTAAAGATGGACATCTCCATTTTACGCTATTATTATAAGTCAGCACTGCGAGTTCGTTTATGTATAGTTCTCATATTAACTATAAGACGTAGCGCAATGATGTTTGTAAACCACTCATTTTATAATTAGTCGAATATTTTAGGATTGTCATAGTAAAGTTAATTTAGGCTAACCCATTCCTCATTTGTACAGGTCCAAATATGCTCATAGACAATAAATTGCTAAGTATCATATCAAGAGTAAAACTCTCTGTAGAGATGAATTTGTAAACGCCCTTATCATTACTTTAAAGTAATGGTTACAGCATTGATAACATTGATTTATTATTATCTATAACTTATTAGCATACTAAATCAGTTGCTTATATGCAAAGTAAACCGCATTAAATCTGTGCTATGTTTTTCTAATGTAAATTAAATTGTTTATATTTATTAAATTATTATGTTTTAATAATTACTCATTCGTTTGTGTCTTACTGAATCTCATTCACTGAATTCCATTTAATATTTATAAATAATATTAATCTTATTTAGAAGTTATAACATTATCTTAAATAAACATTTATCTCTGAGTTATTCTGTCTTTGCTCATTCTGGATGGATACTAATTTTATAATTCATGTTTCTTTTGCAATGCTAGCTGTGTGCAATTTATTTAGTCTTATAGATTTTCCTTTATATAAGATATTTGATTGAGCCAAGATTTGATATTATTTATTACATTAATTACCTTATAGATCTCGTGTTTCTCTGCTGTGTCTCTGGGACCAGAATGAATGAAATTTCAGGTTATCATCAGAAGTGTTGTTAATAAAGTTATAGTTTTAGAGAAGAGCAAATAGGGCAGAATTCATGATTGCTCCTGACCTGTGTATCTCGGGCATGAGTGGATTTAGGGTACTTTTGCTTAGATTCTAAACCTTGTTAAATTAACATACAATTCTGACCGGTACAGGATTTTTTTTTTCTTTCTTGGGCTTGGCGACCCAAACGTTTGGGGCCCAATTAATTAAATCTCACACCCTGTAGACTGCTTATCTTGTTGTTGGCTCAATCATTGAGGCCTCTATTAATTAAATCTTACACCATGTAAAGTGCTTATGTTTTGGTGGCTTATATTTTAGTGTCTCCAAGATTATATAAATGTAGGTTCAGTAATTAATTTTGTTGGTTAAATGCTATAATTTATGTGAGTAAACAGTATTGTTAGTCAAAATAATTATTTCAAAAGTAATAAGATAGTTAATAGATATATAAGTTAATTATATGTGTAGCTTGTACTATCTCAGTGTATATATTATACATTTATTAATATGCATTTGTGACAATAAGAAGGAAGAAAATTAAAGAGTTAGAAAGGTAGTAAGAGTAGATTGGAGCAAAGGGTAGAATGGATGAAAGAAATATTTTTTTTTCTTGTCAAAATTAAGTGATGTATATATCAGTTTTGATATTTAGAAGTATCCAATATCGATATTATGTTAAAAACTTTAATATAAAAGCATTGCTTGCTAGCAAGTATTTTAAATGTTCGTTTCTTATTATTAGAGTAACCTCGAAGCAGGTGAAGACCTTTTATGTAATACCAAGCAGCCAGATGCAGTTGGCAAAATGCTTAAATGGTTTACATGTTCTCATGCTAGCAAAAGAAAAGTTGCTTGCTAGTTGATATTTTAAATGTTCGTTTCTTATTATTAGAGTAATCTCGAAGCAGGTGAAGACCTTTTATGTAACACCAAGCAGCCAGATGTAGTTGGCAAAATGCTTAAATGGTTTACATATTCTTATGCAAGTGAAAGTGAAAGTTGATATCGATAAATATAAATTACTGGGAAGAATATTAAATTTTGACATTTTTGATAGCCTCACGCTTCTTGGAAATAATATAGATAATTGAGTTAAATTCCTATATTCAAACTTAGGTTAGTTATGCGTTGTTAGTTTGTAGTAAATAATAACTATTCATGAAATAAATTGTTTTATTCTAAATATGTCAATCCATGTTGTATAACTTGCATATTGTCATAATATTTTCTTAGCTTTATTTTGCTGGATTGTAACATAAGTCAACTTAAACACTATTTTATGTATATATAAATTTCATTTATGAGAAGTAAATTTTATAGCTGTTACAGATTGTTGCAAAGGGATAAATATAAGGATAGATCCTGCTGATTTCAAAATAGCTGTGGGAAATAAAATATATATTTGTTTAATATAATAATTGTGAATCATTTGATTAATGCAAAAGGAAATTTTGGTATCCATTTATGTGAGCATGAATAACCTAAATATTATGTAATATATCATTAATCTTGCCATGTTGGCATGGCGCCTTGTATTTATACAATTATAAATTTTGCCAACCGGTGATTTCATGTGTTAACATAACTTACATTGAGTGAGATTCAAACGCAAGCAAATATTTAAAAGAGAGAAAATCATACTTTGCTTTGGCTTTCTGTTATATTTTGTATTATCAATTTACTAATAAAGATTTTTAGTCAATTCCAGGTGCAAAGAGAACAGATGGAAATTGGCAAAAGAAGTAAAGGCACGGTAATTTTTAAATATATTTTGCGTTATAGAATTAATAGTTAATGGTTTATAATATATAGCTTAAATGATATAGGCAGATTCAAGTATAATATATAGTTTAAATGATATAGGCAGATTCGAGTAGTGAGAAGAGTAGACATAAATAATAAGGTGGTTGGGCATCATATAAGTTAGGCAGGGCAGGAAGAAAGTAGTAGGTATGGTGGGAAAATGGTAGTATAGGGGCGATTGAGGAAAAGGAATAGGCAAATAACCAATAGCAAATAATAATGAGTCATAGAGTTAGTGATATCAGTAAAATGAAACAATATGAAATAATTAGTGAGGAATACAGACATGGAGATTCAGAAGAGATTAACAAATTAGATGAGAGTGAAAGCAGTAGTGGGGAGTTGGAACAAGATTTTTTGGGGAATGCCAATTCAATGGAGAGTCCAGAAATTACTTTCAAGGAGCCAGAGCTTTTGTTGGGAGATGTGAATAAGGGACCAGCGGTCATCGACAATAACCATCAATTATTTATGATGATGCAAAGTCTATTAAAGCAACAAAATGAAGAACGAAAGAAAGAAGCTGAAGAATCCCAGAAGAAGATGGAAGGTCTATTAAAGGACCAAGCTGAAAAACAGACGAAAGAAGCTGAGGAACGGAAGAAAGAAACTGAAGAATTCCGGAAGATGGTGCAAGGTTTATTAGAAAGGCAAGCTGAAAAACAACAAAAGATGGAAGAGGATTATCAACAGATTCATGAGCAATTTCAGCACTCCAAGTCGATATTAAAAGTCACTCAACAGGATGTAATGAAGCATGAGGGACAATTAAAAGATATTCAAGTAGCTCAGGGGAAAATAAAAAATCAACTTTATGAGATGAGTGAAAAGGCTAAACATGACTACGAGACATCAGAAAGGGAGATAAATGAAATTAAGAACACACTTCAAGAAACCCAAATAAAAATACAATTGGATCTTAAAGACACTGTGGAAGGTCTCCGCAAGGAATTGGAACAGATCCAATTGGTATCAAAAGGAATATTGGAAGAGCAAGGTGAAGTGAACCGTCCAGTTAAGGCAATGCATCTAGAGCCAGAACATAAGTATCCACCACAGGGAGATTTTAGAAAACAACCGAAAATGGAACTTGGAAATATGATGGTAAGTAGTGAGCCAGTTATTGCAGAGAGGAATCATGATGTAAATAATTGCCCATTCAATATGAGAGGGAATTATAACATGGCAAAATTTATACAAATTCAACATTTTCGTGGAGACCCTGGAGACAGCCCACAAGAGCACTTGGGAAGTCTTAAGGAGCTGTTTTTTTTTAATCCTGCCAGTCATGAAGAACAGGTAGCCATTGCGAGCCATTATTTAAAGGGAACAGCAAAGAACTGGTAGAACTCCTTGCAAGAAAAGCCTCGGACCTTTGGGGATTATAGAGCAGCTCTCCTTCAGAGTTATTGGAATGAAGAGCGACAGGATGGCCTGCTGTACACCTTGTCTACAGAAAAATATAAGCCTAGCCCTAGAGAGACTCATACTCAGTTTTTTGTGCGTCAAGTTGCCAGATTTAGGTCTTTAACAGCATTTTCTTATTCCGATGCTCGAATTATTAGGACCATCCGTCATAATATGCCGCCATGGATCCAGAAAATGATGTTAGGAAGCCATATCACAGATGTGGAACAAATGACACATTTCTTGACCTCTATTGATTATGGTCACCTTACACCAGAACCACTAGAAAAGTTACGAAGGGTGGATGAGCCCAGAGTCCAGATGATTAGGATGAACAATGAAAGTAGGAATTATAACCGAAGAACTCAACAAAACCAAACTGCGTTATAAGGAAAGATGTCGGAAAACTTCAAGGGGTCCCGTTAGGCCGTTCCTTTCTGCGGCACCCCAGAGTAAAAAGGAACAAATTGATTTATGATAATAACCCCATTACTACACTCATTCACGAAATGGACCAACCAAAGACAAATGGAGTCCAGAACCGATATCCAACTGTAAATGTTAATGTAGGAACCCATAACATTCTTGCATTATTAGACTCCAGGAGTCAAGTGTCTCTCGTTTCAAAGTCATGGTTCATCAGGTACAGTAGCCAAGAGAAAAATATAATGGAACTTCCATTTTGTTTTTTGAATTTATCAACAATTGAGGTAGGTTAAGGAATTAACTGAAAGTACTTCTGTGAATTGAAAGACTATATATAATAGTTAATTACCATTATATTTATTGTTTTTCTTGTTATTACGATAGTTTTTTAACTAGAGGACATTTTATTTGTATATAGAAATAAATTGTTTATAATAAATAAAAATGAAAAGATAATATCCAAGTAATCAGAAATCACCTTTAACCCTTTAACTGTCCAATTGTTCATTCGCTGCAGGTGGTATCACTCAAAGCTTTTAATTAGCCGATGCACAAAATAATGTATCAATTTTTCAAAAGTTATTGACCGTTTTTTTAAATATATTCACTTTAGTTTCGTTTTTAAAAAGTATATTAGTAATTTCTCACATTATAAAAATAAACGAAAGTTTGTTCAAAAATAAATTTTGATTTTTAATTTTAAAAATATTTGTTACGGTTGACATGAAAAGAAACGGCAATCATAATTTCACGTTATGATTTTTTTTTCCCGACTTTGCAATAAATAAATAATTCTTGCTAAAATCGTAACTATTTTTGTAAAATAATATTTATTTTTGACATATTATATGAAAATAATTTGTATTTTATTTGTATTTCATCAAAAAATATTTTTAAAATGCTCTAAAACATTCGTTCATCATTTTCAAAATAAAACAAAAGCGTATCATTTTCAATTTTTAATTTTTGGCAGCCATATAAAAATTTTAACAGCCAATAAGATTCAAGAAAAGATGATGAGAAGGCGGAGCTTTTCCATTTTCTTTTGTTTACAAAATTTCAACAGCCAATAAGATTCAAGAAAAGATGTGAAAAGGCAGTGCTTAGTTTTTGTTTGACATAAATCATCAATTAATTGATTTTTTACTTGTAAAATAATTCAATAGATGGCAGTATATTATAAAACTTTTTGCGTTCTAAAAAATGACGTTAAAACCGTAAACGTAGTCCAAAAACTAAGCAATTTACAGCGATGTCAAATTTACTCGATTAAAACGAATATGTATCAAAAAGTGCCTCGATTAAGAACGAGTCAAACAGACAAAAGGTTAATCTGTGATCTTATTGAGAAATTATTACTTACTGCTAACTGACAATTCCTGAGGCTAAACAAGTATTCTCATTAAAACTCTAATAGCTCTATTGCTGGAATTTTTTGTTGAAGTGAAAATGGTCTCTTTTACTTCAACCGCAAATTCTTATATGGATTTAAACCCAGAAAACTACTTTTATAGGTATAAGAATGTAAAACAATAGAATCTTTCTTGACATTCTGTGAATAGTATTTTAAACTTCTCCAGAGAGTTGTTGTATATGTTGAAATAAATATTTCCATGGTTTGTTATTATAATAAATAATAAAAATGAAAATAATATCCATGTAAAATAAAGATCATCTTTAACCTTTGATGTTATCAAGAAATTATCAATTACTACTAATTGGCAATTCCTGGGGTTAACATGTTTTCTCATTAATCTATAATAGCTTTTTTGTTGGAAATTTTGTTGAAATAAAAGGAGTCCTCTTTTATTAATAATTTTTATTAATCATTCATTAGACCAGAAAAATATTATTCATTATTGGGTCCTCTTTTACTTCAAATCCAAGTTCTTATGTGGATTTAAACCCCAGAAAGCTATTTTTTTAGGTTTGACAATATGAAAGAATAGCACCTTTATAGACAATATCTCATCATTTCTATTCCTTACTATAATACCAATCCATAAAAATATTTCATTCAATATATATATATATATATATATATATATATATTGTAAGGATATCTTTACAATCTACCTTTTATCACCAACTACCAAATCCTGCTTTTTTTTTTTTTTATTTTAGTTAATAACCAACTAAACATGTTTTCAATTATAAAATAAATAAAAACACACTTATATATATGCAGACAATAACAAATGTATATATTGAAACGATCCAGAGATTGACTTGAACATAAACTGCACTACAGGGCGCCATCTAGGCATTTGAACCTAGAAAAATTTATAGAGTAGGCAGATACGTAAGTCAAAATAATTTTTTTTTATTTTTTGCATCCGGTCGTTAGCCTATGTCACTAGCTCAGTGGAATAGCAGAGATTTAATAATATAATATCTTATCTAATTATATTTTTTTTAAAAAAAGAATAAAATAAGCCACTGCCAGTAATTAACATATAAACATTTATTAACGCACATATATAAGATTTAAAATTATTTTAGCATCAGTTTACCTTTTAAAATTTAACTTACATTTTTAACTTTGATTTTAATTTACATTTTAATTTTTACAACTTTACATTTTAATTTTTTTATAAGTTCGCACAGATGGGATTATAAAAGCTTGTTTTAATATGTTGCATATAGATTGGTTACATAGATTTCAATGGTTAAAAACATTTCAAATAAACATAAACGATCAAAATATAAAATCATTGATACTGACAATTGCAGAGGGAAATTTATAAGTAACCCAATAGTATTCACCATAAGATACTTGCATTGTCACCAATAACTTAAAAGACATCTGAATAAATACATTTTAGATACTCACCGTGAGGTATCATTATTTATCGAATGTCTATATATTTTGATCAAATATGAAATCCAAAACATAATTAACCGATAACGAATCCATGCAAACGTCTATAAACAACTTAAATTTAATGCATTTTTATTTAGTGTCGAGTATGAATAGACTACATAGATTTGCATTTGAAAATAAACATTCTATCCCTATTTAACCTTAGACTAAAATTCGTAGTCAAACTGGCATCAATTCATCTGATGTATCGATGTATTCAATGTAATAAAATACGGCAGCACAAAAAGTTAAGAGAAGAAATTGCCTCTCTTCAGATAGGAATATTACATCTATCTGCGAAGAAGAGCAATAAAACAAAAACTCCATAGAAAGGAACTGCGATATCCGACTTATAATTCCTTCCATAGGAAAACGGAAGTGTGTGGCGTATGAAGCGATTCTGCCCATAGCGAATCAATATTACATCTACTAATCACACCAATATATCCAATCCATTGACACAATTTAACCATGAAACAAATAACCTAAGATTACCCTCCCCTAATATAACTTTACAAATCTATACAGCCATTCACGCCCGACTTAAGTTTAACATTTATATAATTTAACTTAACGGAAAACAGAAATCATAATAAAACTTAAAGAACAAAAAATAAATAAATGGAAATGATTTTAACTAAAAAAAAAAAAAATCAAATAACATTATTAATATTAATTTACATTGGTCAGATAGGATTCTATTTGTATTTTTTATATGTGGAAAGTTTTTAATTTAATGTTCATAAATTATAAATTTCTTACGGTTTTTTAAACAGTTCATCTTTATATGTTCCTTGCCATTTGAATGTGAATTCCCATGCCATCCTAAAAAGATTGGTATCCATTTAGCCATTGTTTTATTTATTCATTCGGAGATTTTTTAGTTTAGTTGGTCCTCAATGTAGAAAACGATAGTTCATTTCTCTTTCTTTCTTTGGCAAAACTGAAGGGTTTGAAGAGTGCGTCTTTTCAATCCCTTCTCCTTCACTTCCGCACTAACACATATCTGTCACATCGTAAATAATCAATAACTAATAATTTTCAAACTTGTCCTTTTTTTATTAATTTGAAGGATTGAATTTAAATTATGTCATCGATGCAATGGTCCTTTCGCTGAGGTCTGATTCCATTGTTTTTCTCTTCATTGGCTATTAGTTTCTATTGTTTTCCTTTCTGACTGATGCTTTTACATTTAAATGCCCAAGGCTAGTTTACATTTAATGAAGTAAAACAATCATTTCCATTTCTGATTAATTAATGTGTTTTCCAAGATTAAAGATATTTTTATCTCTAAATCTTTTTAAGTTTTTGTTTTTAAAATACCTTTCTATTTTTAATAAAGTTTTATTTTAATAATTTTTTTTTATCTGTGCGATTTATATATACGAGTTTAAGATGATATTTAATTTCAATTTTTAATTCTTAAAGAAAATTTTTAAATGTGAACTTCTTATTTTAACTTCATGTTTAATAATAAAAAAACAATGTAACGTCGTCTGTGCTCGTTACAATATATATATTTTTTTTATTATTATATTGAGAAAGGATCAAAACAAACTTTTTTTATTATATTGAGAAAGGATCAAAACAAAGCGATTTTGCTAATCTTTTAGAAAGATGAAAACCTCAATCAACAAAAAAAACATTGATTAAATATCATTCTAATATGTGTATGCATTAACAATAAATGTAATATCTGTATATTTGACTTCATTTTAAAACACTCGGACTAACTAAACATGGTAACAACTCATGTCAAACCAGTCTCTAGGTAACCAAATACGGATGGTGAAAAACATAATTCTATTATGTGACTTTTTTCTTTGCTTATAATCAAGATAATACACATAATAATAGTCATATATATAAAGGTGACAAAAGAAATAAAATGCAAGCACATTAAACAATGAAAGCTAAAGATAATAATAAAAATGTATTTAATTCTTTTCAGTTACCTTTCTTTTTTCCCCAAATTAGACATAATCCATATAAAATAATATCAGAAAAAATCGAATACTTCAATATTAAAAAAATTGATAGTTTATTCGAATACTTCAAACTATTTGCTGAATTGTGATATAACCAATTACAAGAATTCATAACTATTAATTAAATAAAAACAGTCTTAACAAAATCAAGCAATTAATTAAATTAAAAGTTAATCTAGATAAACATTTGATATAAAAAGTACCATGCTGTTCTTCAAATTCAAATAAAAGAATGGATTACAATGTTAATATAGCATTTATATATATATCACTGATGGAATAATTCCACTCACATTAAATCATTTAAACACAAAAACTTCACATTATGAAACATTACATGATTAATTTGTTGAAAAAGTATGTTTCCTGGCTAATTTTTAATAGTGTTGTAGGGCTTACGTGTTTACATCAGCCCTTACCAAAATAAGCACAGCGAATAAATGTTTAAGTGTATAATGCATGTCCAAAATCTCAAATGCTACATCTAAAACTTAGATAGATATAAAAGGAAAAACAACAATAGTATATACATTGCGGAGTCTTTGTGAGGAATGTGTAACTAATCATAGCAACCTAACTGAAATAATGATGGACTACTTATAGAGTCATTAATTGCCTAAGTCATAAATCTCATGTCAGTTGTCATGAAGAAATATTAATTTGTTATGTGATACTTTTTTCATGTTGGTAGAATTATGGATTATTGTATATATATTTTTTGCTTCCATATTTGGAAACTGATATCTCTTTAACTTGGAAGATTTCATTGTAGCCAAGTTCAAGAAAACACCAGGAAGAAAGTTGTTAGTTTAAATAACTTTTTGTTTAATAAAATTTAGGTAATCCTCCCTTCATAGTGACATAATATTCCTATTAGAATCCTTACCAAAATATGGGATAGGAAAGATTTTTAAATATAAAGTTTTGACAGTACAAAATTTGTTCTTTATTTTTTTTTTTGTTAATTAACAGATGTTCATGCATGTTTATTCAGTATGAATGATTAACATTCCTGCATGAATTGTCTTTTCTATTTAACTTCTACATGTTAAGAATGGGTTCATCCAGAGAGAGAAAATGCTACTACTATTGGAATTAAACTCAGTAGGTATTTAATATATTTTTGTTTATTTGATTAATTAGTTAGTTAGTTAATAATTAAAAATTAGTTAGTTAGTTTCACCATCAATATATTTTTATTTATTTGATTAATTAGTTAGTTAGTTAATAATTAAAAATTAGTTAGTTAGTTTCACCATCAATGCAATGTTGAATTAATGACTTTTTACTTTATATATAACAAGTGTTTATTTATATTTATCTATCATGAAAAGGGATAGGCATACATACTGAACACTTACATATGTATATAATCATTTTTTTATTTTGTTAAAAAAGTTTATTGATTTTATATTATGTTTTTAAATAAACATTGTTAGTTTTCTTTTCATTAAATGGACTTTAGTTTATCAAAATCATTTCCCATTCATCACTCAATCACCAAACATATGTATACACACAGATTTTTTTTATAGATATAATAAACATCTCCATACTTCCCCATTCTTTTTAAATACATATAAATAAAGATATAATAAAAGACAAATGACCCCCAAGATACATTTCGTGCTGAACCAGCACTCATCAGTTGGCCCAGGTCACAATCTCTCATATACATCTTTATTATATGCAAAGTATTTATCTAGAGTAAATTGTTACATTTTCATTTACCATTGTCAAAGTTCCTCCACTCACAACTTTGACGTCATCCATTTCAGATAAATACACTAATGATTATGACTAATCATTTTCGAAACTAGAGATTATCTCTAGCATGGATATAAACTTTAAACCTCAGTGAAAGATTAATATATCTGATTTTTTTTTTTAAATTTACACACACGGAGTTATTCACCTTTCTCTGTCCCATATGTAATATCTTTATAGATATAATAAACATCTCCATACTTCCCCATTCTTTTTAAATACATATAAATAAAGATATAATAAAAGACAAATGACCCCCAAGATGCATTTCGTGCTGAACCAGCACTCATCAGTTGGCCCAGGTCACAATCTCTCATATACAAACTTCCTCCATTCACAACTTTGATGCCATCCATTTCAGATAAATACACTAATGATTATGACTAATCATTTGTAATAAGATTAAATGAGTATTATAGTTGATTTACAATATATATATATATATATACATAAGCAAACTATAATTATATATAATATACACATAAGCAAACTATAATTCCTACCTAAGTTAAATTCATCACTGAAGAGTTAATTGCAATTTTCTCCCTGGGTTCAAAATCTGAGGCATATGTGGAATTCTGAAAGAGGGGTGAGATATGATGAATTAACCTAAATTATGTCTGAATTTAATGTGTGAAATAAGAGCTAGCCCACTAGAAGTAGACATGATGATTGGTTAGTTACTTCATCACATCATTATTGCCATCCTACTTGAAAGCTCTAGGTCTGACAGTATTAGATCTATCCCCCCTCTTCTAACGGAATAAACCAAATTGTCACATATTCTGATGCAACTAGCCAGAGAGTAGTCACCAGCTGATTCTGTTATATATTCTTGGTGCCCAGATTTTAAGGGCTCAAAACATGTTTCCAAGGAGGTACAAGCCATTAGAATGGTATTAAAAATATACATATATAAAAATAATTTTTTTTTGGAACTTATTAACCTTTATGAATTCACTTAGAAATATTAATTGATGAATAATAATAGGATGGTAAACTGAGACCTTAAATAATTAACTAATAAAAATAAATTTAAAATAATTGAGACAAGCATGTAAACAGACAGGCTAAAGATTAAGATTTAATAACAACATACACACTAACATATAAATGTAGTGAGAAATTAATCTTATGCGCTAAATGGTAAAGAGATAACATGAAGCCCTATGACATATGTATACATATATAATTAAAAGGTAAATAATAGTATATTTAATTATTAAAAAAAAATTGATAATCTTAAGAAGTGGTAAAATATTGGCAAATAAAAATATGGAACATATTGAGAAAATACAGGATATTAGTAAGGATGAGATGGAAAGTGATCCTAATAGTGTTGGAAAAAGATTTTTGCAGATCCAGGAAGAGAGCCAGGTAACTTCTCAGATGCAAGAGACTGCTACAAGTGAAATCACTCAAGTCCATAGAATCAAAATGACCCATATTACAGGAGATAAGATGACTACAGAGCAAATGCTCCAAATTATCATAAATAGTATGAATAATATGGGAGGGGAAATGAAAGAATTGAATAATATAAAAGAGGAAATGAAAGAAGATATGAATAATATGAAGCTGGAGGTAAAAGAAGAGCTCAATAACAAAATGACCAACATGGAAGAAAAATTGAAAATGTGTGTAGATAGTGTCAGGTCACACCTTAAAATAAACATAGGAGATTTTAAATGTAAGTTGTCTGAAAATATAGAACTACTGTCCCTCAACTTGTGTAGTGTTCAAAATGACAACTCTGAAATAAAGAAAACACTAAGCAACTTAAAGAATGAAATTGATACCAAGGACTTAATATGTCAGTGGCAGTTTAAAGAACTCAAGGATAGCCTCATTGAACAACTAAATGTTAAGTGTAATGAAATGCACAAAATCAAAAGGACTTTGAAAGTGAGATACATGCAAACCAAGAGAAGTTACAGAACCAGATCCAAAAAAATTTACAAGATGCACATATAAAGATGGAACAATTCTCCAATGCACAGTACAGTACATTAGAAACCCTTAACCGCAACCTTCAGTGACTTGAGGACAGGATAGCCTCAACAGTAACTGAAACCACCCTAGATAGGATCACTCTTGGAAAACTATTGAATAGCATAACCTCAACCAAAGAATGTTAACAAAAGTCTCAACTATGTAAAAAAAACACCAACTATAGAAATTTGACAAACAGGAAATGATCTGAGAATATAGAGGTATAGAATAGAATGGATGAAAAGATCTCAAATCAAACATGTGCTCATATCTATTAGGAATCCATAGTTGAACATTTGCAAGCATGTAATGCAGGAACTCGTACATTTGTACAGGACTTACTTAAAGGATGGGCATAAAGGGTGAGTAAGACAACAGAATGTGTAGTTGACTTCATCAACTGGAGCATAAATGAATTGACAGGATTCACACCCATCAGACTACACTTAGGTCAATCTACCCCCATAATATTTGACAAATATCAACCCCCAATCAAATGTACTGAATATGATCCAGAAAATGACACATTGAAAGCATATATTCAACTAACAGTCAAAGCTGAGAGAAGAAACAAATACAAGAAATGTCCACATGCAAATAAACCATTAGAGGAAAAATGCCAAAAATTTTATAAGAAATGTGAGAGACTTTTCACTATTGTGAAACAGTCTGCTCTGAATGCATTTTGATAGAAATAAATATCGAAGTGAAGGAGGCCTATAATGCACATAGTTTGAAACCTTATTTTGGTCGAACAGAATGACCACTGAGTAGATATGCTTAATTAAAAAAATAGACATGAATCTCAATTAGAACTAGAAAAAAAGTGAGATAAAAAAATTAGGGTCAATCAACCTATGAAGATAATAAACCCAGGTAATGGTAAAAACAATTATTGGGATGCTTTAGAGTCAACTGAGGCTTAGAAGCTGATTCATACAGAATGATGAACACTCCAATATTTATTTAATCATTTTAAGAATACCAATAAGCCTCAAAAAGGAGCAGGGTAAAAGGCTAATAAGTTTACTGTGCCTTCTACAATACAGAAACATTACTGGTTGATCTCATACCACACAACCATCAATAATAATTAAAAAAACTTATATAAATCTCATTTTACTAAGACACAAATTAGGAAGCAAGAAATTAGAAAGCAAGAGTGACATAGTGAGTAAAAGATATAGATTAGAGTAAATAGGTTTTATAACCCTCCTTGCACCAACATTCCAACATTAAACTTAGAGTGTGCACACTGAATGAGCATTAAAATTTTAATAATAACTTTAAATTTTAACTCTGAAAGGATGGGAGAATTGTAAGGATATCTTTACAATCTATCTTTTATCACTCACTACCAAATCCAGCTCATTTTCTTTTTTTTTAGTTAATAACCAACTAAACATGTTTTTTTTTTCTATGATAAAAATATGTTTTCAATTATAAAATAAATAAATCCACACAGATATATATATATGCAGACAACAACAAACATGTTTCCCTGAAGGTTTGTGATGATGGTGCATTTTCATATTGGACTATTTTCATCATCTAATATGTGTATTGAATGTCTTTAGAAAAATTTAACTTTTATTTAAATATTTCAAATACATGTAACTGTTAGTAATAGCACATCAAACAGATTAAAAGGTATACAGTATATGTATATATTGAGGAAGGATCAAAATAAATCATCTTGTTTATCTTTTAGAAAAATGAAAACCCAAATCAAAAAAAAAAAAAATTAATCAACTATCGTATTAATATGTGTATGTATTATAATAAATGTAATATCTGTACATTTGACTTCATTTTAAAAGACTCCGACTAAGTAAACATGATAATGACCCAATGTCAAACCAATCACTAGGTAACCAAATACTGAAGACGAAAAACATAATTCTATTACGTGATTTTTTCTTTGCTTACAATCAAGATAATATGTCTAGATTTTTTTCTTTGCTTACAATCAAGATAATATGTCTAACAATAGGTATATATATATATAAAGATGAAAAAAGAAATAAAATGTAAGCACATTAAACAATGAAAGCTAAAGACAATAATAAAAATGAACTTAATTCTTTTCAGTTGTCTTTTTTTTTTTTTTCCAAATTAGACATAATCATATAATATAATATCAGAAAAATTGAATACTTCAATATTAAGCAAATGGATGGTTTATTTGAACACTTCAAACTATTTGCTGAATTGTGTTGTAGCTGATTACAAGAAGCCATAATTATTAATTACATAAAAACTTTCTTAACAAAATCAAGTAAGTTAAAAGAGTTAATCTAGATAAACATTTCACATAAAAATTACCATGCTGTTCTTCAAATTCAAATAAAAGACCAAATTACAATGTTAATATAGTATTTATATACGTATCACCAATGGAATAATTCCACTCACATAAAATCATTTAACAAACTTCAAATTATGAAATATTACATTATTAATTTGTTGAAAAACTATGTTTGCCAGCTAATTCAATAGTGTTGTAGGGCTTAAGTGTTCATCAGCCCTTACCAGAATAAGTGCAACAAATTAATGTTTGAGTGTGTATAGCCTGTCAAAAATCTCAAATGCCATGTCTAAAACTTACAGATGGATATAAAAGAAAGAACTATATTATATGTGTCATTGAGGAGTCATGAGGAATGGGTGACTTATAGAAGCCTGACCAAAATAATGATGGACTACCTATCAGAGATATTAATTGCCTAACTTATAAATCTCACACCAGTTATCATGAAGAAATATTAATTTGTTATATAATATTTTTTTATGTTGATAGAATTATGGATTATTGTATATATAATATAAATAAAATGTCCATTAATTAAAACAAAATTGTAATTATAATAAAAATAATAAATTTAATGGTAATAAACTATTAAAAACAGTCTGTAAACATGCAGAAAGGTTAATTTATTATTTTTATTATAATTATTATTGTATATATTTTTTTTTTATTTCTGTATTTGGAAACCAAGATCTCTTTAACTTGGTAAATTCAAGAAAACATCAGGAAGAAAGTTGTTAGTTTAAATAATTTTATGTTTAATAAAATTTAGGTAATCCTCCCATCATAGTGACATACCATTAGTTTTGATTACTATTAGAATCCTTACCAAAATATGAGATAGAAGTAAGATTTTCATTTATTGCTATTCCATATAAAAATATATATATAAAGTTTTGACAGTACAGAATTTATGTCTTTATTTTTCCTTTGTTAATTAACAGTTGTTTGTGCATGTTTATTCAATATGAATGATTAACATTCCTGTATGAATTGTCTTTTCTATTTAACTTCTACATATTAAGAAGGGTTTCTTCTAGAAAGAGAAAATGCTACTATTGGAATTAAACTCAGTAGTTATTTAATATATTTTCATTTATTTGATTAATTAATTATAAGTTCCACCATCAATGCAATGTTGAATTAATAGATTTTATTATTTTTTTGTTACATGTATTTACTTTATATGTAAGGAGTGTTTATTCGTGTATGCCTATTAGGGATGGTTTAATGAATATCTTTAATTATCAACATAATAGGCATACATACTTAACACTTACATATGTATATATTTTTTTTATTTTGTTAAAGAAATTTGTCAATTTTATATTATGTTTGTAAATAAACATTGTTAGTTTGCTTCTCAATAAATGGACTCCAGTTTATCAAAATCATTTCTTTCCCATTCATCAATCGATTACCATACATACATACACACACACACACAGATTTATTTATTTTTTACATTATAACATTGTAATAGGATTAACTGAGTATTATAGTTGATTTATTATATATATAAGCATACCATAATTCCTACCTAAGTTAAATTCATCACTGAAGAGAGCTAATTGCAATATTCTCCCTGGGTTCGAATTCTGAGGCATATGTGGAATCTGAAAGAGGGGTGAGATATGGATGAATTAACCTAAATTATGTCTGAAATTAATATGTGAAATAAGAGCTATCCCACTAAAAATAGACATGATCATTGTTTAGTTACTTGATTGCATCATTATTACCATCCTACCTGAAGACTCAGCCACAAAGTAGTTACCAGCAGATTCTGTTACTATATATATATGTCATATTATTATTACTATTTGCAGGATATTCTGTGTAGTGAAAAAGCTAAATGCTGAGGAAGGTACTTGATATTGTACTGAAACGTCAGCATTTAGCTTTTTCACTACACGGAATATCACGCAAATAGTAATAATAATATGACATCTTTTATCCGTGAAAACATTAGAATTAATATATATATATATATATATTGTACATACAAAAATAAATATGAGAGTATTCATGTGATTATAGATGGTTTTTATATTAACTAAAATGTATTTTTTAAATTAGTAAGCTGTATGTGTATGAAAACTGTAAATGTTTTATTTATTTGTGCCAAGGGAGAACAAAAATAATTTTTCCCAGATTATTACTATTGTTATGACACAGGATACCTTATCTATCCTATAAATAATGCCATTATATAAACCATATTTATGAAAATTCTATCTATAGAATTACTTCATTTGTATTTTGGTTTATTACTTTTCTTGAACAATTTAACTAATTGTCTGTTAAAATAATTTGCATCTAAAATTAGATTTAAGCATGGACTCACTTTTTAGTGTGTGTATGTTTGTGTAGCATAAGAATACTTTCTGAATCCTCATGATTCAAATATAAATTTTTATCCAAATTGTATCACATCCAGATTATTGCCTCATACTGACTAATGATACGTGATTCAAAGATTATCAACTGAAGTAGGTTTAGGATCATCATCACTTAGGTATTTCTATTTGTTGTAGCCTGGGAAAGGAATGTAATGGCTATTAATTGTGTACTGCAATATTAAATACTTTGGAAGTGAAAATTAATACCATTAAACCGCTAAAACATATGTTAGACACTCATACTATTAAGTGTATTTGATTTTAATTATTAAGAAAAAAAATAGTACTTCATGATTAAATAAGGGGATCTTAAATCTTACTTCAGGGAGAAATATGTGATTGATTCTTAAAAAGTCTATATTTTTATTCCATAGTCAGCCATTCAAAAAGTATTCTCCCTTCTTCCTTTCCTTAACTGCATTTGTCACAGCTACATTTATTAGTAACTAAAATTTTAATGGTAAAAGATATATAAAATTAGTTTGATATTAAATAACTTGATTACCTATTAAATATTATCTTATAATTATAGTCATCTATCTAATATCTATATCGAAGGTATCAATTTAGAAAAATACTACCTCATCTAACATTATTCTAATATTATATGAATGGATTTATGGCTTGTACACATGGATACATCTTTTTTCATGATTATGCTATGATATATAATTGATGGTAAAGATTAAATATCATATAATTTGCATTATAAATTCGTATAATCACAGACTCATATCATTACTATATATATATATATACACGTTTCTGCTGGTTAAGATCATAGAAAAATATAGAATTGCATAAATATTAAAAATGTCAACGGTATGTTGTCGAAGGTTTTATCTCTGAATTCAATATATATATTTATAAAATTTATTCATATTACAAACAATTACACGGTTTCAACATTTGCAAATAAAAGTCTAATCAAATTAGCCAATCAATTTTTTTTTATTACAAAATTATATCAAATAACTTCATGCAGTTATTGCAAATTTTATGCTTGTATTATTTTTATTTTACTGAAAGAAAATCTTAATTTATTTAACTTTGTACATCAAAGTATCCATCTGACTAAAACAACTAAATGAAGTGTGATCATTTTGAACTGAGACAACTTTTCCTTTTTTTAACTTTTTTTTTTTAAAAATAAAAGTGAATAAATAATGAGTCTCCTATAAATCAATTTTAAAATGCTTCATAATTCTTTTATTGGAGGAAACTTTTTAAAACTGTTAGTTCTCTAATTGGACTCTGAATGATAGAAATTATAATTAATTTTACTTTTACAAATCTTAATATATATATATACACACACACACAATTATTAATGTGATGTTTTTATATAGTTAATAAGCACATGCATATATTCTAGTTATGCAGAAATTTAAATAATTCCATTTTATATAAACCTCTCTAATCAAATTAAATATGCAAATAACCAAATCAATTATATAATTAATAAATTATAGAACTATTTTTAATAATATTACTATGAATGAGTAGATAATGCATGGTTGATGAAGAATACCCATGAAATTGGTTGTGTGCAATCTTATACTGTCATAATTTATAATTCAGAATTTGGATAATATATATATATTAATTAAATAATGAACTAGTAACAATATTATAAGATATAATTGTATATTAAATAAATTACATAATTGATTGTAATAACAAATAAATAATTTATTATATAAAGAATTTGTTTCATCTTTCCACATTTTTATGGTTTTTGCATCAGTTCCTAGTGATAGTTTGGGTAATAGTTCAATATTTTATTTTATTATAAAAATCTTTATTCTGCATTATGAATTAATAAATTATACTTGAATTATAAGAAATATACTTTTCAAATGAAAAATATTCTAAAATATCATATTTGAACTTTACAAACAGAGAAGAAATAATAAAATGAAATACATTATGGGGATAATAATATTTTTCTTATTGGCCAATTACTACACAGTTCATAAAAATAAAATCTTGGTTAATTGAACTTAACTTCTAAAACCAAACAATTTATTGTCAAGACATCATAAAGCTATAAAATTCTGTTTTAACACTTAAAAAATTGCATTTGCAATTATTAAATACCATAAATATTCTGTTGTACAATGTTTGGCAGAGTATCATCGATCTTAGCTTCATTTTTACCATTACTATGAATTTTTTAATTTGTATTCTTAAAAATAAAACATGTTTTAAAGTTTACATGTATTTAGCATCACTAATGGAATATTATAGTATGGTGTATGTGATGAGAACTGATTACTTTCTAATTAGAATTACAGCTTGACCCTGCGGTAGTAAAAATGTATTGATTATTAACATCAAATGTAATCATGCAAATATTTTTTTAATAATTAGTATACAAATATTTTGTAAAAAATAATCATAAATATTTAAATTAACAATGGAAACTATACAATGTTGTTATTCATTATTAATAGCAATAGAAGACAAGTAATCATACAACTCTTTCAAAGAATATATCAATCAGTCATACTCATTTATAGTATTTTCTCTATTGATATCTTCAGATCTTTTGAACTAATAAATCAATACTTACTTTATTTACAGTTTCTATTATCAAATGAATACATAATTTGAAAAATAGCATTATATTACAAGAGAATGAAAAAATGCCCAAAGTTATAGGAACACTGTCAAATACTCCAAAATAAATGGCAGCTGAAAAATGAAACATTAACATTTAATCTCTAATAATAAAAAAACCATGAAATATTTTCCTATGTTTACAGTGATTTGTGAACTTATTTTTATATAAATAATATTGCAAATATTTCAACAATTAATCTTTAAATCCACATACAAAGCATATTCAATCAATGTGATTGATAGAAAAATAGCACAATAATGAATGATAAATAAATTATGTAGGAATAATGTTAATAACCCTTAAATGCACTATCATATAACAAAACTGTATTATTTATTTTTAAATTGATAATAATATACACATAGCCAAATCATTTTAATGTATTCTACACACATTTGTTTAAAACCATCCTGAAAAATTAAATTATAAATTAAATAAATACAAAATTATTTCTTCTCCATTTGTCATTCAAGCTTCAAAAAAAAAAAAAAACAATTGATTTTTATTCCATAATTTTTCTATCAGAAATTCTATTTTCATATGAAAAACACTGCTTTCAAAGTAAATTAATTTTCTTTAACATAATAAAAGATATCTTTTCTTTTAAATATACCAAATAATTGGTAATAAAGACCTGACAATATTTTTTTGAAATTTCCAGTTTTCTATTTTTTGTTGCTATATATATGTCCAAGTATAGTTACGCAATTTTGTAGTGCTTTTAAAAAAAAAAAAAAAAAATTTTTTTTTTAGTTTTTACTTGTAATGAAAATTAAAATTTGATTTAACTCTCACTAATTAACCCCTGTCATTCTGGTTTAAAACTTCTAGTGGTAATTTCCATTATATTTGCAATGTTTTATTTTTACAATTAAAGCTTTATTCAACATTATATTTTGATAACCTTTGCATTACTTATTACAAATATAAGTTTACAAATAAAAAATATTCTAAAAGATAATACTTGATCTTTGCAAATATAAAAAAAATGTAAATAAAATGAAATATGTATCTAAAACAAAAACTTTTTTGTGGTTATTGTTGGTTAAAAAATATATTGAACAATTTATTTATTTAAATTTCATTTTTAAAATCAGAACAAATTCTTGTTCAGACATCATAAAAAAAATACTGTTTTAAAGTTTAAAATCAACATTAATAATTATTAAATTTTAGCAAAAAAATGTCCACACTGCCATTTTTGAAAGGATTTCTTTTCATGAATTAATCACAACTTTTTTTATCATAATTATAGTTTTATTGAACCTGTCTTTTTAAAAACAAACATGTACAAATAAAATCTAATTGTATTCATATATTATTTTGTCTAAAATAAATATATTGTATAAATAAGCCTAAATATATAAATAAAGCAAGAAAAATTACATTTTTTTTTTAAGTAATAAATTAAAAATAACTTCTCTAAGACTAAGAACAAAAAATCTTCCAATGTTCTTTGTATCATGATATTAATCAGCATGGCTGTTGATTCCTTTGAATTTCTAATATCTTTATATCTATTCTGCTGATAAATGAATACAAAATGAACAAAGTAAAATTATAAATAGACACAATATAGTTTTTAGAAAAAGTCTGAAAATGATAGCAGTGCCATCAGTATATGAAAACAGACAGTTCTTAAATTTTTATTTACACAATATGGAGGTGTTTATTATATCTATAAAGATTTACATATGGGACAGAGAAAAGTGAATAACTCCATGTGTGTAAATTTAAAAAAATCAGATATATTAATCTTTAACTGAGGTTTAAAGTTTATATCTGTGTTAGAGATAATCCCTAGTTTCGAAAATGATTAGTAATAATCATTAGTGTATTTATCTGAAATGGATGGTGTCAAAGTTGTGAGTGGAGGAAGTTTGATAATGGTAAATGAAAACGTAGGAATTTACTCTAGATAAATACTTTACATATAATAAAGATATATATGAGAGATAGTGACCTGGGCCAACTGATGAGTGCTGGTTCAGCACAAAATGCATCTTGGGGGTTATTTGTCTTTAATTATATCTTTATTTATATGAATTTAAAAAGAATGGGAAAGTATGGAGGTGTTTATTATATCTATAATATTTTTTCTTTAAATTCTTACAATTTTAAATGTAGCTTCTATGTTTAGATGATCAACAAATATTTCATACCATAGCTGTAATAGTAACATCAAGTAATATATTTTCAAATGGCAAAAAAAATTTTACATTTTTTTCATACTTGATAACATTGAATTTCACATTTAAGCTGCAAACAAAATATATTTTAAGGTTAAAAGTTACTGATGTCATATTTCAACTTACAGAAAACACACATCTTTACATATATACCTTATTATAACAATATTGGAAATAACTACAATATTTTTAAATCAAAAACTTATAGACAATACACATTAATACCTTTATTTATAAATTTATTAAACGCACATTGATTACGTCAGTAATATTTACCAGGCTGTAACCTCGAGAATATGCATATAAAATGTGATAGTAGGGACCTCTACAGGTGTTTAACCACAAGCTTACGCTATTGAAAAAAAGAGGGGAACCCTTCTTTACTTCAACCTACTTTCTATTTAAATAGGTGAAGCTGAAGCGGTGAGATCTGCTAGCGTGAAGCTATTCAATATTTCACTGATTAAGTACACGCATTAATACCTTTATATAAATATTTATTATTACAATATTGAAAATGATCATAATGTTTTAAAATCACTCATACACTTTTTAAATAGCACATTATAAAAAAGTTTTACTTCATAAGTTTACCATAAAAATCCCACTCATAAAGCAATAAAACATTTTATTACTTTTTCATGATCATATGAACTTGTGCTCAATTGCAACATACTCTATACATAAATGAATAAAAAGACAGTTTATTCCAACAAATTAATAAAATCATTGTTTGTTTATAATCAAATTGTTTATTATTATAAAATATTTTGCTATTTAATTATAGAATTATTGATCATATATCAAAACTATGAATATTTTTTTCATTAAATTGAAAGTATAGCTTAATCAAAAAAATAGAAACAAAAGATATTATAAAATATCTTGGAGGGGGGGGAGATAATGCACAAAATTTAAAATATAGGTGATTATCAATTTATGCTCTTTGACTTTTTGCTGAAACAAATTTTGTGTTAAATAGCCATTTACATATTTACCATTACATTAGTTTATGTATAGAATATAAAATTATTTCTTAACAAATAAAAATAGGAACTACAATATGTCACACATGATGTTTATATAGCATTACACAAATAAAAGTAGAAGAGTATTAATGTATATATAGGGTTTTTTTTCACTTTATATATGTTAAAAATTATTTAAGTACACTGAATAAGTCTGGATTTACATAAGTTGTGCTTATATAAATGAAAAATTAATTATGGTGAGATGATTTAGAAGCACAACTTAAATTTAAAAATCACCGTAATTGAAATAAATTTACTTATAATAATTAAAAAAATTACATGGTCCATTACTCTAGGGCAGGGATATCCACCTTTTGTGTTCATAAGATCTACTTTTTATTTTTAAAATGTGTTACGATCGAATCGTTGTCATAAGCGATCGACTTGTTGTCATAGGCGTAGTCTAAGTGGAGGGAGGTGTGAAATACATACTATTTTTATATATCTACCTAATAAAAAATAACAATTATTTAACGTTCCAAAAAAACTCATGTCTGGGGAGAATTAAAAGCAACATGAGTAATTATTAACAATATTTATTAATTCAAATTAGCTACATTAAATCAAGATTAAAAATATTATTTTCAATAATGATATGGCTTAGTGACTTTACCAATCTACAATTGGCAAAAAAATTAGAACAAAAACAAAAATAACAAAAAAAAACTTGAAAATCTTGACTTAATTTGTTTCACTCATTAACCGACAACTCTTGCCAGATTGGCCTCGCGATCGACCAAAAATTGCTTTGCGATCGAATGGTGGATCACGATCGACTTGTTGCTCACCTCTGCTCTAGGGGAATGTTAAATCTTAGAATCAAAATGACAGGTTGAACATAAAAAGTCCATTTTTCTGATTAAACAAGGTACCCCCCACCCCACCCCAACTAGAAATAAAACACTAACAGAAATTTAACTCTTAATAAAAATAATAATAATAATAAATCCTAAAATGCATTCTTATAATAAAAAATATGAAATTTATTTGGATCTGTATTTTTTATTTTATGTTTCCAATAAAATGGCCTAATAATATAATATATTAAATCATACTAATAAAATAAATCTTAGAAAATATTTTAATGAATCTTAAAATAAGTGATCATAATTTTCAACAAATTGAAGTTAAATAATTAAATAAATCTCCTAAAAATATAAATAACTTTAAAAAAATAATTATTAATCAAACCAATTAACTAGTTAAAATATAAAAAAATATTAAAAGATTAACTTAATGTGTAATCCATTTAAAAGCTAAATTGGATTATAACAGCATTTCCCTCAGTTAAGACTTTACCTTTTAAAGGAATTATTTTACTACATCAATAAAATATATGAGGACGTGAAGTTTGAAAAACTTGTAACTGTTTTAATTTAATTAAAAAGTTAAATTTAAGAGTGTGGTAAGTCCTTTTTAAAAATGGCGTGACTTTATCAAGGTTATTTAACTTGAGATTTATAACAAAATATTTTACTTAGAAGTCATAAAATTTAGGCTTACTTTACAGAAAAATTTATTTTTTAAAAAAAAAGTCAAATTTAGTAACGAAAAAGTTTTCATATGTTTTATTTCATAAATTACAATAAAAGTTATAATAACTCAATTATATAATTTATTTTCAACCTGGAACTTATAGTTTAACACCAAAGATATCCCTACCCAGAACTAGGTTCATAGTTGCTTGATATATCCTTCCTATTCTTATATTACCCATGCTTTTTTCCTTGGTCTCCCTTTTTAAACTTTCATGCTATTTTGGTTTATGAAAATATTCTATATCATTATGAATGTTTAATTACATTGCCAATTATCCATCTCTTTTTTTAAAAAATATTTGTTGTTTTTTTTTCTTCACTTATCAATGACACATTTTCATTGTTTATTTTAACTAACCATGAATTGTAAATAATTCTGTATATATGATGAATATATGCCAGTCACTATTATGAAAAATAAGGAAATTTTTCAAAATTCTTTAGTTCTTTTTACTAATTTTATTTGAGTTCTTTAGTTATACAAACATCCAAAGAAGAAATAAAATATAAAAATAATAATTTTTCCTCTTTCCAAATCATATGTCTCCTTATATTATAAAGTATCACTCATTAATCATCAAATTAATTTTAAAAAATACATATTAATTTCCTTTAGTAACATTTATTAAATATTTTGGTTCTTTCATATATTCATAATGTTGAAAACTGTTGTGGAAAATAATGGCAATGTACCTAAGCTTATTTCTCTTAATAGTTTTGAATTTTGTTCAGCACAATTTTTTTAAATCCAAAAAATTCTAAGTCGTCTGTCATCACTCTACAATTTTTCTTTCGATTGTAATGTGCATAAGCATTTACTCTTATGAATTGACCACCAATGACATGTCAACCCATTATATTTGAAGAGACCTAATAGAGATTGAAGACAGACATTTATATTTACTCAATAAAAATTAATGTACTATAATATTTATGAACTACTCAACAAAAATTTGACTGCTGAATTATGAATTAATCACTTCAAATGCTTAGTATTAATAAGTAAATCATTTCCGTAAAAATTTAAATTCTGGACAATAGGTCAAAAGTTATTTGATTTGCTTCTTAAAGTGTGTGGGTGTCTACATTAAAATTCGTAAAGTATAGAAGACACATTAACAATGCTATACAATGGTTGAAAGGCAATCTTATTTACTCCATACTTATCAGGGATTTAACTATATACGTGCTTTAATTCCAACAATACATATTTCCATTCAATCTTCAAAGCGCATGTGCAACAGCGTAATGCTGTGTTAAATATTCAATCTCTTTATATTTTTGCTAGAAATCTTTTCCCCGACATTCACCTACGACATTTGCACTTTGGACCATGTGGTGCACTAGATACACACAAACATGTATAACAATAATCATAGAAGTCATCCAAATATTTTATACAATAAAATAGAATAAATAAATCTAAAAAATAAGAATTCTCCCCCTCATATTTTTGTGGTACATAGCTACTCAGAAAATGATGATCAAAGTTTTAGTTGTCAGATTAATGAGCATAAAAACAATTCAAGTGGGAAAATAACTATAGGAAAACAATTATAATGTTGGGAGAGGGGGGTGGCAGAATGAGAAATGTATAATTACTATATTTCTTTTTTAGTTTTCTTTTCAAATTCGCATGGATGAATTTATTTTGTTTTCTCCATAACTCTAACGAAATTATATGTAAATATTGATTCTGTGAACCTTGAAAGAATGCACTCCAAGAAAATCTAAATATATTCATATTGTAAAATAAAATTCCTTTGAAACATAACAACGCAATCAAAAGTAATTTACATAGAACAAAATAATTGATGGAAATAAAAATTATTTATAATCAATTTTCAAAATAGTATAAATAAAAAATTTTAAAAATAAAACTAAAAATACATTTAAAAAAAAAACCAAAAACGTAAACATACATCATTCGTTTGAATAAATTTTAAAAGCTTTTTAATACCTTTTGATTTATATTTTAATAAATTTAAAATGCTTTTGAATATTGAAACTCTTCAAGCACAACATATACATCAAATATGTTTAAAACTAAATAAAATGAATTTAAATCTCATTTTAAAAATATTCTATTTTCTAGAAAATGCCTTCAGACATATAATAGACAGAGTAAAAATGCCAAATTATATATATTATGCACTTCTTTATGTTTTTGAAAAACTTCTATGAAAAAAATTTACTAACTTTATATCAAATTAAAAATTGCATTATCTAATATAACAATAAAAAACTATTTTTTTATCTATAGTAATATTTAAAATATATAATGTAGCAAAATGTTGTGGGTAAATTTATATGCTTTACTTAATTGTATATATTCTCATACAATGTTTTTAAATATTTCTTTCTCTATAAAAAGATTCCGAGAGAACCACAAAAATGTTAAGCATTAACTGCTAACAGTTTTTAATAAATAAATACAGAACGAATAAATGCATTATAATAAATAAAATAATTTGTTTATCATATAAATTATTATTCATTTATAAATAAAGTATGGATTTATTCATTCATTTATTAAATCATATATATATATATATATATAACGAAACTTAAATATATTCCAAACAGTGGTAAACAATTTATAATATAATATAAATAAAAACTCATAAAAAAATATTTTCGATTATATTCATAATCATTTTCAACTCAACTTTCAAAATGGAATCATCAATTACCAACCGGAAACACATGTCGATTTAAATATCCCACAATTCATTAATCCTAACATTTGCTGACTGTCTGTTTATTATCGTATTTTTATACCTACTAATAAAAACAGCCTCTTTAATTTTTCTTTTTTCATTATCTCTCTCTTGGCCTAAAATTTTTATTTTATTTATATCAAAATTAAACTTAAAATTATATTTTATTTATATCAAAATTAAACTTAAAATTACAATTCCTATAGGAATTGTAATTTTAAGTTTAATTTTGATATAAATAAAATAAAAATTTTAGACCAAGAGAGAGATAATAAAAAAAGAAAAATTAAAGAGGCAGTTTTTATTAGTAGGTATAAAAATACGATAATAATAATAGGAATTGTAATTTTAAGTTTAATTTTGATATAAATAAAATAAAAATTTTAGGCCAAGAGAGAGATAATGAAAAAAAAAAAATTAAAGAGGCAGTTTTTATTAGTAGGTATAAAAATACGATAATAAACAGACAGTCAGCAAATGTTAGGATTAATGAATTGTGGGATATTTAAATTGACATGTGTTTCCGGTTGGTAATTGATGATTCCATTTTGAAAGTTGAGTTGAAAATGATTATGAATATAATCGAAAATATTTCTTTATGAGTTTTTATTTATATTATATTATAAATTGTTTACCGTTCTTTGGAATATATTTAAGTTTCGTTATTGTATTATTAATATTAGCGGACATTTATTTTGTTTTATATATATATATAATATTATACATTCTCATTTGTTCATTTATAAATAAGATTATAGAATAATGATTCATCCTCTAAATTAGCTAGTACAAAGATTAGTAAGATATTTGTCATTGGTTCCACAAACACATTTTTTAGTAAAACTAAATAAAAATATAACTTTGTATTACTTTTATTGTGATTGTATCTTAGAAGACTTTTCTCAAATACTCTTGGTAGCTTATGTGATAGAAGTCTGTAATATACAAGTTTTCTTACAAATACACTTCAAATCATACAAATTATACAAAATTTAATATAAAAGAAATAATATTAGTATATAAATATTACATTTCTAAATATACAGTGTATACTTTTTTTATTATTTAAGATAAAAAATTATTTAACATCATTAAAAAAAATTATTTTCACAATTAATCACTCTATGTTCAACTTAGCACTTGGATATTTAAACATGGCATGATCTTCCAAGAGACTGATGTAGAAATTATAGAATGTTTCAACCTAACAGGTTAAATTAAAAACATGCATATATTCTAGTATAAAGAACAAAATCCTGCTAAGTGATCATCAAAAAACCCCTAAATTATCAAAGAAGCTTCTAATAGAATGTTATAAAAAACTTAAAAGAAAATTTACAAGGAATAAGAATGAAAATAATAATAATAATGATTATATTTTATAATAAATAAATAGCAATTTATTTTTGAAAGAACTTTCGTTCTCTTTCATAACCTGAAAAATTAGTAATATACTTTTTATAAATGTATCTGAGTTGAATTTAATATTATAGGCGAATATGTTTTAACAATAGGCTTTGTCTTCAGTTTGTGAGTTGGCCAATGAAAAGATTTGATTTTTACCTCATACAACCAATAATATAATTAGCGGTTTAAGGGTTAAATAACCAGGGTGGAAGTGATATGTGTATATGTGTGTGCTTAACATTCCTGGATGACCAAATAAACATATAAACAGGTTCAAACCCTACTTTAAAGGTATGTAATGTCATCAGGCAGTGAAGTTAAATATGTACTACAGATTTACCACTTCAATATATATAATTGTTTTATTTTTTATCTCAATGTAGAAATTAAAATTTGACTATTTTTTCCAGTTTATTATATTAAGAAAAAAAATTTAAATTTATAACAAAATATCATTTGATCTTTATTAGCATTTTTGTTTTTAATTTATAACAATGATTAAAATCTATTACAAATTAATATATGATTAATTATTCAGGAAAGGAGATTGAAAACATTCATGTGACTTTTTTGATCAGTGTGATTGTTTTTGCTTTATCCCAGTTGGTAAGCAATACAGGAACTCTTAGCTTTTGAGTCTGTTATTTTACCATTAATATAAATTGAACAGAGCAATGAATTCTGTATGATACCCACAGGTGAAAATTTTTTAGATTAATACTATTCACCTTAGCTTGAATAATTAATGATCACTAGATAGTATGGAGTATAATATCCTTATCTCTAGATTGATTTATGGTTTTTGTCTTTGTCAATCATAACTACGGTTTTTAGCTGGAACTAAAACATTGTGCATTTATAGTTATTTTTCACCCATTTTTTCTATTCAACTTTACTACATGAAATTCAGTAAAAAATCTAAGGTTTTGAACCCAAGCCAATTCCCTTGCATAGTTCATAGGTTATTTTCTATATATTTTAAGGGTTTTAGTTTTAGTCTAACCATAAATCATTTCTACCTTTTGGCTAGAATTGTTAATATCAACGAGATATAAGTAAGTATAAGAGAAAGTCATGTGACATTGTAATTGAAGAAAGTAGTGAAAGGAAGATCAGGTGAACATTTTATTAACTTGATAACAATGCTTATTATTATAGAGTCTAAAGATACCTTTAATTCATTTTTTAGAGCATGCTAATTTATTACTCAGACAAAGATTTGCCATTATAATTAGAAATAATAGTTTTAATAAAGAACTATATTAAAGTCTTTTTTTTATGTTTTAAGAAGATATTTTATTAGAATTATAATTTTTGTATGCAGATTATAAATGAAAAATTGGATATTTGGAAGGATGAGATGATTGAAACCTGTCCATTAAAGTTTGAGGTGAGAAATTATGATCTGGCGTAATTGACAAGTGTACGAAATTCGGATATTGGGGATTATATATCTTTTCGCATATGTGTGACCATGTGTATCGGTTGCTTGAGATGAAGTGGAGGATGAATAGTTGAAAAATTTTAAGTTCAAATTCTTCTATTTACATATAAAAATATGTGTATATATTATTATAAACTTATAGCAAATATACACAATTACTTTTGTAAAAAAAATATCGAAATTCTTATAATATTATGGGCAATTGATTTCATTTTTTAAAAACTTTATTGTCATTTTATTAAAAACGAGAACTAAACAATTTATTTCTGTGTAATATGTTATTTCAAAATCACATCAGAATTTTTTTTATAGCAACAATACACTTCTTTGCACTTTAAAATGATTAAAAAGATTTTGGTAACAATAGCCAAAAAGAAATAGAATTTTGAACAAAATTGATTTTTGAAAAAGTTTTGCATAATTTATAATAATAGATTTTGAAAAACAAGTTTTATTATTATTTTTAAAAATTATATCTATTTAAGTATGAAATGTTTATCTAACTTATCGAATTTATTTTCTTTTCTTTTTGAAACATAAAAGTTTCAAATTTATTTTAATATTACTAAAATAGTTATAATAGGTTTTTATACGGACATGTTTAGAAAAGAAAAAGAAAATCAGATTTATTATGTCTTGTTCAATAACTAAAATTTATTTATTATAATTTTACTTTTATATTTGAAATTATATTTTTAAGATTTAAGTTTCATATTATAGATAATAGATGAATGATTTATTTTATGATAGAAATAAAAGAATTATTAATAATTAATGTAAACAGTAATTTAGTGTTTTTTTGGATTCTTGATGAGATCTTGCATGTATTTTTATTTATATATAATTATAAAGATGTATTGATATTATCATGTAACTGGACTAACTGCAAAATAATTACAAATTACTATTTAATTTTTTTGCATAATATTATTAGACAGGGTATGAGCACAGACTCTCACATGACCCACCACTCTCCACACTATCTCATAACACTGATACACCTGAACACACATATGTCGAAAAGATAAATAATCACCAATAAACGTATTTCATGCTAAACCAGCAATCATCAGTTGGTCCAGATTACCATCTCTACACATATATGCTACAGGTGCTCGGATATATATTAAGATAGCAAATCCTCCCACTTTAATGGACAGGCTTCAATGTACTCCACACTCCAACTCTTCAACTGTCCATCCAATTGAAAATCTGATGATGGACCAACTGATGATTGCTGGTTTAGCATGAAATACGTATATTGGTGATTATTTATCTTTTCGACATATGTGTGTTCAGGTGTATCAGTGTTATGAGATAGTGTGGAGAGTGGTGGGTCATGTGAAAGTCTGTGCTCATACCCTGTCTATTACATATATAGACACAGGTATATATAAGCCTGTGTATTTCATCTATAATATTATTATATATTGCTTACCTTATCTAATTATTCTTCTTTAGTAAAGTAAAAGTACGAGAATATATTTAAGATCATCTCCACCCAGAAGTTGGAAAGCTACCTTAGGAATTATCAGAAGATCGTGTTGTTTTATAGTGGGATTTGTTTTCCTGTCTGTGTTATAATTTTAACATTCCATTTATAATTTATATATTTTTGTGCATTTACGCATACACATATATATATATATTAAGTATAAAAACAAACATTTAAATACAAAATATTATACAATTATATTCAAAGCAAAAACATTTTCACATACTGTATCTAAATAACATGCAGACTTGCAGTTGTTACATCTAGTTGCTATGCCAATTAAAATGGATACATTAGACATTGTAAACATTTTCTATAAATTGAATTTTATTTCTGCAGTTGTCATTGTCAAGATTATCTGTCTCTGTGACAACTTAGGCTATAATTATGAAAGAGTGGAATTCATTCTTCTCAGCAAGGCATTATTGCTTTAAGATTTTGTGTATATATTTTATAAAGTGCTAAGTGATATTAAACAATTGCATCATATTATTATTTAGTTATTAAATTTGCTTTTAGTCTAATAACTTGCAAACATATGTATAAATATATATTTCATTGTTTATGTTTATATATATATAAACTCTTATACACAGTCTTAATGAAAATACATTGTAATACATGAGCTATTATTTTTTTAAGAAAGTTATCAATAGAAATTAATTAGAGGGAATTTGAACCCAGACTTTCAAGCTCCTTTAGTCATCCACTCCATCTTATATAACTGATACACATGACCAGATACATGCAAAAAAGATCAATGATCTCCAATATACATATTTCATGCTGAACCAGTACTCATCAGTTGGTCTGGATCATCATCTCTCATACATATAACTTATGAGTGCTAGTTCAGCATGAAATACATATATTGGAGATCATTTATCTTTTTTTGCATGTATGTGGACATGTGTATTGGTTGTATAAGATGGAGTGGATGATTATTGGGAGCTTGAAAGACTGGGTTCAAATGCTCTCTAATTACATCTAGCTTAAAATATAAATACTACACATGTATTTAATTATTTCAGTAGAAATTGAATGGAGGAATAAATTTAATTAAAATTTTAGCCCTTTTAATTATTTTTTTAAAAGATATTACAATTAGAAAATAAATTTTATTTTTATTATGATTCAATTTCGGCAAATATAAAGCGAATGTCTAAACAAAAAAGTGCTGACGCAAACGCTTTTTTTCAATTTTATGTTCTGGAAAAGTAAAGATTTTTCGAAAATAATTTTGTTTTTTTGGTATATTTTTTAAAAAACTAGTTTAATTTCTCAAATTATATTTTTTTTAATACTTAAATTGCATTCGAAATGAAAATCTCAGCGTTTTTCTTTATTTTCTTTGATCAGGCAGTTTCTTTGTTCTTTCCAGCCAATCAGAATGTCTTTTTCGGCTGAGAGTCGGCTGACAGCGAATCACTGACAAGGTTCTTTCTTTGTTTAGTTTAAAATGCGTTTTTTTTGATTTTTTACTTGTAAAATAATTCGGAAGAGGGCACCATCTTACAGAACTTTTAAAAACCTAATCAATACCTGTCAAATGAATATTTTAGCATAAGAACTAGCAGAGTTAGAGTGACGTCAGATGTCGATGAGATGCCTCGTAAGAGGCGGTTGAAGAATTAAGAAAAGGTTATGTGTAACCAGTTGAATTATTATTTTAGCTTAAGTATATTTTATTTTCAAGCTTGTAAATTCCCTTCACTTAGATAATTGTGTATGTGCGTATATGTATTACAGATATAAAAATAAATACAATTAATATAGAGCTAAACCAATGCCAGAAATTCTAAAAAAATATTATTACAATTTAAAAATGTCATTCTCATTTCAAGTCGAACCAAAAATCATATTTTAAAGTTATTTGCAATTTTAAAATACGTTTAAATAATCTGCTTTCTGGAACGTATTGTTTACATCTTCCAACATTGCTAAATTTCAAGTATCAGAGGAGCAGAAGTTCTAGGAATGCACGGAAGGAGTTCAAATCACTCTTCTCTCTGGTATTTGTGTAGAGAGTAGTAACAAAATGGACTGTGAGTAAAAGGAATTTGCCTCCCTGATCTTAAATCGTCTCTGTCCTGCCTTCTGCCATGCCATCGCTGCTTGAGAACTGCTATGTTTAATTGTAAAGAATATTAGAAGAGGCCTACCATTATTTTATTAATATTGTGCTTTGCTAAACTTTGTATACGTTATTATAAGTGGCCACCATAGCTTCTAAAGGTAATCCGTTTTGCCGAAGAATGAACTCTTAATTCTCCTCACTTCATTTCTTTCCTAAATCTTAATTGTAATCAGAATGTAATCTTTATTTATTTTATAACTGATTATAAACTTAATTATCATTAAGTTTGTGATTTTCTCTCTTAAATTTTTAAACTTGTTCTTTGAAACGCTAAGCACAGATTTATGTACTGTAAATTTATTATTAGTTTTTTTTTAAAGTTTCACACTCTAATTATTTTATTTCATGCAGCAAAACTTATTTTAAATATATATCTTATTAAATTAGTTTTAGTGTGCTAATGTTTTAATCTAGCGAACTTATATTATTTCAACCATCATTCCGATTTTGGAATGTTTAAATAGTTTAAACATAAAATTTCTTATTGAACGCTGTTCGCTCGATTAAATATTTTGAAATTATAGTTAATGGCGGATTGTTTAAAAATCATATCACTATCGATATTTAAATGCAATTTATGTTCTTTTAATAAATTTGATTATTAATATACTTTAATAACTATTTATTATTTATACGCCATTAAGAGTTAAATTAATTATAATATATTGTCATTTAAGAATACTTGGGTTTGTTAAATAGGAAAAATAATATTTTTCCCTCTTCTATATTCGACATCCTAAATTTATTAAAGTTATACATACGATGCTGAGTGGGTTATTATTTTATCATGGCGTTACGCATGCTATTATTGCTTTATTTAAGCTTAAATTATTTTATTAGTCATTTAAGATTTAAGCCATATTCGCGTTGCTTACTTATGATAGCATTTTAAAGAATTATATTTTGCTTTATCATATTTACTCATCCGAAATCCGGATTTTCTTCACGTAACTCGTATAGGAATGAGGTTTGGTATAACCGATCTCAGGATAAACATTAGAGTATTAAGGTTCTGCATGTGACACATTGTAGGGCGTACCATGGAATCCTTACCACTCATATTTTCGAATATCGCCTTGTGATAAATACAAGCGGAATCATATATGTGATAAAGCCTTCCAGTCCAAAGATGACATCTTCTCCATTTTAAATGCTGTCATTATAGTTAGCACTGCGAGTTCTTTTACATGTAGTTCTCATTTTATCTATAAGACATGGTGCAGTGATGTTTATAAACCACTCATTTTATAATTAGTCGAATATTTTAGGATTGTCACAGTAAAGCTAATTTAGGCTAACCCATTCCTCATTTGTACAGGCCCAAATATGCTCATAAACGATAATTTATTAACTATCATATTAAAAGTAAACCTCTCTTTAGAGATGAATTTGTAAACGTCCTTATCATTACTTAAAGTAATGATCACCGCATTGATAACATTAATTTATTATTATACTACAACTCATTAGCATACTAAATCAGTTGCTTATATGCAAAGTAATAACCGCATTAAATCTGTGCTATGTTTTCTAATGTAAATTAAATTGTTTATATTTATTAAATTATTATGTTATAATAATTACTCATGCATTGTGTCTTACTGACTCTCACTCATTGAATTCCATTAAATATTTATAATAATGTTAGTAATATTTAGAAGTTATAACTGATTATTTCAAATAGATATTTATCTCTGGATTGTTCTGTTCTTGCTCATTCTGGATGGATACTATTTTATAATTCATGTTTCTTTTGCAATGCTATCTGTGTGCAATTCATTTAAAATTTATAAATTGTCCCTTCACATAAGATATTTGATTGAGCCAAGTTTTAACATTATTTATTTACATTAATTACCCTATAGATCTCGTGTTTCTCTGCTGTGTCTCTGGGACCAGAATGAATAAAATTTCATGTTATCATCAGAAGTGTTGTTTATAATGTTATAGTTTTAGAGAAGAGCAAATAGGGCAGAATTCATGATTGCTCCTGACCTGTGTATCTCGGGCATGAGTGGATTTAGGGTACTTTTGCTTAGATTCTAAACCTTGTTAAATGAACATACAATTCTGACCGGTACAATATATATATATATATATATATATATATATACCAGATACATCTGTCCTTTTGAAATGCCATCATTTTTATATGTGAATTTGATAGCTTGTATTATTAAATATAATATTGGTAACCTTTTTTAATTGGTTGTTTTAACAATTTTTTTTAAGATTTAATGTAAATTAAACCAAAAATTTTAATATTATATAAATAAATGTGAGAAATTCATAATTAAAAAATTGAAAAAAAAAACGTTTGGAGTGTACCCAGCAAGATATTAATACATTTAGCTTTATTGATAGATTTGTGTACCCAGTTGAAGGCTTGATCCACAAAAATATTAATAAAGCTAAATTTAAATTAAAAATTTTAAATATACCTGTTATATTTGATATGTGAATTTGACAGCATTAGGTACAACTTTAAAAATTCAATTTTGTTAATGGTGGATACAAAAATGATGACATTTTCAGACCATTGTTTTCGTAATAGTTTTTTTTTTTTTAATTGGTCACTTTAGCAATTTTTTTTAAGCTTTAATGTAAATTAAACAAAAAAATTTCATATTATATAAATAAATGTGAGACATTTCCCTGTTATATTTAAAATTCAATAAATGAATTTGATAGCATTCCAAATAAAATATTCTGACAGCATTATGTACAAGGGTTAAGTAATAGGCTTTTTTTATTGGTTGCTTTAGCAAAAAAAAATTAAGATTTAATATAAATTAAAAAAATTTTAAATTATATAAATAAATGGCAGAAATTTCATCAGCCTGAAAGACTGTTGTTACTTATTTAATTAGATATGTGAATTGTCATATAAATATTACAATTTATTAATGGCAAAATTACTTCCATCAAACAGACATTTTTAATTGGTTGTAAATTTGACGTGACAGCCATATGGATGGACATACATTCATCATTCAAACAATAGAAAAAATAGGAATTTTATATATAGATAGATTGTGATGATATTTTTTCATCTTTGTTAAGGGAGAAAATGAATAGAACAACATATCTTATAATTATTTAATACATTCAGACATATATAGTCTTAACAAATAAAAAAGTGTGTTGAATGTTTGTCTAACTTTCAGGATTACTAAATAATAGCAATAACTGACACAAATAGAAACTGTTATCTATTAAATATAGTTTGAATTTTAAGGGATTTTATTGAACCCAACCATATTTTGAGAATATTAAATGTTTAAATATTCTCCATTATATTAAGAATATATAAGACTATTTAATTTTCAGGGTATTCCCTTAAAGAAATTTGTTACCAATTACAATAAATATATGATATGCAAATATAGATGATTAGTAATGAAAGAAATAACACACAATGAATGATTAAAAAAATTAATTAACAAAATGAAATTGACTTAATATAATTAATAATAATACCAAAAACAATAAATAGTATTTAAATAAATAACTATTTTATCGAATAATATATTATTTAGTTAGCAGATAATAAACTTTGGTGTTTTATCTGAACACATGTAGTAAACAATTCACAGAAACTGAACTAGATTATATGTTAGTAAAATATGGCTAAAATTAATATATTTTGTTGAATAATTTTAGATAGTATGCTTGGTTTGCTCAACTCTTTAGCAAGCTTTATCCAATCACATAAATAAGTTTTTATTACAAATAACTTTAAAATATTTACCAAAACAACTATTTCAACAGATTATATATATATGGTGAGAGAAGTAGGCATACTTTTGATTAAATGGAATAATAATGAGAATAATGACTCTGAATTGATTACCACACCTCATTTGATTACAAAATATATAAATGACTATTGAATAATACATGTATATACAACATAAATATTTAAATAAGATAAATTAATTACCTGATAAATACCCTTCTTCTATTGATTATAATATAATTTTTAAAATATATTTGTAAATATATTTAATTACATTTCCAATAATCCGCCATTCTAGATATTAATGTAAAATAATACTCATAAGGAGTCTAAATATAAAATTTTTGATAATATAATTGTACTGAACATAAAAATATTTTTAGTTCAATATTCTTTCTATCTTTCACTGAAATCCCATGAAGGTCCATTATGTGATGTTTATGTATATACAACTTGTGTATATTCCAAACATTAGCATCACATTTTAGATTATAAACTTGGATGACTACTTTTAAATGTAAGACCATATTTCATATTTGTATTTAGCAAGTGTTATCATGAAATATTACAATAATGCCTAGATAATGTAATTGTTTATTCCTTTAAGTAATTTTAGGAACTTATATTTCATTATTTGACTATGAGATGAATTCAAATTTGATGCTATTGTATATAGATTCTCCACAAAATGGGTGGGTAGCCATGTCAGCCAGAAATTTCATTATTAACCCTATCTTGTTCATCATGGTTGAAAGTAAATTATAAGTGTAGTCAGTAGATTTATAATACTAAATTGTTAATATGTATTAAATAAAATTGGAGTTCTTGTTCTTTTTTTTTTTTTCAAAAAAGAAAATTCTATAATACCTCATTTCCTTAGTATGTTGTCATAATATTTAACCTCATTGGGGTCAAGCTCATTGCTTATTCATTTATTTAATTTCCTTACCAATAAAATCAGCATTGACTGTTATTAAAATGTCTTTACAAAATATATAAGCTGAAATAGGAAAATGTATTCAAATTACATTTTTTAAAAATTTGACATTCATTCTTACTCATTTCTTTTATATTTAATTAATTAATATTTTAAATATCACTTTAAACAAATTAAATATTTTAATCAGAATATTTTTATTTTATTTTTTTATTCAATATTATTCAATCATATCAACATATAATTCCATACATATAATCCAATAATGACTTAATGCCCTATTTGTTTATGTTTAAAGATTAATTATACAATTGTGTGAACCAATTAAAATGGTGGGTACTTAATTTCATATTTGTATTTATAAGTTATCTTTTTTGTTACATCATTATTATAATATCATGATCAATATTAAAAAATTTTAAAATCACAGAGTTTGAACTCAAATTCCATTATTACATTTACCCCTTCTGTCAAGAAAAAAAGTATTTTTACCTTATATAGAAACTCAACAATAATAGACATCACTTGGAAATAAAAATTTCTTCTTATAATATAATTCAATTTTTTTTTACCTCCAATGTATAATTCAATGCCTTTAATTAGTAACATTTTTTTTTACATCTGTGATATATATATAAATATTATATATGTTTAACATATCATAGTAACTATCTACCTGATATCCTAAAAGCATAAATTAACACAACAAACTTATTCAACATTAAAGTAATTGGCTTTTTTATAAGAATTATCATTTAATTCAATGGATTAGGTTCAGAATTAGACCCTAGTATCTTTTCTAGAAAAATTGTAAGAATGTTTGATATGATAATATCATGATACATGTGCAATCATCATCATCATCAGCATTATTATTATTATTATTATTATTATTATTATTATTGTTGTTGTTGTTGTTGTTGTTGTTATTTTGTTGTTGTTTCTATTATTATTGTTTGTTGTTGTTGTTACTATGTGAAGATTTTCTCCGAAATTGCTTATTCATGTTTCTCCTATGTACCATATTACTTCTATTTCCTCTGTTTCCATTTATACCAATGCTGGATACAGTACAACACAATTACTAGTTTTTATCCAAGAAAAATGCACAATTTCTGAAGGCCTTTCACTTGCCTCAAATGTACCTAATATTTCAGATCCTTCATTGACTATGTCTACCAACAACAATCAATACTTGTTCTATAAGTTTAGGAAAATTTCTTCCAATGATTCAAAATCTTTGACTTTCTGACAAAGGAAATGCAGGAAGCATTTTTAATTTCACTGTTTCAGCTCTAAAGACTTGAGTATAACTGCCTTTATTATGATTATTCAATTCCTAAATTATCTGATACTTAACATTATCTTGTTTATCTTCACCCCATAAACTATTTCAAATAATATATTTAAAATCACATATTTTTCAAATAAATATCTTCACCAATTCTTTGTGAATGAATATAAATAATTGCTTTCCAGAGCTAAGTTTTCTCACTCATCCAATCTATTTAAATCAAACAATTCCTCTATTCCAGATACATATTCATGTGGGTTATCATAGTATTACTATTTAAAACATTTTATCTATACAAATATGAGATATTATTACTGATCCTACCACACTTGTTTGTCTGATGTCATTTTTCATAGATGATGGTAGTGTTCTATTAATGTCATAATCTACAGACCTATCTTCATAATTTAGCTCCTTTTTTCATAAATATGGACCTATATTCCACATTTTCATCATCTTTCTTTATTCTACTCTTATTATTATTAATTTCCAATAATTTACTTTCCACTAACAATATATAGTGTTCTTTTTCTTCCATCATTTGATAAAAATTTTCCATCTTATTATTTAATTGACTAATATCCTCATTAATCTCTATTAATTTCAATATTTTACTATTTATGAATTTTTGAGTAAAGTTCTTGAATTATTATACTATTAATATTTTCTAATCTTTTTATAATGTCCTCTTCAAGTTTTTTACCTATAGCATTTTCTAGATAGTTATCCAAATAATGCCATTCTAACTTCTTTATCACATCTATTTCCTCATGCCTAACTTTGATCTCTTATAACATGTAAGCTACTTGATGTTTCTTTACATTCTTTCTGTAATTTTTTAACTTTGTTTTCTGACTTGCTTTGCTTCTTACGAAATTCTTTATGTTCTCTCTTCAATGTATCCTTAACATCAACAAGTTTTTCTTTAATCTGACTTATTTCAGTTTTGAGATTTTTGCTGAAAATCTTCATTAATCTTCTCCTATTTACTAAAAACTTCCTACTTAAGTCTTTACACTTACTCTGTAAAATTTTGATCCTACTACTTATTTAATTAAATTCATTTTTGAATTTATTTTGCACTTTACTCAATTTATCTTCTAGTTTTTTAAATTCAACTTTCAACTCAGTAAATCTAGCATCGCACCTCATATTTATTCTTTCAATTTTACACCTAAATCATATCTAATTTCTTCAAACCTAATATTGGAAGCATTATACTCAACACTGAAATTATTGAAATTATTATCAAACTCAGATTTTAGTTCATCAATTTTGTTACTTGACTTATTTAACTTATCTTTTATTTTTTCAAATTTATTGTTCAAATCTGCCTTTAATTTCTCTAATTTAATTAATGTTTAAATCTGCTTTTAGCCTAAGCTTTCAACTCTTCTAATTTATTGTCCGAGTCTGCATTTAACTACACTAATTTATTGAGAAGTATTATCAAAATATTTGGGTTGCTATTTTTAATTTCTCCCAACCCATCATATATATTACATAATACTTAATAATGAATATTATACCTTCAGCCACATAATTATGAGCTTTAAATATCAAATGTATTTATAATAATGAGTAATAAATACAGTTTACTGAGCCATATATTTGGGCATAAAATGCAAAACACAATATTATTGATAATTAGCTAATAAGGCCTAAAGAATGATAAATAAATTTATTTGATCCCATGTTCAAGGGTACCAAAGGTAATGATATTTTTTTTTATCTCTGAAAAGGAAACAAGTGAATAGAGCAATGTATCTTATAATTATTTAATACATTCAAACATTAATATAGACTTAACGAATAAAAAAGTGTATTTAATATTTGTGTAAATTTCTGGGTTAGCAAATTATAGCAATAATTGGTACAAATAGAGATACTAGTTCATTAAATATAGTTTGAATTGTAAGTAATTTTAATGAACCCAAACCATATTTTGAAAAAAAATTAAATGTTTATCTGTTCATTATCATATATGACACTATTTAATTTTCTGGGATTCCCTTACAGAAATTTGTTACCAATCACAATAAATATATAATATACAAATATAGATTAAAGAGATAACTCACAATGAGTGATCAAAAAAAAATTAATTAGCAAATTGAAATTCATGTAATGTAATAATAATAACAAATGAAACAAATATTATTCAAGTAAATAAATATTCTTGTTGAATAGCATATTATTTAGTTGGCAGATAATAAAGTTTGGTATTTAATAAACTATTTATAGAGTTATATTAACAAATATAGTAAACAATTCACAGAAACCAAACTAGATTATATGTCAGTATAATCTTACTAAAATTAATATATTTTGTTAAATAAGTTTAGATAGTATGCATGATTCATTCACTACTTTAGAATGCTTTATATTTATATTTTGCAATCATATAAATAAGTTTTCATTACAAATAGCTTTAAAATATTTGCGAAAACAATTATTTCAACAGATTATATTATATACAGTGAGATAAGTAACCATACATTTGATTAAATGAAATAATAATGAGAATAATGACTCCTAATAGTCTTAACAATTTATCACCACCTCATTTGATTACAAAATATATAAATGAATATTGAATAATAAAGCAATTAATAGATGCAACACATGCTTTGCTATTTCCAGAAAATGGACAAGCTGATTAATTTACATATACATTTGCATATATTACCATTTAATAATATCACAACAACTATTACTATTTTGGCTATGATTATGAGTGATAACACCTCGAAAGCACTTAGCCTGAATTAACTCATTTTGATTGTTTGCTTCAACCACCGTTTTAAAGCACCTATATTTACTATACATTCAACATAAATGTTTAAATAAGATAAATTATCTAGTAAATACCCTTCTTCTATTTGTAAGGAATGCCAACTAAACATAGTATTTATTAATGATAATACAATTTTTATAATATATTTGTACATATATTTACAAACATAAAACAATTTATAGTTCAATATTCTTTCAATCTTCCTCTAAAATCCCATAATCATACATTATGCATAGTTTATGTATATACAATTTATATATATTCCAAATGTAAGCATCCCATTTTAGAGTTATAAACTTTGGTGACTTCACTTCAATTTTAAAATCATATTTCATATTTGCATTTAACATGTTTTATCAGGAATTCCACTTGTGAATTGATAATGGAATTGATATTCCTTTAAGTGATTTTACAAATTCATATTTCATTATTTAATTTAATATTTTTTTACCACAATAAAATGAATTTAAATTTGATTTTACTGTGTATAGATTCTCCAATAAAAGGCTGGGTAGCCATGACAGGCAGAAGTTTTTATTATTCATCACATCATGTTCATCATGATTCAAAGTAAATTGTAAATGCATCCAATAGATTTATGCTATTAAATTGTTAATAAGCATTAAATAAAATTCATAGTTCTTGTTTTTTGTCTTTCTTTTTTTTTTAAAAAAAAAAAGTTATATAATACCTTATTTCCTTATATGTTGTCCTAGTATTTAAACTTATTTGGGTTAAGTTCATTTTCTTGTTCATTCATTTAATCCCCTTTCCAATAAATTGGAATTTCCTGTTATTAAAATATCTTTGCAAAATATATATAATCTTATAAATTGAATACAAGAATGTATTCAAGTTACATAAAACAAAATTGACATTCTTTCTTAATTATTTGGTTTATAGATAATTAATCAAAATTTTCAATATCACTTTAAACAAATTAAATATTTTAAACAGAATTTTTTCATTTTTTATTCAATTATGCCACCATATAATTCCACACATATATATCCAAAAATGACTTAATGCCCTATTTGTTAGTATGTAAAAATAAATTATGCAATTGTGGAATTAAAATGTTGAATATTTATATTTTGTATTTATGTTATCTCTTTTGTTACATCATTATTAGAATAACATGATCAATATTAAAATAAAATAAAAATCATAGGGTTTGAACTCAAATTATATTATTATAGTATATATAAAGAATGCATTGAAGTACTTTTTTTTTACATAAATATAAAACTAAGATTTATTACATGTCAAGAACTCATGAATCATTTTTAAATAGCCATTGAAACAAAATGTCATACGGCAACAGCCTGTAATTTTGTAAAATTTTCTCTCCAGTTGCTTCTTCCTAATATCAACAATTAATTGTATATCTGTGCATTGCATAACTGCTATACAATGTAATTTTTTTAAAAAATAATAGAATAAACTCATTAAAACCTTTTATTAAATAAACTGAAATAAATATTTAATATATTTATAAAATATAAATCAATAAAAAAATTTCAATTAACTTTTCAACTGTTAAATTATCGTTAGAATTATCAATAATACAATTACTTTATTGGGAAAATATCATAATTAATTTACTAAATCAATAGATTTCTATTTAAATTAGTTAACTGTAATAAAAAATTTAAATAGATAATGGAAGTAATTTACTTTAAAAAATATTTAACAATGTGTTTGGCAATATTTTTAATTAGGTGTACATTTTTAAAATTAACCAAAATTTAATAATAGGTAAAATTTAATTAACAAATTAAAGCTACTTAAATGCAAATCAATAAAATTTATAACGATATTTCAAAATCGAATATATTTTTATTTTTTTTTAGTTAAAATTTTTTAGATAATTTTTTTTTTTTTTATAATTTCAAACTTGTTGGATAAGTAATTCCTTCAATATAATAAAACATTAATTTATCATTAATGAAACAATTTAAAGTAGCATTTAATATATATATAACAAGTAGCTTTTAAATAACTTGCTGCAGGGTAATAATCTTTCCAATGACCTCCAAAGAAAAACACTGAAGAAAACATTACTCATCAGCTAATCAATTAAAGATGGTGAGAGATTAACATTAGTTTGTTTTTTTTTTACTCATTAATTTCAAATTGTTGGATTTCCATTTTTTAATTAATTATGTGCTGAAAAACAAAAGTTTGTAAATGAGAGGGGGGGGATCCCAATTTATCTTATCCCAAATTCAAACCTATATATAGGGTATGGGTACGTGGATGCTTTAACTACCACACCAACTTCAAAATAATGAAATATCAATAATTATCAAGCAAAACCAGTTAACAAATAATTTAAAAGCATGATTAATTTAAGAAGCTCTGTTAATGGGAAAAAAAAAAATAGATAAATTATCCACAACATCTATACAATAAAAAAAAAGAGGAAACTCATTTTAATATGTGAAGTGAAACTCGATTAAGAAAAAATCAAAAATAAGCAGAAAAATTATTTTGAATTATATTTTCAATTATTCAAATAAATTTGAATTTAAATATAAAAGTATATATAATAATAATCCTTATATATTTTGTACCTATTATATAAGCATGTTAAACCACTAAACGTCACATGATCACTATTTCTTATGCTAGCACATAACTGTTATTAAACCAGGCAAAACTTCATACAGTAGGGCCACAGTGCCAACCAGAGTAATTGATGGATGTCAGAAGGCTTGTGCATAAAATCCCTATCTAGTGCCTACTCATCCAATATCCCCAGACTAGTTTTTGGCTTGTGGCCATCATCCATGAGGAGCTTTGGATCTGAGAGCATTGCACCTAGATCTTAGGATCTAATGCAACCCTCCAGCAGTCACCTTTTATCTCTACTTAACCACAAAACTATGAGAATAAAATTGAAAACAATATTTTCAATCTAAGCTCAACAGTTTATATAGTCATATGAGTCTGAACCCAGTTCAGTAACCATACATTTTGGTGTCTTTGGCTCTTTAACAACCATAGCTACCACTATCCTATTAGGCAGGATTGGTGTCACTAAACATCACATGATCACTATTTCTTATGCTAGCACATAACTGTTATTAAAACAGGCAAAACTCTCCATACAGTAATGCCATTCAGTGCCAACCAGAGTAATCAAATCTAAAGCTCCTCACTGACGAAGGCCACAAGCAAGAAACTAGTCTGGGGATATTGGATGAGTAGGCACTAAATAGTGATTTTATGCACAAGCCTTCTGGCATCCATTGATTACTCTGGTTGGCACTGAGTGACACTACTGTGTGGAGAGTTTTGCCTGTTTTTAATAAGTTATGTGTTAGCATAAGAAATAGTGATCATGTTATGCTTATGGTTTAACACCAATCCTCTCTAATAGCATAGTGGTGGCTATGATTGTTAAAAAGCCAAAGACACCAAAATGTATGGGTACTGAACTGGGTTTAGACCCATATGACTATATAAGCTATTGGGTTTTCAATTTTATTCTTATAGTTTTGTAGTTAAATAAAGATAAAAGATGACTGCTGGAGGGTTGCATTAGATCCTAGGATCTAGGTGAAGTGCTCTCAGATCCAAAGCTCCTCATTGACGAAGGCCACAAGCCAGAAACTAATCTGGGGATATTGGATGAGTAGGTAGGCACTAGATAAAGATTTTAGGCGCAAGCCTTCTGGCATCCATTGATTACTCTGACTGGCAATACTGTATGGAGAGTTTTGCCTGTTTTAATATAAGGGTGTTATTATAACTGAAATTATTTTTATAATATTATTTTACAACTTTTATATATGTTTTATTTTACAACTTTTATAACTTAAAATCATATCCAAATATTTAATTATTACTCAAAATATACTATAATAAAACTTAAAATGATTAAACATTTCATTGTAGCTCGTCAAACTCAGTTCAATTCAAAATCTAATCAAAGATTAATAATAATAATAATTTAAACAGTATCAATAAATTTATGTCTTTAATCTCAAAAATTTTGGAAAGAATTTTAAAATATTTAATACAGTACTTTTTTTGTATTAGTATAATTTCGGTTTAGATATATTTATAATAATTTATTTAAATTCCCATTTAAAACTTTCTTTTTATAATATTTTAAATACATTTGATGGATTGTAAGAATGATTTGTTGTTTTAAAAAACCTTATATTTTTGTGTTGTTGTTTTTTTCTGCTAATTATATTTATACTTGCCATAAATTTTTTTTTTTGTTTTTTTCCATCACACTAAACGGTAAAATTTTACCTTTTAACGTATTCTTAGCAAATATAAACAACTTATAAACATTTAGCATGTTAAATAATAATTAAATATTTATTCATAGATGTTAAAAATAAGGCAGCTGCAAATTAAAAATTGCTAATGATAGATAGCAAATGATTTGTTTTGTTACAAATAAAGCCATAAATACATAATATATTATAACATGCATATTTTATATAATATTATAAAAATAATTATATGGCATACAGATAAATAAAAGGAAATCAAATTAAAAATAAATGGAATGCAATAACATCACTCTCATCAATCACTATAGTTTTAATTTTATCTAAAGAAGCGAAATATGAAGCAAGAGTATTTTCCCCAAGTCCTAAAATCTTTTGTAACAACTTGCCAATATATTTAGATGTCTGATATATAAACGACCCACCAAAGTCTATCATAATATATAAAGGATTTCCTTCTTTGTGTAATTTTACATTTACAGACATATAGCACATGAAAAATATGTACTATAGTACACATTATAATTTCTGCCTTAATTCTTAGCTTCTTTTTTTTAATAATGTCAATAAATATTCTTTGACCATCCATATTATATTCTTCGATCAAAAAGAAACTAAGTTAATCACCATTATATTTATTATTTTTATTATTGTTATAATATTTTTTAATTAATGGATATTTTCTTTGTATTATATTTATTTTTAATACAATGGATTTAAATTTTTATTGGTTTCTTTTTGATCAAAGAATATAATATGGATAGTCAGAGAATAAAATTTATTAACAATATTTTAAAAAAAGCTAAGAATAAAGCCATAAGTAATAATGTGCACTATAGTATATATCCTTCATGTGCTATCTGTCCTCCTATTTTTGCATATATAAAATTACATAAAGAAAGAAATTCTTTGTGTATTATGATAGATTTTGGTGAATTGATTATATATCAGACATCTAAATATATTGGAAAGCTATAACAAAAGATTTTAGAATTTGGGGGGAAATACTATTCCTATATATTTTCATTTCGTAAATAAAATTAAAAATATAGTAATCAATGAGAATGATATTATTACTTTATTGGCTGTAACAGAAATGTGTGGTTTTATTTATAGAATAGATTCTAGAAAAATTATCGATTATACATTAAAAAGTAAAGGGGTTTGTAAATATGTTATAAAATTTGTTATTGATTCTTTAAACAAATTTTATGATAAAATCGGTGCTTCTTTCAAAGGTGGATATTATAAAATGTCTACAAATTAGCCTATGGATCTGCCTGTTGTTTCAAAAGTTTGCAATTTTATTTTGTCTACATATGAGAGTCAAATGTTAAATTTATGTACTTTCAAAAATAAAATTTACAAAAGGTATGTAGATAATATTTTTGTCTGGAGACATACCAATACTATAAATCTGCTTGCAGAGAAATTAAATAATTTGAATGATTTGAAATCGCCTATTGAAAAGAAACAGGACAAATGTATTTGGATTTATTTACTACAAAAGATAATAGTATGTTAAGTTATAAATTAGTAATCAAACTATTTCAAAAAAGGGATATATAAATTATAAATCAATAGTACCAGTTATGTATAAGATGGCAAGTTTTAGATGAATTTGTTTCATAATGAAAAATTATGTTGTTCCCAATATGATAAATTAAAAAATATTGAAATATTTGCAAAGGAATTACTTGAAGTTAATTATAAGACTGAACAGATTAATAATACTTTATGTCAATTTTAAAAGAAGTATAATGATTTAAAGGAGTTTAAAGATTGATAATAAAAAATGGATATCTATTCTGTATATTTCAAATGATCAAATGAAATTTTTTAAGGATGTATATAAGAATGTGTTAAACGTTTCATTTTGGGATACAAATAATGTTAATAAGTTAGTGAATAATTCTAAAAGTGTCATACCTATTAAACAAAAAAGTAATGTTGTTTATCAGTTTTTTTGTGGATGTATGTTATCATATATAGGTTAATGGAGGTGCAGTATAAAGAGAAGATTAATAGAGCAAATAACTATTATGCAAGCATATAAAAAGTAAAAATAATAATGATTTAATGACTGCTTCAGTTTTTTGGGGGATCATAAAAGGACAGGTAAATATAAATTTAAGTTTGATTTAGAAAATGTTAAGATTCTTTATGAAGAGAGAAACCATAATAAAAGAAAAATTAAGGAGGCAATTTTCATAAATAGAAATAAAATGAATATTATTAGTAGACAAGCCACTAATGTTAAAATTTGGAAGTCCTGGGATTTGAGTTGATGAGATTTGCTTCCACTATGTTTGTTGTTGTTTTTTAATTTAATAGCAGTTTAAAGAATTGTAGACATGGTATATCCAGGTTTGCTTTTTTTTTTCCAAGGCATCTGTCTGTAGATAACTTTCTCCTCATAATGAACATGCATAGTGTAAACTTTTGCTAAATCCCATACATATAGAAAATGTTCAATTCTAGGCAACAATTTATTACTCATCAAACATATAGCCATTTATAAATAAATTCCTATATAGTAAAATATAAACTTTCAAAAATTTAATATTAAAAAAAAAATTGAAGCCAATTAAACAAAACCAAAAAAAAAAAGAGAAAAGCATATTCTCCTAAAAGGAAAACCTATAATAATAATAATACCCTAGAGATAAGTTTTGCAATGACTATACAAACTATGCCAATAATGAATAACATTACTGATGGAACCCAAAGCTATTTGGAATCCAAGGATGTTTCTTTGCAATTGTTTCCTGTTTTTTTAACATATTCATCCACCAGATATCAGAAAGAAATGCATCATAGAAAATATATAAAAATTCATTTCAAAGATTAAACTTGCCAATAAGACATGATATATTTTCACCACATCTCAAATAATGGCCCCCTTTCTATATTTGAATGAGAATTTATAACTGAAAAATTATAATATAAAAAGATTGATATGTTGGACTGTTTCCATGATCTATGAATGAATGTTGAATGTATAGAAAATTTTAAACTTTATTTAAACTTTTCAAATACAAACAACTTGTTAGTAATAACACCCAAATAGACAACACAGGTTATTAATTACACGTTTTGAATAGTATTATTCTCCACTCTTCTTCAGGTGTTGCTGGCCTATATGTACAGTGACAATATTTGCTTAGAAGTTGAACTCTCACCTTTAGATTCTTGAATATCGAATTTAAGGCATATTCAAAAATCTAAAGGTGAAGAGTTCAACTTCTAAGCAAATATTGTCACTGTGCATATAGGCCAGCAACACCTGAAGAAGAGTGGAGAATAATACTACTAGAAACATTGTGTAATTACTAACATGTGTTGTCTATTTGGGTGTTATTACTAATAAGTTGTTTGTATTTAGAAAGTTTAAATAAAGTTTAAAATTTTCTATTCATTCAACATTCACTCACAGATGATGGAAATAGTCCAACATATCACATCTAATAATATACCATCATCACAAACCTTCAGACAAATATTATAATATGGATTTTTTATGAGGTTTTAAATCATTTTTTGATTTGATCTTTCTAAATATGACTACAGTGTCATCCAGAAAAGTACATAGGCATTATGTTCAGGTGCTTTATAAATGAAATTTAACAGCCACTGATCTATATAAATTTAAATAACCCAAATCATTAACAATATATATTTAGTAAAGGACTCATTAGTTTATCTCCTAATTGAAATATCTACTTGTTCTTATAGTATTTTAATAATTAATTAATCTGATTTTTAAAATCTTTATGTTAAATAAATAAAGTAAGTAAGCTCAACTAACATTTATTAAAAGACCATAAAATTATATTAGAGTGCAGCACTTTTGTAAATTTAGATCTTTTAAAAATATAAAACAATTTACTTAATTTGATGTTAATATATCAAATTTATTAAGTGTAAACAGATAATATTATGTTCAGTGATCCTTGTCCTTTGTATAAGTCAGCTTTACAAAATTGTTGACTTCCATTATTTGAATGTAGATAAGTGATTTCAATTACATCACATGATGACCATTTCTTATGCTTGCACAAGCTACTAAAACAATAACAATTCTTTCCATACAGTAATGTCATCCAGTGCAAATCATAGTACTCAATGCATGCTAGAAGATTTGTGCACTAGATATTTTAATGTGTGAACTTCCTAATACCCATTGATTACTATGTACTGCAGTAGATGGCACTACTATATGAAAAGAGTTGCTATTTATATTAACTACCTTAAATATGATTACCTTTCATTGTATATTAACATACTAAGATAATTCACATAAAAGGTTTAATAGTTTTCTCCTGTTGCTTTAGAGAACATATACTATTAATATGTAGTAAATAAATCATTTCTATATAGCGCGATGTTTATAAACTGTAATATTTAAAACAGCATTACGCTGTTGCAACAGCTTAATATTAATATGAAGGTAATTTGTGTCAATATCTTTCTATAAAATTATTTCATAAAAACAATGTGAGATATATTCATTATAGCTTTATATTCAAACTAAACTCATGTAATTGGTTATATATATTTAATAGTTTATTCTATACAACATATCTTTTAAAGAAGATCTTTAATAAACATTCTATTTGAATAGTTTCAAACTCATAATAATTAATAATATTGAATTCATAATTGATAAATATGACTTATATTATTAGATTTATGGCATATATCTGTACATAATGAGATTAAAATCACATCTTCAGGGTTATTATACTTAAAAGCATAAGTGTACAACATTTAACTTTTTATGACTGGATTCTACTACATTCCATTTACATTCTTTTATGTCTATTTAAAATATATAGCATATTTAAAATATTCTTTTTTTACAATATACTTTTATATAGTGTGATTTACAATCAAATAATTTTAAATTCTCTATCTATGAATATGTAGTAAATGACACATTGTGATATATTTAGTTTTAAAGGGAAACAAAGTATCTTTTTAATAAAAGTCATTTACTAGCCATTATTTAAGATTTTTATAAAATTTGAAATATAGGCATTCTTTATATACCTGGAACTTAATTGTAAATATAAAGGGATTTGAACACAGACTTTCAAGCACCCTTTACCTATCCACACTATCTCATACTACTGATACACATGACCACACACATGTAGAAAAAATAAATAATCACCAAATATACATATTTCATGCTAAACTAGCACTCATCAGTTGGTCTAGATTATCATCTCCCATATATATATATAATCAGTGCTCAGTTTATATTAAGATAGCAAATCTTCACACTTTAATGAAAAGGCTTCAATCTATTCCAACCTCCAACTCTTCAGCCATCCATTTTTTTTTTAAGTGTCATAGCATTGGCCAGGATGCAAACCCGCAACCCAGGCAACTGCCTGCTACTGCAAGGCAGTCACGCTGACCTCTCGACCACCAAAGTGATGACAATATTATTGCCTTGCCCATGTTGACTTCAAGTGACTCTGACCCCTCATGTATAGGACCTTATCCATTTAAATACATAGAAGAGGGATGTGTAGGATGCAGGCTTAATGTATAAGATTTGAAATGCAGGCATTCTTCTTATACCTGGAACTTAATTGTAAATATAGGGAATTTGAAAACAGACTTTCAAGCACCCTTCAACTATCCACACTACCTCATATGACTGATACACATGACTACACACATGTAGAAAAGATAAATAATAACCAATATACATGTTTCATGTTGAACCAGCACTCATCAGCTGATCTAGATTATCATCTCCCACACATATATATAATCAGTGCTCAGCTTATATTAAGATAGCAAATCTTCATACTTTAATGGAAAGGCTTCAATCTGCTCCATCCTGCCCATCCCTCTTCTTTGTATTTAAATGGATAAGGTCCTATACCTGAGTGTCTGAGTGACTTGAAGTCAACATGGGCATGGGAATAATATTGGCTTCAGCATGAGATTTGGGCTTTCCTTCATCAGATTTTCAATAAAACAGATGACTGAAGAGTTGGAGATTGCAGTAGATTGAAGACTTTTTATTAAAGTATGAATATTTGCTATTTTACTATAAGCTGAGCTCTGATTATATATATATGTGTGTGTGTGGAAGATGATCATCTAGACCAACTGATGAGTGCTGTTTTAGCACAAAATATGTAATTGGTAATTATTTATCATTTCTACATGTATGTGGTCATGTATATCAGTAGTATGAGATAGTGTGAATAGTTGAAGGATGCTTGAAAGTCTGTGTTCAAATCCCTTATATTTAGATTTTTACAAAAATAATCACATTGATACCCCTAAAGACTTTAATACATTTTCTACCATAAATTACATGATGTCTTGATAACAGAACGATTGATGTATAGTTATGAAATTATTTTGAAAACATATTGGTTTATTTAAAATTCAAATATTAAACCTTATTCTATTAATTAAGCTTTATATTAAAACTTTTTTGGAAAAAAAAGTTTCTTTAATTAATTTTAACCAAGTTTCATCCTTAATTATAAATTATATGAATTAAAGTAAGAAAAGATTAGAAAATTTTCCAAATTAATGATAAATTTCTAATTCTATATAAAAACCCGCAATTATTGTTGAGAAACGTTTTCTTTTATTATTAGCTTTCCTAGTTTTGATAAAAATCTTTTAACTTTTTACTTTGAAAAATTTGATTATTATCATTCATATTAAATTAAACAATGTTTTAAATAAGGACATAAAATTGTGCAGAATACAAAATTCATATATAATGAAGACTTATATTCTGATTTAGAAAAGAGATTAAAGTTGTTAGGAAAGAAAAATCTCAACTGAAAAAAACTGCTAAACTAATAATGAATAATAAAAAAAACATTATGATGTCGCTATTGGCTGTGCAGTCACAAGAAGTTTCAGTCCCATTCTAAAGAAATTAAGTTACAAAAAAAATAATAATAATAAAGTGAAAAGGTGAAAATAATTTTTTTTTATTTTTTTTTTTTAAAGATCTTAGTAAAAATTAAGAGGTAGAAAATAGAATTAAAATGTAACATTGTGAAAAAACAAGTCCAAATGTAAAAGTTATAATTTTCTTTTAATGAAATATTATGACAAACAACATTGATTATATTGGGGCATGCATGTGCAAGATGTTTCAAAGCCTTTCTAAAAAGCCAAATTAATAAGCTAATTATTGTCATGAAAAAAAAACTTAAGTGAGAAAGTAAAGTGATTTTTATTAATGTAAGTTTGTTCTAACTTGTAGATTGTTTTATGTTTTACTATGATATAGAAAATAGATTTAAAATATACAGCATTAAAATAAAATAACTTCCATGCAAAAAATTGCAGCTGAGATGAAACAACATCCTATTAATTTTTATTGGGGTAAATTTGTTTACATTTTTTATTTTATGCTTAAAAGTTTTAAGTTTTCATAGAATAGTAAGTATGGTTTAAATTCTGACCCTCACATGGATTATTCCTGAGGTGCAACAAATGGATGACAATGAATTCATTATACCAGACATCACTATAGAGTTATGCTACATGGGTAATCTTTTTTAATAGAATGTAATATCAGACATACTTAATAGAATAATAAAAATATAACAAGGGTTTTCATTTACAAATTATATTATAAATTTATCCAAAATCTCATTCAAAATTTTAAAATTGACAAATGAATATTTTTTTAGCATTTCATAGAATGTTTATGGATATGTAATACATGGCATGCCAACATTACAGTTAACCTAAAAAATGTTTGTTATATTAATATTCATCATGTAAATATTGTTATACTACCTATAGGATAATGTTTATCTAAATAATTAAGATTAATGCAATTAATATTTATAGGGTTAACTCCACTTTGTTTATATTATATATAAATGTAGTTTGAAGGCAGAGTTTACCATAAAAATGTTAAAAGTAATAAGTTACTAGCAATGTTGATTAACATATTAAAATAGTACATCGGGTTACTTTTAGTAAAGAATCTAATCCTATACGTGCGCGCACATATATTACACATAGTGATTGTGACACATTCATATTGAAAATGTCAAAAGTTTTACATGGTAATTATATTTTAAAGTTAAAATTGAAAATTTACAAATAACATTTAATCATAATTTATATTTAAAATTAAATAACTAAGTAATTGGGGGGAGGGGTAAATTTAAAAAATATATTTGAAATACATTTTTGCAAATAATAAACAGTCTTAAAATAACAGAAAATTCATTATGAGATAAACAATAAGTAAACAATGATTAGAAAAACGATAAATTTGATAAAGATGAGATAGAAACAAAGATAAACAGCTGTTAAATTTATAACTAATTTTAAAATAATCTTTCCCCATCTGTATAAAACTGATAAAAACGCAGCAAACTGATAAAAGTTATGATAAGCAGTTGATGCAATTATCAATTTAATTTTTATCAAAAAAGTAACAAATCAAACAAACTCAAGTAGAAAGTTTAGTACTTCTACTTTTTTTTGTAGTCGTTTGTTTATTTTTAAACTATGAAACATATTTACAAAATGAATAGCATATTTTTTGCAAAACAAACAAAATTATATAAATATATTATTATAATAACAATACAGCTATAACAAACATCAAAACATAGCCAGTTTAATATTTAGATGAATAAAAAACGAAAATTCAAAAAAAAAAAATAGCAACACATTTATGTCATGAATTCACTAAAAATATGTTTAAATTATAAATAAAAACTTTTGTCACATGAAATTTCAATATAATAAATTATAAATGATCACATATATTTAATATTACTGAAAATGATTATATTGTGCAGAATTGTTAATTCCCATAATTCTCATCTCAGCTTAATAAAGCTTTTACAAACTTATTCTTTATTCTTCACAACCTATTTTATCCTTATCTAGTTCACTTTTTACTATCAAATGAGAGCTTATTATTTATCTTATAGAAATCACTTGCATATTCTTTTCATAAGAAGAGAACTGAATCTAGAATTTTGCTGACTTTTTTAAAGAACTGATTTCAATGTTCCAAATATGATTGGTCAGATCACACACTTTACAATGATAAGTCAACATTTTTTCAAAACTTTCACAGAGTTGATGAGTTTATTCATTTTTGAAACCAAATAAAACATACAGTCTAGCATTCCTGTTAACAATTTAATACCAGCTCTGCTGTAGAATGTATATTTTGAACTGTTGAAGTGACAATTATTCTGTATATTGTTGACATGTTTTGCATTATACTATTTATTCAAGATATCATTATATAAAAGCTATAAGTCTAATATCATTGTTACTGAGTAGTCTATGGCTTTGCATTCAGATTCTCTATGATTTCAATATTACAAATTTCCTATTATTGCAAAAATATAATATCATTGCTTTAATAACTAACAACTTTTCCCCAAAATAATAAAAGAACTTCAAGTGAAATTTTAATGATGAATAAATGATAAAAAAAAAAGCACATAAAAAAAAAAATCTCAATACAACTACAAGTGAAACTCTAAACATTTCTACCATTAATGTTTGAGTCTCCAATCATCACAAATATAATAAATGTTATGTTCATCTATAAATGATTGCCTTCTTTTCTGCACTAATATAATACATGATTGTTAATAAAAACTTCCACAGAAAAAGTAATTAAAAAAAATATTGAGTTTTATGACTGCCTAGCATGCTTTTGATATAACATATTACTATAGGCCATGAATATGATATACAGGTTATATTAAAAGCATGCTAGCAGTAATAAAGCTGAATATTTTTTTTAAAAATGACCTTTTCTGAGGATGCCTTCATTAACAGTTATGTAATAAGTCTTACAGAAACAAAAAATATATCCATAACAAATCTAATTGTCTAACACATAACTTAAATAGTAATCTTAATCAATGCAATATCTTTTTTAAAATGAATTGAATGCAACTATCTAAAGCATCCAATATGTGATACAGAACAATGTGCAACACGTTTGCAATTTCTTTGATATTAAGATGTATAGCATGCAATGTTTTATATATCATTCATATTTATGAGAGGAATTGCTGTATATGCGCATTGTAATACCAAATGTTAAATTTTCCAGTGATGCTATTTGGATTACAAATTCCAAATCAAGAACAAATTTGTAACTCAGGTACTGTTGGAAAAAAATTGAAAGACTAAATGCTGTGATCTTTGCATATTTAATTAGAGTATAGTATTATGCATATTCCACTTTCATTTATATATATATATATATATATATATTAAGTGCAATAATGTTCAAGGCTAAATGGATTTGTAAATAATCATTAAAAGCCAGACTATCCCAATATCAGTAACAATCAACAATTTCAAACTGGTGCCAAGGCAACCTCCTTTTAACAATAAAGAAAAGGAGGTTGCCTTGACAACAGTTTGAAATTGTTGACTGTTACTGATATTGGGATTGTTTAAGTGTTGAGTGACTTTTAATAATATATATATATATGTGCATAATATTGAAATTATAATGGAAGTTTTATAAATAAATGCATAAATTATAAATATTATAAATGCATATTATGGTGTAATATATATTGTGGAAGTTTTATGTGCAATAATCTCTACTAAATGTTCAGCTATAATTTAATCAGGTAACCATTAATTAAAATTGGTACAAAAAGCTGAATCATATGGTCTAGAAAACAATTTCATGTGTCTGGTTTTATTTTAAGCCAAAAAATAGCCACTTTAAAGTTACTGCAATTGGTATTTTTTGAACATGTCATTCAGCTTGAACTACCAAATTTAGTTAATATTAACTTGATTATATATATCATAACTGGAATAACCCCAATCACCAACAAACCCATTGGTCAACTGTTCTTTATTTGAAAGAATTTATTCGAATAACCCAACTGCAATACCTATCCCTAACAGTACATTGATAATAAATTTTGACTTATGCTATACTTCAACAAATGCTTTTCAATAAATATTATATATTGCAAATAATCCATTGGCCTATATAGTTCATATTTGCATAATACAGTTATCACATATTTTTACTGTATTCAATACTTTTACAACTCCATAATAAACTTTATAAATTTGCCAAAATGCAACATAACAGTAATCATTTAAATATCAAAGGAGATTTTTCAATATTAAATCATCAGTCTAAAAGGTGTATTCTCAGATCTATCCTTTTTTAACATTTGCAAATAAATATGATATATTTCAGTTTGTGTAAGGTCTTCCTTATATATGGAAATTAAACATTAACGAATTTAATTATTACTACTTTAAAATTATAATCATCATTTTTGTCAACTTCAATGTATGAATTTGCTATTCCATTTTATTATTATATACATATTTACCAACTACAATAAGTCAACTACCTCAATTTCAAATAATAATTTTATTCTAACACACTGATGATTCAAAATTCCAATTCCCTTTTAAAATTTGTGTAACTCTTTTTTACTACAACATCTTTTTCCTTTGAAAATTCTGTAAGAATTGTCACAAAATGTTCACTTTATAAAACAATAATTAAACATGAAATTATTCTTCATTCTTTTTCTGATAAAAAATAAATAAACTGAGAAACATCCTATAAATATCATATCTATATTTATCAGTAAAGAGTTTCTAATAGATTCTTGAAAACATATAGTCTCTTTATTTTTTTGTTGATGCAATATGATATTTTTTAAAGTTCATTATTAATTAAAACATTATAAGACATTATTTCTGAAAATGTTTTGTAAAGACTCAATATATTTTAACAATGCAATACATTAATTTTTATTATTGTAATTTACATTTCAATTTCATATTATTTAGCTTTGATTGTTTATATATTATGAATTATAGAAATATTCTATTAAAGCTTCACACAGATTAAAGCAATAAATTAATTTTAAACATTACTATCTTCATATAAGCACAACACTACATGATGATGCAATATCAGAACTTTCATTTTTTGCATGTATTTTATAAATTTAAAGCTTTTTCAATCAGCCCTAAATATTTATTATATCAAATGCATAAATAATTTATTGACACAGTCAGTATATATTTAATTGAAATGTTCTTAAATCTCTCTGTACCATATACAGAATTTTCTAACTTCTTTACATTGTCTATTGGCAATAAATTCAATTAATTTTCTGCATGGCACGTATCCTAAAGATAACCATCAATCAATACATCAACATAGCAAAGTTATTCTCATTTAAATAAATCTTATAATATAATCTTCATGGGTGTGACAAGAATATTGGCCTTATGGTGGCCTTTGAGCATTCCATCATCAGATTTTCAATTGGATGGACGGTTGAAGAGTTGGATTGTGGAGTAGATTGAAGCCTGTCCATTAAAGTATGAGGATTGGCTATCTTAATATATATCTGAGCACTTATAGCATATATGTGTAGAGATGGTAATCTGGACCAACTGATGATTGTTGGTTTAGCATGAAATACATATATTGGTGATTATTTATCTTTTCAACATATATGTGTTCAAGTGTATCAGTGTTATGAGATAGTGTGGAGAGCGGTGGGTCGTGTGAAAGTCTGTGCTCATATACCCTATATATTACATATATAAACCCAGGTACATAATAAGCCTGTGTGTTTCAGTTAATATAATCTTCAATAATTTCTCTTCCTCTTTCCTTCTATGCTCAATTTGATATTAACACTTGAGCATACAAAGTAATGGTATATTTAATACAACTTCGTTTGTAATGATTAAACTGTTATTTAACTACAACTAATGCTGTTATATTGAAGGATTGTTGGGAATTTTGAAGACAATTGGGGGCATCTGATGGGACAGAGTCTGAAACATATATCAGGTGAAAAATGGTCAATTTTTTTCATCAATAGATACTATTCTTGTAGATGAGGACAGAGCCTGAACATATATCATGTAGAATATGATCGATTTTTTTCATCAATAGGTGCTATTTTTGTAGATGAGGACAGAGCCTGAGACATATATCTTGTGAAAAATGGTCGATTTTTTTCATCAATAGGTACTATTTTTGCAGATGATGATGAAAATTTAATATCACTTTAAATAATTATGTATACTATGTATTAAACTTCAGCAGTTTCAAAAGTATAATTAATACAGCTTCAACAAACAACTTTTATTTCTTTCAAACTAAATCAAGTATTTTCATTATATATATATATATATATATATATGTCAGTATATATATATATATATATATATATATATATATATATATAATAGACTGACACAGTGCTGTCATTATTAATAATAATAAAAACTACCAAAACAGATTTTTTTTCATCAATTTCCTTTTTTTTTTTTCAAAGAAATACATATAAAAAAAATACATAAATGAAATGCAAATTTACATAAAAAATAAAAGTAAAAAAAAATTAAAATTAAAAAATCTAACTTTTTTTAATTAATTATTTGTTTTTCATTTTCTTTTAAATAAGCATACAAGAATCTATTAATAGAAATCATCTAAATGTCATACCAATAATTAAATTATTTCCAAAAATGAATCTTAATTTAAACACAAACCAAAACACAATATCAACAAGCAAGCAGCACCTCTTAATCTTGATAATCTCTAATCTTGCAATAATTTCATGCACTGTTCAGATTAGGCTTTTGTTTTCCTGTGGTGAATCTAAGATAATATTGTGAAGCTTAGCCATATAACTGTATGCAATGAAAGTATTTCATTACTGCCTGGTAATGGTACCCTAGAAAAATTAGTAGTTAATATTATTTAATGTTTATCTAAATGTTGCTGAAGATCCCGGTTATTGTTTAACTGTTGCAAAGTCTCTATTTCAAGATGTCTGCTTTGGTATTTTCTATATGTTAACTCAAAATAGGATTCTGCTTTTCATATTGAATATTGGAGCTGCTGGAACTCTATTTCCATGAGCTTTATTATGATCAAGGAACTCTTCTGTAAAAATAATAATGTCAAAACTTACAATGTATTCTTCCAATGGCATGTCCTAATTCAATGCTTTCACAGATGTTCTGTTGAAGATGCTAATTATTTTCTCATATGAATAAATCATTTCATGGTTTCTTTTAGATTTAGAAGAATTGCTATCATCATTAACTTTGCATTTTGTGGCAATTTCAAATGAAACTTTTCCTTGTCAAGCGTTGATGGTCGAGAGATCAGCACAACTGCCTTACAAGCAGTTGTCCCGGGTTAGCGGGTTCGCTTCCCGGCCGATGCTATGACACATGAGAAAAAAAAAACTTTAATGTCCTTATTTAGTATACTGGCTGTATGCAAAAGAGTGCATGGAGTAAGAAAATAGAGGTAGGGTATAGAAATTATTAATCATTGACTACATTTTAAGCACCTTCTATTAACTTATAGTTTAATTAAGATATATTATATAAGAGTGAAATTCTGAATTGTGAATCAATTTTTTTTTTAAAAAAAACACAAGTTATTAAATCCAGAAATTACCAAAGAGCTGGTGCAATGCTCATATTGCAAAACATATTTTGCAATTGAAATACCATAAACACCAACTACATTATGACACCAAATTTATTTATCAAATGCCATATTTAATAAAACCATCTCACCTTAGTTGACAAAAAAACATAAGTTCATGGAATACATCATAACAAAATCATTTTTACCTCTGCATGAATTACAGGGATATAGTGTCAAATATAAGAGCAATAGATTTCTAGATCAAATCTTAACCTAGCATTTCTGGTGATTAGATATAATCTGTTGAATATTGACCTATTTAATTACTTTTTTATTTAGATTAAGCTACTCTACCAATTACACATGATGTACAATCGGCTATATACAGATATGTCTATGGCAGCACTTTTAGTAAAAATTATCTTAGGTACAACATAAGGCTTTAGCATCCTCTATTATCTTGATGACTCAAATTTAATATGTCTGAAATGAGTAGATCAGAATACTTCAATTTCTATTATACTTAGATTTCATTAACCTTAAACTATCCATATCACATTAAGAAAGAAAAAAATCAATGTAACTTTTCAATCCAATATATTACATCAAGAATCCATCATATTTTGGTACTCGGGAAATTTGATTCAAAACAGTGTTTCATCTAATATACTTTAGAATTTATCTGCTTTAATCTCTTAGTTATTTGCTACAACAATATACACACCTTGTAGTACCCATAAGTAAACCTTTAAAAAACATATATCGCAATAATTTTTATCCAATAGTGATAATTACTTAAGATTTGCCAATAGCTCCTTTAACCTTTCCTGCCAACATTGACCTACTAATTTAATAAAAAGGTCTCTGAAGAAGATTTTCATTGCTCAACTTATCCGCCCATTCCATTTATGATGCTATCTGTATTTGCTTTCTATATTTTACATTCATAAATAAATTTGGAAAATAGCTTTATATACAGCTAACATATTTACTGAAGTCTATGTTACATATAAATATCCAAGTTCACTTTTTTAATTGAAATTACAAATATATTTACTAATTTACATTCACAACTCCAATGATTTATATAGAAGTTATTAAAAATTTGTCTTGCATCAATGGCTGATAAAGCAATTGCATTTTTCCAGCATTAATTACTAAAGCAAATTCTATCTGAAATACATTCACAACATTATGAATATTTTGTACATCATTCTTAAAAATGATAAAAATTATAAAATCACAAGCATATTATAAATCAAAACCTAAATAGCATAATTCATGTTTTTTTTAAATCCCACAACCCAGTATATATTGTATGGTGATATTTTCTATATGGAGGCACATATAAATGGTTCCAAATACTTGTTCCAAAAAAATGTAAAAAAGAAGCAACACAGTCCTGATTCACACTAGCTTTTATTTATTTTGCATCAGATTTTTCCAGGATCAATGATAATAATATTGAATCATTGGATTCTGGGAATCAAAAGCCATAGATTGCAACTTCAGCTCTAACATTTCAGTGCTCAAACTTTTTATGAAATTACTGAACAATAAACCATTCAATTTATTTATTTATTTACTTATAGAAAGATACATGACATATCTTTCATCAGGATACTTGCTTTGCATTTTACAAATGATAAAACCATCTCTATAGTTTTTTGTTTTCTTAAAAAACTGAATGAGGTATTAATAACAACAAAGCTATGAATAAACCAACCTAGTCAATAAACCTCTTGAAAATTATTTTTGTTATAGTGAATAGCAATTATATTCCATTTTAATAAAATATCACAAGACTATCGCATTATAGTTATTATAGTCTTTTCTATTTCCTTAATTTTTACAAATGAAAACTAATAGCAGCATGCTTAAGATCAAATAACATAATTTTCTGTGTCTACGAATTCATTACAAAACCAATATTTTTATAAATCACTATTATATATTAAAACCTCTGCAGTCATACAGGCAGAAGTTGCAGCCCTATTGTTTTTAAGATGACAAAAAGCTATTCTAACTTCCCCAAATTAGATATTTCTACACAAACTGAGATTATTTATTATTACGCATATATTACTAATAATAGTCATGTGAAATCTTGAATAATTATTTGAAAGATGACCAAAAGTTTTCTTTTTAAAATATCTTCATAACCAGAAAAATAATTCCTTCTAGTTACTTAATATAATTGTGATCCAGTTTTTTTCAATTCATCAAATAAAATGTAAAAAACTCATAATTTATAACTTTTAAATATCTGTATTTTTTATAAAATTTCTTATTAATTTTGTTATTCTGCTAAGCAGAGAATGGTATATATATTTTAATCAAATCATTACTAACACATTCATTTAGAGAAATGAAGAACAGATGTTATCATATTGCAAACTCTACTAAAATTCACACTAGCATATTTATTATTTAATAGCTGCCAAAATTCTCATAAGTAATAGTTGTTTCTAAAAACAAAAATATCAATTTTCAAATCATTGCCATTGAATATTTTAACCTTGAATCACATTAATATGTGATCAATATAACAATCTTCATCAATAATGGCTTCGTAATATATTGTTTTACATTCTGATTCCTAACTATAATTTAATCCAAAAGATGTCATAGTTTTATAACAACTTTTATAGCAAATCCATACCATATGCAAAACTTTAATGACAATAGCCTATACAAATTAACAGAGTTAATATTTTATTTAATAACTTTGATCCTTTACTATGATTACAAATATTTTTATTAAAGTTTACAAAAAAAAATCAGTCTTTAATTAATATTAAATCAGTAATAGCCATTATGCTAGACTTCACAGTTAATCTAAATGCAAACAATCTTCTTTCATTTGATGATTTACTATTGTAATATATATATATATAAACTTTTCTCAGCAGTTAATAGTATGTAATAATATTAAGAAGTGATATATCCAGCTTAAACCATAACAATTTCTTAACTGCAATTATTATTCTCAAATCATTTCTTATAAAATTCACATTAAAGAACTTTGTCTACTCCATGTATCTAATATTTATAAATATATATACATGTATACTACCAATACCAACTGCTCGGCTAACATTATCATTATTGATATTACTATATCTTATATAAAAAAAATCTAGGCGTAACAACTTAAGCATATTTTGCAAAAATAATCCATTTAAATTTGTTTTTTTTAAGTTTCTCTTATTTGTGAAGACAGAACTGCTAAAACAGATCATTTAAATAGACACATGCCAAATGAAATTGTCTGAAACCCAATTTCAAATCAACTTATTCTTGACTTACTATGTAATGTAACATCACAATAATCATCTATTAAATCCATTCTCTGCACTAATTAAAATAAAAAGTTTGAATTACTAAGTATATCAAAGCATCACATTATTTTCCTAAATTATATTTTAAATCTGTATTAATAGTAATAAAACCACTCTTATTACTTTATTCTAAATGCATCCATACAAGCATAAGGTGATAATGGACATCTAATGATATAGACTAACCAAAATAATTCCTGTTCATTGGCTAATCATACTTACATATATAGTTCAAAAAATAGATTTAAGAGCAAACTACCAGTGATAATGACAATGTTGAATGTAAACCATAAGTCATATTATCATTGGATTGCTATGCACCATCATTTTTCCAAAGATCAAAAAATATATATTATTGGGTATAAATAAAATTGTATAAATATATTATTGCTGATGTTGTGTCAAAAGTATATGCATGAATAAAGAAGTTGAATTGATTTCATAATCTTAGATGATTGAAAATTTATTGCTACATTAATATGTTTAATCCAAAGCTCCTCATTCATGAAAACTAAATACCAAAAATTAATCTGAGGATTTGGTTACCACTAGTATTTGTTATCTTTTAATTACTAACACCTCTGGAGTAGTCATAAAATCTATTCATGCTGTTAATTCATTACTGTGTGTATAATTAATATCACATGATCACCATTTTTTATGCTTGCTCATAACTTATTAACAGGCAAAACTCTCCATATAGTAATGCCACTCAATGCAAGCCAGAATAATCAATGGATGCCAGAAGGCTTGTGCATAAAATGCCTATCTAGTGCCTACTCATCCAATATCCCCAGACTAGTTTCTAGTTTATGGCTTTTCTCAGTGAGGAACCTTAGATCTGAGAGCACTGCACCTAGATCTTAGGGTCTAATGCAACCCTCCAGCAGCCACCTTTTATCTCTACTTAACTACAAAACTATAAGAATAAAATTGAAAACACAATAATTATTTTCAATCCAAGCTCAGCAGCTTATATAGCCATATAGGTCTGAACTCAGCTCACTACCTATACATTTTAGTGTCTTTGGTTCTTTAGTAACAATAGCCACCACTATCCTATTAGGCAGAATTGGTATTAAACCACTAAACATCACATGATCACCATTTCTTATGCTTGCTTATAACTGTTATTAAAACAGGCAAAACTCTCCATATAGCAGTGCCACTCAGTGCAAGTCAGAGTAATCAATGGATTCCAGAAGGTTTGTGCATAAAATCCCCATCTACTGCCTACTCATCCAATATCCCCAGACTACTATCTAACTTTTGGCTTTCATCATTGAGGAGCCTTGGATCTGAGAGCACTGCATATAGATCTTAGGATCTAATGCAACCCTCCAGCAGCCACCTTTTATCTCTACTTAACTACAAAACTATGAGAATAAAAAATGGTGATCATAAAATATGGTGATCATGTGATGTTTAGTGGTTTAATACCAATTCTGCCTAATATGATAGTAATGGCTATGGTTACTAAAGAACCAAAAACATCAAAATGTATGGGTACTCAACTGAGTTCAGACCTATATGACTATATAAGCTAATGAGCTTAGATTGAAAATGTTATTGTTTTAAATTTTATTCTCATAGTTTTGTAGTAGGGGTAAAAGGTGGCTGCTGGATGGTTGTATTCAATCCTAAGACATAGGTGCAATACTCTCAATTTCAAGGTTCCTCACTGACAAAAGCCATAAGCTAGAAACTAGTCTGGGAATATAGGGTGAGTAGGCACTAGATATGGATTTTATGCACAAATCTTCTGGCATTCATTAATTACTCTGTCTTGCACTGAGTGGCACTACTATATGGAGAGTTTTAATTGTTTTAATAACAGTTATAAACAAGCATAAGAAATGGTGATCATGTTATATTTAGTGGTTTAAAACCAATCCTGCCTAATAGGATATGGTAGCTATGATTACTAAAGAACCAAAGACACCAAAATGGTAGTGAACTGAATTCAGACCTATGTGACTATATAAACTCATGTGCTTGGATTGAAAATATTATTGTGGTTTCAATTTTAATCTCATAGTTTTGTAGTTAAGTAGAGATAAAAGGTAGCTGCTGGAGGGTTGCATTAGATCCTAAGATCTAGGTGCAGTACTCTCAGATCCAAGGCTCCTCACTGATGAAAGCCACAAGTTAGAAACTAGTCTGAGGATATTGGATGAATAGGCACTTGATAGGGATTTTATGTGCAAGCCTTCTGGCATCCACTGATTATTACTCTGGCTTGCACTGAGTGGGACTACTATATGGAGAGTTTCGCTTGTTTTAATAATAATTAATATCATGGCACAAATGCACAATTCTCATTGTTACAATTGTTACAGAGAAATAAATGATTGGATTCTATTTAAATATAATTGACTAAATAAGTGTAATAAGAAAAAATTAAAATGACAAAATATATATAAGAAAGACAGAAAAAAATATTTTAAAAAAACCTATCAAAACGGTTATCAGAACTTGATATTATATCATTTTATTCTATTAAACACCTGTGTCGGTTGGCCTAATATCTAATGCTCAGTTCATTGTCGTAAAACTCTATGGACTCCATTGGTAACCTATATAGTCAATTATCTAAATATTTATGGAGTGATTAATCACAATTGGATCCATTCCTTTTATTGTAAATAAGTAAAAACAAAAAATTATATATTAAACAAGAAAAACATAATTTTTTCAAAATTACAGAATAATAAATGTTTCTTTTTCATTATTATTTTCATTGCAAATTTTTTATATTTAAAAAAGATTTTGAAGAAATTATCATTGACTACACAAAATAGGAGCAGACAATAAATAATTATAAAAACAAATGTTCTTCAAATCCACTTGTAAAAAGCAAATAGGCACAAGTACTCTTTTTCAAATAAAAATGTTGAAGTGAAATAAATGAAAAGAATTGAAAAGAATAATTAAAAATAATTATATATATAAGCTTAATTAGATATTAAACATTCAAAATTTTAAAAACCACATTTCAAGCATAATTCTTATTGATATTATTATGTGGGATGTGTATGAAAATATGTTACATGAACAACGACTAACATCTACGTCCAAAGTCAAGTAATTGATGTTTATAACAACACAATACTGCCTCCCATGTGCGTGGACTCTTAACAGCCACAGAATTAGTTATCTGGGACACAAAATCAGTATTAAATTTTATAGTTTTTAGTTTATGTAGCATGTATTGCATATACGATACTTATAAAAACCTATGTATATGTAGCTATGTATGGACACGCCTTTTCAACATGTGTTAACACAAACCAAAGCTTAAAAGTAAATATCCAGAATTAGGATGTATTACTATATTAATTAAATAATAATACAGATTAAAGTTTTATGATATGCTTATCAATATTGCAAAATAAAAGACACAAATATTTAAAATACTACTGGAACATAAATTTATATAAAGACATTTTTTTAAAATTAAAAGTTCAAGAATAAGAAACAAATTCCAACATAAAAGGAAAAAATTGTTAGGATAAAATACTCATTTGAAAACTCTTTCAATTATTTATTATATATTACTTATATTAATAACATATTATTTTTTTCCAGTAAACTTATCTATGAATAGTATATTAACTGCAAATAGTAATATGACAAATATATAATTAACCAGAAAAAAAATAATTACTATGCTATAAGATTAGTTCATCTCCCTGTCTTATCCATGATCATAGATTTGAATTCAGATCAGGTTAAATTTGAAATTTTTTTTACAGTTTCACATTTTTTCTTTCAGATATATGGTGTTATAGCTAGTCTTTTATAGTAGTCAATAAATAAATATTTATCTATTTTTAGTTGGAAAGTAAATTTTCAGATTAATTCTGGGTTAATCGGATATCAAAATAAATGATTATAATATGATGTGACTTTCATTGTGGATACTGAAATTGTGGTTACCTATACTTAATAAAATATATACTTAGATAACAAGTAAATAATTTTGCAAATACTAATATCAGTAACATACTAAAATATCAATGTTGAAATTTAAAAAATCACATAATGAAGAACACCAAACCATTTAAAAAAAATTTAAATAAAAATGCAACTTAGTGTTTTAAAAAATAAATGAATAATGGAACTCACTTAAATCAATCAGTAATAAAATGTAACCACAACATATTATCAAAACAGAAATATTTTTTTCAAAACGAGTGATTAAAATATATCAAATCATGATAAATTAAAAATGTAATGATAAGAAATTTTTTAATAATATAAATTATTTGGAATGATTTTGATGTGACAATATAGTCTTAATTGTAGTTCATTGGAAATAAAAAGTAATCAATATAGCTGATTAATAAACATGAGGTAAGTAGATTAATAATACAAATAGCCTTAATAATATATTAAATTTACAAAAATAGAATTTGATGTTAAAATAAAGTATTACTATAGATAATGATAACAAAATTATATTAAAATGTTTCATTTAAGATGATAAATGAAGGAAACTAATTTCTATAGATTCACAAGCATGGATATAAAAGATAGCAGTTATTAAAAATTTTAAATATAAAAATGATAAATGTAATGCAGATGAAAATATAACTTGTGTACAAAAGAAACACTTTATTGAATTATACAAAAACTATGGATATATAATCCTAAAAATATTAAAAATATATTTTTTAATTATAGATTATATAAATTAAAGAATAATATTTCTATTTTGAATACTAATTATTGTAGTAATAATAGTTCTAATAAAAAATAGACAAATCTTTCATACTACCATAAAATTTATAATACATTAATAAAAAATAAAAACTATAGATAAAAACAGTAAAAATAGGTCGGCGAAATAATAAAAATCTAAACAAATTAATATGTAATTATAAAATAAAAGATGATTTAAATACGTAATTGCATATAAAATTGTGAAAATTGCGTTATGATTTAATATGGACATAGAAGGAAAGAATTAAATGAAAGAACATAAAATACAATTAATAAAAGAGATGATAAATCTATATTATACATATTCACTATTTATAATATGGAAAAATAAATTGTATAAAAAAATGAAAAACTTTTAATAAACTGCATTAAAACGTCTAATAAAAGAAAAATATATAAAACTATTTATATTAATTACAATAAACTTAACTGCATATATAAAACATCATTTAATTAATAATTGGTAGATTAAAAATGAGTTGAAAGTTATATAATATGTCTTTGTATGGGGCATTTGTTGTATATTTTGCATGATTATTATATATTTATTAATTGATAAATTTTACTTTTATGTATTACATTTGTAAATATTTGGATTTACAATTTTTTTTTTTAAATACAAGCATAATTCCTATACTTGGAGTTTGAATGTAATATAGGGGATATGAACACAGACTTTCAAGAACTAATTGATGAGTGCTAGTTCATCATAAAATACATATATTGGAGATCATTTATCTTTTTCATGTGTGTGGTCATGTGAATCAGTATATATAATAGAGTGGATGGCTGAAGGAAGAATAAAAGACTGTATTCAAGTTCCCTATATTAAATATTTGGATTGTGATTTTTTTTATCTACTGTTTTTGGTTCTAATTAATTTTATATAAAAAATGATAAATCTGTATATGCAATATAAATTGAAGCTTCAAAATTTTACAATCACATGGAGAAGGCATAAAATATTTGCCAAAAAAAGGTTTTTGTATTATTGTTATAATAAATATATAAAATCATTGCTGTGTCAAGCATTATTAGCCGAGAGGTAATCGCAGATGCCTTGCAAGCAAGTAGTTGGTTGCAGACCGTTGTGGGTCCGCGTCCTGGCAGTGCTATGACATATGGAAAAAAAATCATTGCTGTTATATAATGGTATTTTATCAGCATCATCAACCATTATCAATCCACTGCAGGATGAAGGTCTCTCCAAGTTCAATCCATCTTTTCCTATCTTTAGCTTCTCTTCTCTACATCACCCCTGCACACTTTCTTATTTCATCCACCCACCTCACATGTGGTCTTTTTCTGGGTCTTTTACAATATCTTGGAATCCAGTTTAAAATTCCAATTGTCCATCTGTTATCATCTCTTCTAATAACATGTCCAGCCCAACTCCACTTCAGTCTTTTAATTTTTTCAATGAGGTCAGTAACACCTGTTTGCTCTCTTACCCATACATTGCATTTTCGATCCCTTCTTGTTATTCCCAACATGCATCTCTCCATACTTCTTTGAGTGGTCTGAAGTCTCTGTATTGCTCTTCTATTAAGTGTCCAAGTCTCATATTATACTATTTATTTAAAAATTATTAACCTGTCACCAAGGCAACCTTTTTAACAGGTTGAGATTGTTGATAGTTTAAGGGTTGATTGTTATCATCTACATTTATAAACTTACTAAAGCCTTGACTAAATGGCTGCACTGTTTTACTTAAAGATTATATGGAATAACAGCATAGTGAATTAAATTTCTTTCCATTTTTTACGATAGATTACATTTCTATTATATTTTTTATACAATTGTCCAGTTTTCATTTCTAAATAAGTTGCTGACATTTAAATTTAGGTTTTATAAATTTTAATGACGTTTTAGCTGCAAATTAGTAAAATAAAATTAGTTTTATGTCAGAGAGTAAAGAAATTGGAAATGTCTCCTATCAAAACAATTCTGACAATACTATATGAATTTTTTTATAATTATAAATTCAATTTTATTATTTTAAAGATTTTTTTTTATTTAAAGTTATACTTTATCATAATATCTACAATAGATTTTGAAAAAAAATATTATTTATTCATTCATGAACAATTTATAGCATGCAGCTATTTGTTTTTGACAATTTCTTTCTGTTGATTTCTATTAATATTTTTTTCACAAACTTTCATTTATCGAATTCATGCCTTCAACTAAAAATGTTGAAATTGGAGGATGAAAGTACAATATAAAAATTTCATTTATTACAACCATACAATCAAAAGAAATACAAAAGCAATTCACCACTTCATTACTATATATTTGTTTGAAAGTAATCGGTGATTGTAAAATGAATGCGAAATAAAGATGTATTTTTATTTTAATAATAAATCTGGTTGTTTGCTAGTTTTTGTTACAATCAAAAAAAAAAAAAAAATCTGAAAAATAAAAAACAATATATGGTAAAATATGTTCAAGTTAATCATAGCAGGATTAAAAGTTCCATAATATGATTAATTCTAACAAAATCAATTGAATCAAAGATATTAAAAAATATTTTTGGAATTTCTTTGTTTGATCCTCAACTTATCAAAGCAAGTTGAATTAATGTAAATATTAAATGTGACATTCAATTAATAAACTGTTATTAATAATTTTTAAAATAAATATAAATTATTTACTCATTTATAACAAAAGATGCAATAAGTAAGTAGATACCAAAAATAATGATTACTATCAAATTTAGTTGTCCATACTCAAAAGTTTTTAAAAAGTTTGCTAATATACAACTTAGTTCTCTCTATATATATATGTGTGCGTGTATGTGTGTGAGAGACATATTATCTAAGTACATCCATGTTTAATTTTTAGTAAAATATATATCCATAACCTGTAAAAAAAAATTTAACATATATATATGATTATGGTGTACAGCAACGAAATTGTATTAAACTGAATGGAAAATCAAAAACATTGAAAAAAGAACAATTATACACTTCGTAAAGCATATCCACATACATATGCAAAACATTATATATAGTAACAGTATGTAATGGCCATCCTATCTTGGTTGTATATTGTTTTGTTCCACCATGAGGCTTGGTTTATTCATTTAAGTCAAGTAATTAAGTAATTAAATTAATAAAGCAAACGATTGTGTGTGTGCGTGCGTGTGTAAACTTCGATGGTGATCTACTTTTGCACCATCTGCCTTTTTGGATAGATGTCCACACAATATATCATACTTTATATTTTAGCCTGATATTACTTCCTTGGTTGTATTGCTAAATAAATTCCAGATTAAACAGATAAAATATGAATTAACAATTTATTAGTAAGTTAATATTGAGCTGATACATATAATTATAATTAGCCCATTTATAATCTATTTTCAGTTCAGTAAGATTTCCGATTTTAAATATAGCTCCATTTTGATGTCAGAAATGTCACCTATCTCTTCCTTAGTTTATTGGACTTAATTTTACTTTGACCTCACTCCTTACAATCCTGAATGTTTCACAAAGGTGTATTTGTATGACAGAACACGATATACATTAAAATTTATCCTTTTTAACTATCCTATGCAAAACCATATAAAGATAACTCATTAAATTAAACATTATCATATTCTATCCTAGGCAAGTATGAATCTTTCATAACCTTTATAGTCACAGCTTAATGGATCACATTGATGTAGCTAAATATCAATGATTCATTATTATTAAATAAATGCACACTTTCTATTTTTATATCAAAAATACTCATGTTTGAATGCATATTTCATCTAGACAGAACATTGAATCAAAAACATATAACTAAACATACTGCTGTATATTCATTATAATTCATATTTGAACAAAGTCCATTATTTTATATTCAACTTCTAATACCATTTCACATATATACTCACATAATCCTTTATACCAAATTCTTAAAATTGATTCAACATAATTATCTTTATATTTAACTAGAAATTTTTATTTTTAACTAATGGATATAACCTCACAGAAATAAATGTTTTCTTAATAATTTAAATATCAAATCTCAATACTTCTCGTAATCGATCTCTGCCAAAAGAATGAATTAATACACATTCAAACATATACATATAAATATAGTTTGAGTATTGATGAACGAATATATAAACTATTAGTCATTACACATTAAACATTTCAAACATGTTATTAATACAAAGATATAAACTTGCCCAAATTATTTTAAATAATATTCAATTAAGATTCACAATAATAATAAAAATCTTCATTTTTAGATATGAGTTTACACAGGATGCCTCCATATAAAAATATTTATTCGACTGTTGTTTGTATAATCCTAATTTTTGATATTAGTTAAATTTTTATTTTCTTTTAAAACTTTAAATTGCTTCTTTATAATTTTCTGATATCAGATATCAAACATTTTAAATGGTACAGTTATTATTTTTTTACATATATATTCACACTACACAGTTTAAACAATTAGAAATGGAGTAAAAACTTTGTTCATATTTCTAGTTAAATGCACTAACAATATTTGCATGATTAACCTTAGAAATATATATTATATAGAGAAAGCATTTTAGACTTCTGATAGTTCGAAATAATTGAAAATTCCATTACCATACATCTTTGGGTCCACTAATATATAAATACATAATTGTTTTGGTAGAAAAAAATTTCCATGAGATTTTTTTTTCATTTTAAATAATCTTGAATCTTCATGTTGCCTAGATTTCCAGAAGTCATCAAAAGAAATTTTAAATCAGTTATTTTCTGAATATATGTATATCATTCATTGGGCAGAAATTTGACTAACTCATGCATTTTAGAGGCTGCTGGTATGTAGAATTTTCTAAATAGCACTTCTCAGGAAATTTGGGCAAATGGAACTTTTCTTTTCCCCTTCCATGTAGAATATCCTGCTGGTAAAAATAAAAGTTTTATAATAATAATTTTGAAAGACAAACTGGTATACTTTCTTCACAAACCAGAATTTAGCTCTCTTTATCTATTCAAAACTTTATTTATACTCTTTTACCAAGATCTCTCTTTTATTTTCATTGAAAATTAACTTATATTTTTACTGATTAGTATAATTAAATATAAAAGTTTTTAATTATCAAAGCAAAATCATAAAAGAATTCTTTCTAGTTAATCTTGCATAATTATAGGATTACAATTTAATTAAGCTTTTTTTTTTTAAATACCAAGATGGTTTATTTCTCAAAAATTTTATTCTAAACAATTTTTTTTAATTTATTCTCTTTTAATAATAGTACTATAAAATACTTATTTTAATTTTTTTTCTCCATAAAAAAAAAATCCTTAATTCCATTAATTAACATTTTAATCAATTTAAAACAATCTTAATCCCTAAGAAATAAAAGAAAAATCAAAATTTATTTTTACTTTTCATTTAAATATTTAGTAACAAAAATAAAATATATTTTCTTTTCTTTTAATATTGAAAAAATGTAATTTCAAATATATTTTGCCTTTTTATTTTTCTTAAAATTAGTTTTTACCAATTATTTTCATGCATATATATATATACACATTTAATGAATATCAACCCTATCTTTAAACTACTAATTTTTTAAAAACAATTTAAATGCCTATTGGTCATATATTGACAATAGGAACGATTATAAACCTCAACAGCTCTTTCTGCCTATCCCATATGCCTTAGCAATGAAACGCTGTTTCAATATATATATATATAGCCATGAAACGCTGTTTCAATATATATATATAAAGCCAACTTTGAGCAATACTTAAATGAACTAAGCGGTATAGGCTTCAAATATATAGATCTCATAAGGAGAGTCAACAAATTCTAACACAAAATAATAACAAACTCACCCAAAGATGATAAGATTTGGATACTGCTTCCATACATACCATGTATAACCAAAAACTGAGCTAAAATCTGCTCCCAAAACCATTGAGTAAGTTATTGCTCTCCTATCATAATAAAAAGATTCATAAATAATACTAAAAATAGATTCCATAATGATCAAACTCCAAACATAGTATATAAAATTGCACAACAGTACTATGGTGAATCATGTGCATACCTCTCTACAAAAATCTCTCAGCACAAATATCTATATAAAAGCACCACAAATAATCCTGAACACAAGTCTATCTTCCTCAATCACCAAAATGCAATGGATCATATATTCAAGCCCATAATTATGAACATTGCATGTATTTATGAAATGATGCCAAACTAAACATTCAAGAAATGTGATATAAAGCCAACAATCCTAATGTCATGACTAAGAAGAAATCCTGCTACCCCTGTTGAAAAAAATGGCCATATAATTTAAGTAATCTCACTGCATATAATTATATATATATATATATATATATATATATATGCATATATATATATATATATATATGTAATCACTCATGAAAATCTCAATGCTATGAATATGAGGCCATAAGTAGCCCTTGAAAATGCTAAGCTTCAATAAATATGCAGTTATTAATAGTTTTTCTTATGATAGCATCTAAGCACATATATTTATAGAAACAAGTCATTAATAAATAATTTAAAACTATTGTTAATTTTTAAATGATATTTTATAAAAGTACAAAATAACAATGTCTCTAAATTTTAAGATAACTTTCAGTAAAATGGATAATTAAAGTCATTTTTCCCCCTTTTCCTAAACATTATCATAATATCGATACCATTCTTTTGAAATATACTATAATGTATAGTCATGAAATGTGAACAATGAGTAATAAAATTAGAAACAGGTTGAAAGCCTTTGAGATGTGGACATGGAAAAGAATAGAAAAAATCAATTGTATGAATAAAATAACAATTTAAGTTTTGAAAAGAGTAAATGAAAAAAAGATTGATTGAGGAAATCAGAAAGAGAAAAATAAACTGGATTAGGAATATATTAAGAAGAAATTATAGTTAATGAAAGATGTTTTCGAAGAAATGGTTAGTGAAAATAAGAAAAAATGGAAAAGATTGTTGGATGGTATAAAGGATGGGAAGAATTATGTAGAATTAAAGAGCTGGACAATGAAGAGAATGGAATGGAAAAAATAAATGAATTGATAATGTGACTACTCTCTGAATCCTATCCATGGGACTGAATACTATTGATGGTGATACCATATTGAGGATTTCAATATTGATGAAAGAGTGAAACTGTATCAATATTTCTAAAGCATTATACATATTAGAAACAATACTTCTTAATTTTGTACCTGAGCCAAATCTTATTAATTTTCTGTAAATAACTTTAATTCAAGAACAATTAGACTAATAATTTTTTTAATTATAATTAAATACTATTAACATAAATATATGAATTGTTGTTTCCATTAATCCATTTTAAAAAATGTAACATTCATTTAAAGATGCATTTATAAAATTTTGATGTTTGTTAAACATTGTTTATTAGATTTTGAAATACAAAAAGCTATTCTATTTAATGTTATTATTTTGTGGAATACTTAAATGATTAAAATCTATTAATTAATTATATTTAAATTTATTGCTTATATTATTATAATACCAAATACCTTTAACCTTACTGTTTATTGTTTTTATGTAAAACATTTACATTTTAAAAACATTAGCACTAAATAATAATAAATGTTATGCATATCACATAAATGACTGGATACATCTATCATAATTATTTTATATAAAATATAATGTTTATATATTTATTATAAACCAATATTGTACTTTCTTACATTTTTAAGAAAACAATTTCCAATTTGTATATATGAAGAACTATGTGAAATAAATTTAATCATTTGAAATGTTTATTATCATCATCATCACCAATATTATTTTTGATATTAACTTCTGTATTTATGTTAAAGTGGAAGTGTGAAACGCACACAAAAAACACCCAACTGAATTGAATTATTATTGTCATTGTTGTTATTGTTATTCCTTGTAAATACAAAATAAATCATATTTATCTATTTTTATATTGAAATATATGATCGGTAACATTCCATGTTTTTGATTCTATATAGATTAAGTCATTTATCAATGCTTTCTTCTCATAGCCCTAAGGTTTATATTTTTTTATTTCATTGATAAGAAGTATTTATTGAGATGCATATGATAAAGCTTCCAGAGTATTTATTCCATCATTTTTGCTTGAATATGCATCCATTCACAGAATCATTAGTGATGCAACCACATTGATTATAATATATATTATTATTTCTTGAATATGGAAAAATGTTGATAGTAAGTTTTATTTTTAATTATTATTTTTATATGTGAAGAATTTATGTGTTCAAATACATTGCTATGAAGTCATTATTTTGAAAAATGAGATACTAATTTCCCAATAACAATATTAATTTTTTTACATTGCTGCTTTTATAAATTTTATATAGATACATAAAATTGCTCAACTTTAACAATTTTCCATGTAAAATATTATTATTTTTTATATTTTGATAAAAAGAAATATTAGCTTATTTCCTAAGTAATTTTATTAACATTATTTTAAAAAATTGACTATATTATTACATAAAATCATAAATTTATGAAATTAGTCTTACATATATATACAATTATATTATTTAGTATATATTTACATGAAAAATTATCATCATCATCATCATCAATCATTATCAAACCACAACAGGATGAAGGTCTCTCCAAGTTCAACCCATCTTCTCCAATCTTTAGCTTATCATCTCCACATCACCCCTACACACTTTCTTATTTCATCCATCCATCTCACATGTGGTCTCCTTATGGGTCTTTTACAATCTCTTGGAATCCAGTTTAAGATTTCAATTGTCCATCTATTATCATCTCTTCTAGAAATATGCCCAGCCTAACTCCACTTCAATCTTTTAATTTTTTCAATGAGCTCAGTAACATCTGTTTGTTCTCTTACCCATATATTGTGTTTTTGATCTCTTCTTGTTACTCCCAACATACATCTCTCCATACTTCTTTGAGTGATCTGAAGTCTCTGTATTGCTCTTCTATTAAGTTTCCAAGTCTCAGATCCATAAGTAAGAACTGGTGAAACACATTTATTAAAACCTTCTTTTTTAAACACATAGGCATATTTCCTTTTAGTATCAAGTTATTTCTACCAAAAGCACTCCAACCAAGTTTAATTCTATGATTAATTTCATCCATTATGTTTTCATCTGTATTAATAATCTGACCAAGATATTTGTAACTGTTAACTTCTTCTAACTCATCATAATCAATCTTTATTTTCATATTTTGAGAAAATTGATTAATCATTACTTTATTATTTTTAACATTTGTCTTTAGTCCTACTTTCTTTCTTTCATCTGATAACTCCACAACATTTACTGAAGCTCTAAATCATTATTTGCAAAAACAACTACATCATCTGCAAAATTTAAATGACTTAAATAATCTCCATTTACTTTCACTCATTTAGCTTCTCATTTTAATCCACAAAATACTTTGCTGTAAAAAGATTTGGAGATATGGAGTCACCCTGTCTTACAACCTTCTAAATTTTGACTTTCCTGGTATCATTATGTAATCTAATTGCTGCTGTTGCATTTTTATAAATATTTTTCAGAAATATTACAATATCCTGGATCTATACCTTGATGATCCAATGCTTTAATCACTGAAGTAATGTTTATAGAATCAAATGCCTTTTCATAATCTACAAATTCAAAACATAATGACAACTCATATTCATTTGACCTTTCTATAACTTCTCTCAATACCTGGATATGATCTACTGTACTAAAACCACTTTTAAATCCAGCTTGTTCTCTTGGTTGGTAAAAATCCAATGTTCTCTGTAGAAAAATATCAATATTTAAATGATTTTAAATAATATATTATTTAACTATAATTATCCTATTTATTGCCATATAGGAATAGCAAATTTTATTAAAAATTATACAAACAACTGATTTCTATTGACAAGTAAAATTTTAATACATAAATATATTTATGCAAATAACATGTACTATCATACTTTTAACTCATTTGTTTTAATAAATAACTTATATTTTATTATATAACTTGGGAGAAATCCATCTATCAAATAATATAATAATATCTGTTGTTTAATGTTGTTAGTTTTATTTATCAGTAACTACACCAATATATTATAAAACCTCATTATATATTATAAAACAATATACTGCTTAAACATTACTGACATCAGTCACAATCAATTCATCATACATACAATAAATTAAGTATTTCATACATACAGAACAATGCTTTTCCATAGGTTAAAACAGATACAAATATAATTGGTATAATTAATTGATTTCTAATAAAGTTATATATAAATGGCATCAGGCACATGCCAACATGTATACTTAATTAATAGCATATAAGTTCATAAACATTCACTAACAATTACATAAGTAGAAATTAGCTTCCTAAATGCATGGACTGTTTGAAAATTATAGTCATGGAAAAATCTACATATACTCCTAATATACATACTTACTGAGCATAGCAACATACAAAAAAAGATTTAAAATGTTAATAAATAACTAATTTATTAGTTATGTTATTCAGAATATTTTTAAAAGTTGTCCTTTAAATTGTAGTGACTATTAAAAATTTGTGATTCATAGGCAATGTTTTATTGCTATATGTATTTATAAAATACTAAAAATGTTATTTATATTTATTGATAAAACTTTTAATTTTTCTAAATGTACATTGAATATGGGTCACTTTTTTATTTAATAAATATGTACAGTACTTTAAATATCACATTAATTACTTCTTTTTTTTTATTTTATGATTTGTTGACGATATACATGTGTCTTTAGATATTTATATGTTAAAAAATAAATATATATGTAATTTTATTAATATAGCCAGTAAACTACTATGTCGGTAAGATTAATATAAGAAAAAAAAAGGTAAAATATTTTTTTATGATAAAACTATAGTTAATTTTTAGGATTTGGTAAAGATAATTTTTTAATTACTTTTGCAGCAATAGTTATTGTAAAGAAAAGATGTGTATAAATTATGATTAGTATTATACATGTGCATAAATTTAAATACAAGTTTATTAATTCAAAACTATCAATTTTCAAACTTTTTTGGATTGATGATATTTTTTCTATTTAAAGATTACAAGTAATTAACATAAAAATATATGATCATATAATATCTATAAAATCACGTATTTATCTTGTAAATTTAAAGTACTACAAACTTTTGGTAACTTAAATAATATTAAATGAGAAAGCAAATTATTAAATTTAATATCTATCGGATCCACACAATACATTTTGTACATTATATTAATCATTTATTTTTGCATAATTATAATTCGTTATAATTTTTAAAATAAAATTTACCGATTACTTTGTAGTTTTTCCTTCTCTTTCTCCTGATTATATTCAATCCAGCACTTTAATAATGTTTAGCAATTATAATTATGGTTTTTCAATTTCATTTCCTTATGGTATTAGTTCCACTGGCATTTTACAAACATTCATGTAAAGAATATATAATTAAATGTGCTTATAAAAAATTTAGTCGTTAAAATGTTTTCTTTCTTTTTTTTACATTTTTAGAGGCTGTTAATACATTTTTAAAATGTAATTTCAAAATTTTTAACTCGTGTTAAAATAAAGTAAATCACTTTTTTTTTTCATTTAACATTTACATATTATTGAATAATGTTCGACGTGTATAAACGTAATGTTTTATCAATGAAAAAACTTTCAATATGACAATTTATTGTTGTACTTGCATATTATGTGGGATTTTTAAACACGATTTAAAAGAAATTATTTTTATTAATTTTGACATATTTTTTTTAGGTTCGAAAATAGAAATACCCGCGATTTTTTTTTTTACATTTTCAGGAACTGTAGCCAGTACAATTTTTAAAATTATATGCTTTTGAATTACCTTTTGTCAATAAAGAAATATAAAATCACCTTTAAAAATAAATTTTTTGAACAATTTTATTTTACCAACAGCATAAGTAAACTTTGCAATAACTTTATAAGAACGCTTTTTTTAAAAAAAAAAAGATTAAAATATAATATTGTATAAACTAATCATCAAAAACAAATGTTTAATAGGAATTTAAAATAAAAAAAATCATTTGAAAATATTCATTAGATAACTGTAAATATATATGCAAAAAGATTTTATCATTACACTATTTTTTTGTTTTCTAAATTTGCTAATAACATTTATATATGCACATTTTACTATATATATATATTGCGATATCTACATATAATATAGTCTCGCATGTATATATTATTGATCCTCAATAATAATAATAAAGAAAAGGGGTTTTGTTAAAAGAAATAGAAAACCAATAAAAGAAAAAAAAAAGAAGTAACTCAGTTTACTATGTAATTATTCAAAACTATGTGAAAGTCGTGAAAGGGTTAAAATGAAAAAAAGAAAAAATTAGTTAAAAGGATTCTAAAAACTTATTTTAAAAGAAATTAGGAAAAACTAAATAAAGATTGAAAATTAGAAAGGAAAGGGGAGGGGTGTATAATAAACGCATCTCTTTCTTTCTTTGTTAAATAAGAAAATCATGTATCAAAAGAATGAAAGAAAATAATTGTAATTGTAAAATTAAAAATGTAAAGCTTGGACCAAATTTCTAGATAGATTGGTACAAGATAAAGTAATGTAAAGGAATGTTGCAATTAGTAACATTCAATATTTAAATATATCAAAAGAATGAAAGAAAATAATTGTAATTATAAAATTGAAAAATGTAAACTAGTACAAAAAAATTCCAGATAGATTGGTACAAGATAAAGAATGAAAAGGAAAGATGCAATTAGTAACATTAGATAGAACGATAGCAGAGGGAATAAGCAGAGCTGATTTAGAAGTAACTGGTTGTGTTTTCTTTTGCTGGCAAAACTTAACATAAAAAATAATAGAAGGGAAGAAACCGTCTAGAGAATAGTGAGGACGTATTATTCAAATGTTAACGAACTTAGTTGGGTACGCTAACATGGAGGGCTAGTGGCGAATAACGGGCATTTGCTCGGTCTATCTCCATCCAACCATTCGCTCACTACCTATAACATCTAAAATGCTGCCGATAAGAGACCGCCGTTATGGAACCAGATCTGCCTGAAGATTCATAATAGGATATTTAAAGAGATGAATACCTACTGAAATTCGGAATTAGAAAGAAATCAAACCCACGCCAAAAGATTATAAACTCTCACTCCACTAACTGGGACGTCGGAAAAGCGAGCAACCATCTCTGCAAAAGAAGGGAAATTTTTCCCACTCGATGGTTGATCCTTCATTGAGGACTCCATACCTAGGTAACTATTATTAATACATGCATGTCAGAATTAATTTGTGAACAAAGAAATCAGTCAGAAATGAAAACTATTAAAATTTGCGCAATACTTCGGACAAATATAATTAAAAGAACTTATGATTTTACTATAATAATGTATAAGAAAGTAACAATTGGGTTACGCTAATTTATTTAAGGTTTAATTTGAATTATATTCTTTACTATTTTATTTATGTGTATATTATGTTGGTGTGTGATAGGTATATGTGTGTTTTATGATTTTATTATGTCATTAGAAATAACGAATTGCAAAATTAAAGGTTTATTTATAAAAGGAAGTAAATAGTCATTTGCGTTTTTCTTTTTCTTTGCCAAGCGAATAAATATTTAGAGTGAATTAAATCTAGGTCATTCGAGCGAACAAGTTTATTAAGTGAGGAATAATAATAATAAAGCAATCGAAATGGATAAATAAGTCCGTTCGTATCGTAAATAAGGGGAAAGAAGGAAGGGCTATAATTGATATTCCTGCTGTACCGTGATAATTCCGGGAATAAATTTATAAATATTCCAAGCGCTGGGCAGAACAAATTATTCGATTCGAATAATTTGCCCAGCAGAGAAGAAGCGTTTAATTGGGAAATATAATGCTGGGGGGATATTTTATATTATGTCAGTGTTCAATTAAAAATATGTACTCAATTTTGGGGTGTATATTCGCTTCTTGCTTGTGGTAATCATCATCGGTGGTGAAACAGTCGATCACATAATTATAAGTGCGGCTGGTGTTTAACCGAACGGTGGTTGTATTACAATATATATATTTTATTAAAAAAACTTTTAATATAAAATTCACAAATAAACACATTAAATACTGCATAAATGATATTGATTCCAACCTAAAGGATTTAAAAAAAAAAAACAGCAGGGATGTTAAGATAATAACAATATTAAAAAACCAAATCTTACTCGGATCAATTCTATTTTTCATATAATATTAAAATTCACCTTTGGTATATGGAGATAAATAGTTTAACAATTTCGACAATGATCAAATTGATATAAAGAATAATTAGCAGATAATCAGCTATTATTCAATTTATTGTAATATTTAATATTTCAATAGATTTATCAGGCACTTTTCATCACTATTTCCAAAAGGTGACATCTAATAAATCTAAAAATCTATTCTAATTCTTTTCATGTTATATTGATTTGATTTATTCTTTAATTTCTCATTCCTGACTGGCATCTTTGAAGTGAGTGCTTCTATTTATTTATTTATTTTTATTTATTTGTAATGATATCAAAAGATTTTGAGATATCTAAAATTTTCAAGAGATGTCTTAAAAACAATAAATTTTAAAACTCCATATTATCTTGAAAACTTACTTTGTAACTTGATTTTTTTTTTATTTAAATAAATAAAAAATCAAAAAGTTACAATTACCACATTTTAATAAATACTTACAATTCACAGAACACATAATCCAGCAAATAATTAATAAAATTAACATCAATGCAACATCATTAAATGAAATTACACTATTAATCCTTTATGGATTAGTAGATGATGTTAATCTCACTAAGAATAGATTCTACATTATAGTCTTCAGCTATATATATATATATATATATATTGTACCCTCCTCCCCCGTCGCCTCACTCACGCATGCACTCCTTAGAAAATAATTTATGGATTCTTATTTTACTCATATATATTCCGGGTTCTCTCTAGCTCAGTCTTAACAAAATGAATGAAATTAATTTATTAAAATGATTACTACTAGCTCTAAACTTTAAAATATAAATACAGTTATATTATTAAAAATTTATTATTTTCATGAGACATGGAGCGACGACACGGGGAGCGAGACAGACTACATTGAGATATATCCACATGATACTATCCCAATGGCATAAGAACACTATACTAAATAATCAACTTATGGTATTCTTATGACTTTCCAAGCTCTTTTCATTACGATTAAGATAATAATCATATCTTATTATTCTTTGTAATAATAATCTAGCTCAATTAAATAATTTAAGTAAATAAATGAAATAAAATCAAATCAAATAAATCTCAGGTTCATAAATTGCATTTAAACTGATTTAAATTACGGTAGTAAACTATGAGAAGGGAATTTTATGTCATAAATTCACTACGTAACAACTAACAATAATAAATAAGAATAATGATAATAATAGTATAATGTAATCCTATTTCTTCTTAAATGAAATAAATAAATAAATATTACGTTCGTGGTAGTATTTAATAATCTGACAATCAAAATACGTGTTGTAATATTAGCATATAATTTATTTTAATATTGTGGCAACCAACTTATGACCAATAAACGATATAATTATAATCCTTTAATTTTATCATACAAATAAATTTTCAAAAATTATTATAACACTTTTATGTTTATCTACTTTGTGCAAAATTATATGTCTGTTGCAATTATAAATGTGTATTGCGATATCATGCATTCTATGTGGAGAAATATAACTAAGACACGAAGCTTACAAATAAATTTACAACATAGTTTATTAATAATTATACAAATAACAATATTTACATTATGTACATCGGATATCCCTACTTTCCTGTTACAAAATTACTTTACTAGTTTATCTCTTAACATTAAATTTCTACTTATTTTATTTTTAACTCTTATACAGTATTATTATTATTAGATATCTGATTTTAGTTTAGCTTGTTACAAAAATGTATCTATCAATAATTATCATTAATACTTTATATCTCTATTAATTTTAAAATTATATTTTTACAAAATTTTTTACCTTCGTAGTAAAAATTATACAAAATCATAAAATTCTATTTTATATTATTATTCGTATGGAATCCTAAAGATTCAAACCCTTCTTGACATTTTGATGTTCCGTTTTATTATTGACTATACAATAATTATTAATCCAATACTTATCCAAGCCTTTGCTTCGTATGGTAATTACAATCATTAACATACCATGCACAAATACATATATCTGTTACACATTATTGAATCATTTTTCAACCAACATGCAATCTCTATTTTTAAATATCATATAAAATATTAAAATTTTATTATTACTTTAAAAACTTTGTTTTAGATTTTTCCTTTAAAATCTTATATTCATTTCAGAATTACTTTTTAAAACTATATCATATGATTCTTCATCTCTTTATGACATTTATACTTTCACTTTTAAAATAACAATTCTAACTCATTCTAGTAAATAAACTATTCTTACATAACGACAACCTAGCCTCATTTCTATTTTATGTATCATTTCTATAAAAATATCTTTCTGACGATGTATATTCATGAAACAAGGATAGCGAAAATAGATGCGCAGGATCAAAACAACTAGAATATTATCCGTCATAAAACTTGACAATGATGGCACAGTGAATTTAAAGAACACCATAGAGGAGTGACCTTTATCTGTCTATCCACCTCTACTATAGGAGTGATGCTAAAGCTATTCCTTCAGCTTTATATAACATCAAAAAGTTTCAAAGATACGTAAAAAAACACTGTCCAAAATATATGTGTTCAGTGATAGGACTTAGTTAGCTATACTGAAATCACACAAAATACTATGATCCAAATATTTGATTTTTCTTATTTCTTGGCAAAAAACATCATCTTGGTTTCCTCTACACCAGTACTACCAAGTCACTATCCGATTTTATTTCTCTAGATTTATCTATGCAGTACATCGACAAATTTCTGTCTACATTTCTAACAATAATAAAATTCATTTTTAGTTCAAACTATACAGCTATTCTTAAGAAAATCTTTTACTACTTATCTCGTATATTTATAATATACCAACTATTTTAAAATTATCTGAAGATTTTGCAACATAAAAGTTCAAAAGAATCACATAATTATTATGATACTTATATTATTAATTATATTTTTAAAACAACTTATTGCATGCACATTTAAAATTACTACTATCTCAAATATATGTTTTAATGTTGGATAAAATGTGTACTTATAATTTAAAAACTTTCATACATCATTCTTCATTAATAGATGACCTAAAAAAAAATACATTATGCATTATCAATAATATCACAATTACCAAAACGATCTCTATCTTCTTGATCGTATTCTGAAGGCTTCACCATTCCATTACTTCTTGTAGATATTTAAAACTTCCATACATACATTTTATTTTTATAATAATATTTCTATCATTCTATTAAGCTATTATATTTAAATCTCATTATTCTTAAATTCATGTTTATATGTTTCCCTAAGCTAATATAGAATTTTTATATTTTAAATACAATCAAATAAAATATTTAAATTATATTTACGATACTGCTTTGTCGAACTTGCTTGAAAATTGTTCATAGTAAAGCTAAAAAAAAATATACTTTATTTTTTCTTTCAGTCACTTAATGTTCTATAAAAAAAATAACTGTTTAATAATTCTTCCTAAACGATGATCCTTAATTTTCTCAATATTTTATACAATTATTAATTCTTGATATCTCCTTCAACATAGTCTGCTAGCTTTTTCCCGCGCGTCTGGTTTCCCCCGATGCATCTTGTAGATATTTTATTTTAAATCTTCAATAAATTTCTATTTCCATGGATCCATTTTTATTTAGTCATTTAATTTTATATTTCTTTGATCAAGCATTATTTTCATTGAATACTTTATAATATTTTTCTCTTCTTATTGGATAAAGGTTTCAGCTCTTTTTCTATAAAATACATATATCACTTTCATATTAGTCTTTAACTTTTCTTTACTTTAACATTCGGGAACTATAGTTTTAATAATGTTTTCTTTACAAAATAAACATTCTTTCTCCATTATTATTTTTCTTGGTACTAGAACGCATATTAAAATTTTGTTCATAGAGAAGTATAACTTAGTTTTAAAGTAGCTCTGTAAATTTATCGTCATAAATTGTTCTTGACGATCAGCAGCTTCTTTTTCAGATTTTCACATATCGTCCCAATTGTATTCCTTTCAGTTATAAGATTAAGTTTCAGGTTGAGCACAACTAAGGTGGCATTAAGATACTTTTCCATTATTTTTCTTTCAGCAATCACTTTAAATATTTTTTCTTGTACTTCCATGTTACTGTAGGCTTTCTGGTTAAATTTGAATAAAATTTCCTGGTAAGATAAACTTAAAATTAGCAATACATATCTCTGTAGTCAAAATATATTATATGTTACAGAATAACTTTTAGAATAAATCCGAAATTATAAATTTATATTACTGTTCAGCTACGATGTTATCAGCCATAAAAATTTGTTACTTTCTCTTTCACTTACACATTACTTCTCCCGCTCTGTATAATTCTTAGATTTTTGTCTCTTAATTTTACATCCTTTGATTGGTTAATATTTATTTTAGCGCGAACAATTTATTCATTTTATTTTGATAACAGAATGGATGTTTAAAGTTAAGAACTGATGACGTAATGTCTGGAATATTTATACCAATATTTTTAAATTCAATTATAGTTTTATATAAAAAAATCATCTAAGTTTTAAAATAATTATTAAAACAATATTTAATATTTTTAACTTTCACTTTAAAGATCGATGGCAATTATATCTAGTTTTAAATTCACACAGTTTATTATTATTTTAACAAGAGTGTGTGTGAAGGCATATAATATACGGTCACGTGTCTACTAACTTTATAAAAATGATTTTTTATTTACGTCTTGGTTTAAATTACCAAAACTGATATATTTTATAAAAAATTTAGAAAATAATTTTAAAATGTAGAACTAAATATAATTCTCACCATCCCACAGTTTATTTTAAAACACAATCTATTAAATTTGATTTTTAAATACAATTATAACATTACATTTCATTTATTTAATTTATTAGTTTTTAAATATTATACTAAATAATTGATATACTTTTAACTATCTATAGCTGTATTATTTTATATGGCCAGCTTTCACAACCATAAGCAATGATATGATTAAGCTTTATTTAACTGTTTTCTTTTAAAATAATATATTACACTGTTACCTACCAGGTATTTTTAGCTTTAAATTGTACTATAAAATCTCATTCTCTTATTATTATTTATATATCTTACAAATATAACTTAAAATTTAAAATTTTTTAATAATTGACCTTTCTACCCTACCTATGACCTACAGACAAGGGCACAATATATATATATATCTTAATTGTAAATTCTGTTCCACAAAATATACTAAACTATCTTTGATATAGTAACATGTGGTGAGACTAAAGAAAGAGGAAGCAACTTGACTTTTTTTTAATATTTATGAAATTCTTTTAAGTTAGTTTATTTAAAAATTAAGCCAATCTTTGAAAAAAAAACATTTCACTTTGATTATTAAACAAATTAGTTAGTAAAGATTTTTCATTAGTAATTTTGATAAATGGTTTTATTCGGTAGTAGTTTAGTCATGACTTTTAATTCTATCTAAAAGATTTTTTTTCTGTTACACTGCAGAATCTAAATAATGTAGTAACTCAGCATAACTACGTAATAAATGGATACTATCAACATAGATGTCTCTGTTGTAAGAATGGTCATCTCTATGGTTATGAAATGCTAATTTATATATTCCTATATGACATATTACATAATTAAATGTTTCAATAGTTTTTTTTTCAACTGTTTCATTTCAAATCAAAATATTTAAAATCAATATGAGCTAAATCAAATATTCCAAATGAAATCGTAACTTTCATGTGATTTCATGACATTTCATACCTCTTGTTTTAAACAAATTACATAAGCGCAGTAATTAAAAGCTGATTTCTGTACATTTTAGTTTATTAGAAAAAAAGAAAGCCATAGCCAATAAAATAATTTATTGTTTTTTCTTTTATATATTATTAAATAAGATATTGTGCTGTGGAAGTTAATATTGAAATTCTAAAAAGATTTTGATTTTCATATCTATGTTGACATTTCTGAATTTAGTTTTCCTTTCGATATTATTGTTTCTTGGTGAAAAATAAAAAATCCAAATAACATTGATAATAAAAAAAACAATCACACAATATTTATTGATATATTTACCCATTCTGAAATCAAAATAGCTCTAAAAAAATTTTACAAAAATATATATTGAGTTAAAGAGCTGATTCAAATATTACCACTAGATTACTGGCACCCATGACACCAATTATTTCTGTCAATTATCGTAATGGCAATTTTATTATTTACGCATGCTACAATATGAATATAGACTTCATTTACCTGTTTTAAATGTATATACATAATAATTTTATGACGCGAAATACGTTTTATTTTTCCTTTTTGATTATGAATTAATTTTCACTAATTCATTTGTAATATATATATATATGGATGTTTGATTTATCTTAATAATTTTTCATATTTGAATTTTTAATTAAAAATTAATAATATTATATTAATATTAAACATTAGTATTATTGTTGATATATTTATATTATCATATTAATTTTATTATTCAAACCATTTAGAAAATGCAAATTGCTTTACTTCATATATATAAACATTAAAATCCTAAAGCTAAATTAGTCAATAAAATAATAAAAATTATCCCAAATACACAACTAAATCAGACTAGCCAAAGCAGTGAAACCATTGTTTGTGTTTTAGAGCTTATTTTCTTAGGCTAATATGATTTAGTTGTGATTTTGAATTTGGGGTATATATATATATCTTACCTTCAATGATTTCTTCTTTAATATGTACACTTTCAGTCAGACGATTATTACATAGTTCTGTTTCATTTGAATAATTTAGATCTTCTCCAGACCCTTCAGTTGTTTCTGGACTCTGGGGAGGGCTTACTGGCTCTGATTTAATAGTACATTTAAGAAAATAATCCATGTTTATATTATTTTCACTGGCCACAATGCTATTGTTTTTTTCAGAATGTACTCCTTTAGGGAAAAAATCATTCTCTTTCATTTCAATAACCGTTTTATTTAAACAAGCATTGGGCAATAAATGGTCTTTGATGCCGTCGGTGATTTTACATGAGGGTTTATATAATCCACTCAATTCACTAAATGCCTCAATATCTTTTTTCACAACACACCAAACTTCATCTCCTGAAAAAATATTAATATTTAAAAATCAAATATACCTGCTTCATTGCTTAATATATATATATAATTATTTTAAACAGCATTAAACAATATGAAATATAGTCAGAGATATGTTCAGTCATTTAATATAACACTACCCAATGTCAAAGCTATAAAACCCAATAATCAAAAATTAAAATCACTGTCATTACTTTTCTAAGTTCTTAGTATAAATATTTAAACAGTCTATAACATCAGTGAGCATAAACTTTAGGTCAGAGGAGATGACTGCATGTGTTATGAGACATTTAAATGACATCCATATAAGAATTTGAAAAATAAATTAAAGTGATTTCATTTTTGTTCACTGCATTTTATAATTTTTACTTAGGAGTTTTATCTCTCTATTTATATTTCATATATGTGTATATAAAAATAAATACCATTTATTTGGTTATAAGAAACTAATAACAAATATATATTTAAATAAATCTAACATTAAGATAAATCTTTAAAAAAAATTAAATAGAGTTGTTAGACAAATACATTATAATTAAATACAAACATTACAATTAATTGTTTTGTAAATAATAGTAATGTTATATAGCACGTTGTGCAAGAGTAATTAATGGATATCAGATTGGAGTGTTAACTAGAAGCTCAGATTACCTTGTGGTTGTCAGTCTTCATCAATGAAGAGTACTTAATTGCACTTATCTATTCAAAAGCTATATCTGTTTCCTTTTATATAAATAGACTACTTTTAAACTAAACATCTATTATTCAAATATTTCTATTATCCAAACAGACTTTGAAGGGATGATTTTTAATATTTAACACTAAACAAATTAGTTTGTTCACATTAACAATAAAAAATACTTATAAATTAAATTACCTAATTGCAAAGAGCTTTCGGCTTTTGTTATATCTTATCAAAGGTCAAGTTTACAATGAAGGTACAGGAGATCAATTCAAGATATCCAAAAACAGCTTTGAAAGTAACGATTTTAGATTGTTTTATGTGTCCTATCCAAATAATGACTTGAAAATATCACCAATCTAAGGTTTTGCATGTAAGGTTATAATGGTCAGACATCAAAACAACAATTACATATTTTAAACAGTTGATCCTCCTATATTAAGTCCTTGAAATACTAAAAGTTTAAAATGTAAACATAAGAAGATGAGCACACTGATAAGTGAATTTGTGTAATATATATTGTTCAAAATTGATGACAGTTAAAATTAAGTAACTATTCAGAGAATCTAAGTGACATACGCCACTTAGTATTCTTTCATGACAGAATGAAAAGAGTGCAATGCTACTATTAATGCAGCTATTAAATGTAAATGTGGGAAAGTCATGTGATATTTCATTTTTGATCAAATAATTAATTTTAATTAAAAAATAATTAAGAAATTGCATAAATTTAATAATCTAGTAATATTAATTAAAAACAAATTGTATGAAGTAGCTATATAAAATGAAGTATGGAAAACAATGGATTGGATAACAAACAAAGTACATAAGCAAAATATAAGGAAAATGTTATAAAAAAAAGTATCATTTTTGCATAATAAAAATAAATTTATAAATTTGTCACATTTAATGTCCGTTGATAGCAATAAAAATATTAAATAAATATCAAAGGTCATTTTAGATGTTTTCCTGAAGGTTTGTGATGGTACTTTACTTGTATTAATATACTGGACTATTTCTATCATCTAATAGCAACATTAGATGATGAAAATAGTCCAATATATAAATTCATTTCAGATATTTATAAAAATATTTGAAAGTAAAATGAAGCAATAGCAGAAATAAACAAAAAGTATAAAATATAGTCAAACAAGAGAACAGCCCTCTATTCTAGAAGCATCTGTAATAAGCTTGAGTAGTCAGGAATTACCCAGATGGTATTGCATATCAATCCTCATTCCCAGACTTGTTCCTGGCTCACTTATAAAAATAAAAGCTATAAACTAGTCTGAAAATGGGAATTTAAATGCAATTACTGCAGTGTATAGATGTCACTAGGGTAGTGAGCTGTTCTTGTTTGATCACATATTGAGTAAGTTGAGGAATCAACTAATTTGTTTTTATTACTAAAACTACAAATCTTATAATAAATAAATAAAAAGATGTATTTAATAACAAAACACATATTTAGTTAGATATTAAATGTATTAAAAAATTCAATAGAAATATCAAAATGAAAATTTATATTGAAATGTGGGGATTAAACAAATAGCTTTGTCATAATGGACAGAGAAAAATGTATCAATAAAACAAAAATTACTTACATTCAAAGATCAGCCCTTCAAGCTAATTGTGCATGCATCTTTTTAGAGTGTTAAATAATAAATGAATACTTCCCTCCACAACACAAGATATAGTATTTATGCAGGAATAAAAGGAATCCTCTTATTCCTATGACTCAAATTCTTTTATATGAGAAAATCTGAAGTACTGCCGAGGAAAGCGTGAGAGTAAAATTCTCACTTTAAATTACTATTTACGATGTTTGAATGAATGACATCGGTGAAATTGTCTAGAATTTACTAAATATCACTCTAACTGAAACTTAATTATAAGTAAATAAGCATTTATTTTTATATGATGCCATGTGTACAATTGTATTACATTTAAAGATCAGCCCTTCAAGCTAATTGTGCATGCGTCTCTTTAGAGTGTTAAATAATAAATGAATACTTCCCTCAACAACACAAGATATAGTATTTATGCAGGAATAAAAGGAATCCTCTTATTCCTATGACTCAAATTCTTTTATATGAGCAAATCTGAAGTACTGCCAAAAAAAGCGCGAAAGTAGAATTCTCACTTTAAATTACTATTTACGATGTTTAAATGAATGACGTCGGTGAAATTGTCTAGAATTTACTAAACGTCACTCTAACTGAAACTTAATTATAAGTAAATAAGCATTTATTTTTATATGATGCCATGCGTACAATTGTATTACATTCAAAGATCAGCCCTTCAAGCTAATTGTGCATACGTCTTTTTAGAGTGTTAAATAATAAATGAATACTTCCCTCCACAACACAAGATATAGTATTTATGCAGGAATAAAAGGAATCCTCTTATTCCTACAACTCAAATTCTTTTATATGAGCAAATCTGAAGTACTGCTGAGAAAAGCATGAGAGTATAATTCTCACTTTAAATTACTATTTACGATGTTTGAATGAATGAAGTCGGTGAAATTGTCTAGAATTTACTAAACGTCACTCTAACTGAAACTTAATTATAAGTAAATAAGTATTTATTTTTATATGATGCCATGTGTACAATTGTATTACATTCAAAGATCAGCTCTTCAAGATAATTGTGCATGCATCTTTTTAGGATGTTAAATAATAAATGAATACTTCCCTCCACAACACAAGATATAGTATTTATGCAGGAATAAAAGGAATCCTCTTATTCCTACGACTCAAATTCTTTTATAATTGTACACATGGAATCATATAAAAATAAATGCTTATTTACTTATAATTAAGTTTCAGTTAGAGTGATGTTTAGTAAATTCTAGAAAATTTCACCGACGTCATTCATTCAAACATCGTAAATAGTAATTTAAAGTGAGAATTCTACTCTCGTGATTTCCTTGGCAGTACTTCAGATTTGCTCATATAAAAGAATTTGAGTCATAGGAATAAGAGGATTCCTTTTATTCCTGCATAAATACTATATCTTGTGTTGTGGAGGGAAGTATTAATTTATTATTTAACACTCTAAAAAGACGCATGCACAATTAGCTTGAAGGGCTGATCTTTGAATGTAATACAATTGTACACATGGCGTCATATAAAAATAAATGCTTATTTACTTATAAAAATTATTTAAGTAAATTAGAATTCAAAAATTTAAAAAAACATTTACATAATATCCATTACAATATATATTTCTTTAACATGAAAATAAAAACATGACTCACATAGAGTATTTGTGAGTGAAAATCATATATTTTGCAAAAATTACATAAAAACCTATTCAATAATAGTATGTGCTATTTCTTACACAATGTGATTAATTACAATATAGAAATATAGAAACAAGAAAATAATAATTATAGAAGAAGGGTTAATATAAGCTTAATATTTAGATAAACTGATAATAAAAAATAAAATTAGGGCAACAGTCTTTAATCTCAATACTGAATTTTTTTAATGTGACTATAAATGGAGACATTCTGGAAAGTAGAAAGATTATAAGAGTACGTTTAAATTTTAAAATAAAATAAAAAGCAGAGAATTAGGTAATTATAAACCAGTAATAATAACATTGTTGGTACATACAATTTCTATATGTACTGCAAACTGATTGCAAATAAGTATCATAAAATATTAGGAGAAATATAAGAAATGTTTAGCAGTGGTAAAAGCTTTAGTGATAATGCTTTTGCAGTGACTCAAATTATAGATATGAGTTAAGTATTAAAGAAAAAAGTATATTTATAGCTCTTTTTTAGATAGTAAATAATTAAATGACACAATGATTGGAGAAAATTTTTGGATTATGTTAGGAAAAATAATTAGAAATTTTTTTTTCATTATATTTGGAATACTGTATCAAGATATATATTAAAAAAAAGAAGATTGCTTTGACTAAAGATTGGTAATGTTGATTGTTATTGATATTGATATTGTTTAGGTGTGAACTGGTTTCATGCATTTACATTTAAATAAAATATATATTATAATGGTACATGTATGGATTAAAATGGGAGGTTGGCTAGTCTTTATGATAATGAGATTTGATGCAAAATTTACGACTCTTCATAAATAAATATTTAAGTTACTTTGACATCTCTATTTTTAATAAATATGAAAATTAAAGGAATATTTTCTTGATTTCAAAATATAGTCCAATAACAAATAATCTACAATCTCAATGATAATTATAATATTTGTTGAGCATAATATACATTTAAATCTATTGTGATAAGTAAGTAATAATAAATAAGACAAAATACAAAAATAAATTAATAAAAATCATTTACATTTTATTTTCAACAGAACAGAAGTATAGAAAAAAAACTTAAGTAAATTCAATTATTATGATAAACTGTAATTCACTGTGAAATTTACAAGCAGAAAGTAAATTAGTACCAAGATAAATCTTTCTTTCAAATCCTGTTGAAGTTCTGGAAAAAGAAAACCAAAACAAAAGGATATCATTAATCTGCCCTTACATTTTCTCGTTTCAAATATTTAATAATCTTGGTGTAGATATATAAATATAGTTATGAACTATCTATCTAGTCTACTCACTCATGCACATACTATGGGTTATGTATATGTGCATATTGAAACGGTCATATATATATATATATATATGTGGGTGTGCTTCATGTATATATTGTTGCCATAAAGTTATCATACTAAGGCATTTTAAAAAAATGTATAAAAGAAATTTAATTTTATTATAAAATTAATAACTGAAACACAGGCTTATTATATACCTGTGTCTATATATGTAATATAGGGTATATGAGCACAGACTTTCAGATGACCCATCACTCTCCACTCTATCTAATATCACTAATACACTCAAGCACATATGTGCTGAAAAGATAAATAATCACCAATATACGTATTTCATGCTAAACCAGCAATCATCAGTTGGTCCAGATTATCATCTCCCACACATATATATTATAAGTGCTCAGATATATATTAAGATAGACAATCTTCATACTTTAATGGACAGGCTCCAATCTACTACACCCATTCTTGCACATGTATTAACTACTTCCGGTTTGTCGGCGACGATTGCGCTCGTTAATGTTCGTTTGTTGAAGTTCGGTTTTCTGTTTGAAATTACGGAAAAATTATAAGGACTATGCATGCGCCTATACCATAATTCTCTTCGTTGTTTTTTCCTCTTTTCGTAGGTAGTCGCCATTTTTCTCTAAGTTAAAAAATAAATTTTTTATTAATTTTTTTGCGAATAAGGTCAATTTTTTTTAAAATTTTTTTCACAATTTGTTAGATTAACGGAAAGAAAAGTACGCAAAATAAATGAACGGGACATGATGGCCTCCGATACGGATTATTCCAGCAGTGATGAATTTGTCCCATCTAAGCCCTTTGACTCCGAGGATAGTGTTAGTTGTAGTGATCTTGAAGAATATTTTTCTCATCAGAAGAAAAACTCTTTTACCAGCCAAAAAGAAAAAAACTACGAGTGCTTTTCTGGATGATATCACTACCACATCAACAATTTCCCAACGATATCAATAGGCCAGGCCCTTCATCTAGTAACAGTAATGTGCTTCCGAACGTAACCTGCGAACCTGTGAATGTAGAGAATTTTACTAAAACTCCAGGTTTGAAGTTTTCTATAGTAGGTAAGTATTCAATTTTAGATTTTTTTTTAATGTTATTTGATAAAAAACTTTTATCAACTATTATCGAAGAAACTAATAAATATGCCACTAAAGAAAAATGTAAAAGTGATTGGATGTATGTAACAGATCGTGAATTGTCTGCCTTTCTTGGGATGGCATTAGGAATTTCCTGCAAAGCTCCTGTCATCCAATTGAAGGACATTTGGAGTACGATCCTAGTATAAGAGTAACTATTTTGCAAACATAATGTCACGTAAACGATTTACTAATATTTTATCATGTTTACATTTCAATGACAATAAAAAAATGCCGAAGGTAAATAGTAAAGATTTTGACCGAATTTATAAGATTAGACCAATAGTAGAAAAATGCAATGTAAATTTCAAAGCTGCATACCAGATGCACAGAGAGATTGCAGTTGATGAGGCAATAACAAAATTTACAGGTCCAATGTTATGAAACAATATGATAAATCTAAACCAGTAAAGAGAGGTTTCAAATGGTGGGTGTGCGTGATAGTCATAATGGTTATGTGTACCACATGGATATGTATAAGGGCAAAGACTCATCTTCAAATGCTTCTCAATACCTTGGTACTGTGCTGTGAAGTTGTTAGTTCTTCCACATCTTGCAAAACAACATCACATTATTTTCTGTGACAGATTTTTTTCGAGCGTGGAACTAGCTAAAGAACTTTATGCAAATATATTGTATATCTGTGGAACAATGAATGTAAAAAGAAAAGGTGTTCCAAAGCGCATTGTTGAATTGCATAGTAATAAAAAAATGAAAAGAGGAGAATCTCATTTGTCCTGGACAAAGATAGTGGACTTCAATTTTCAGTATGGATGGACAAAAAGCCAATAGCTATGATCACAAATGCTTATGCACCTTCTGGAGATGCTGTTGTTACCCGACGAAGTAAAAGTGGATCGCGAGAATTAGTTTCATGTCCACCTGCAATAAAAATGTATAACAAGTACAAGGGTAGTGTTGACTTAGCTAATCAAAAGCGAATGCAATATGGTTGGGACAGAAAATCTATACGATGGCCATTACGAGTATTCTGGCATTGCTTTGACACTGCAATTTCCAATGCATATATTTTGTATTGTACTTATAGTTCATCTAAGAATTTGACTGTCTTGACTCATCTAGATTTTCGAAGGACCTTATCTAACATGCTGATTGATGGATTTTCTTCAAAGATAAACTATGCACCAAAATCACATGTATTTCCACATCTAGCACAGCGATCACATGGAAACCATACACATGTTGATCTTCGTCACCATAACATTCCCATAAAGAAGCGTTGTGTTGTGTGTCTAAAAAAGACAAAGACATGAAACTTACTGTGGCTGTTTGGAATGTGGACTGGTACCTATTTGTAACAATGTACAAAGAGGATGTTTTATTTTTTATCACACTAAAAATGTAGCAAGTGATTCAAATCCTGTTGTACCAGTTTTACCCCAACCATGAGCTGCAGTTTCAACACAAATGGACTTGCTGGGATTGGAAATAACACGTAATCTGAAGGTCTTCAAATGCAGATGAGGGATATGACTTTTGAATAGTTCTAATGGGTAAGTTACATTTGTATTTTACTTTTTTTTTGTTTATTGTTTTCCAGAAATATTTTTTATATTCTTTTGATTTTATATTTTAGGTGAATTCAACCTGAACGACTGATTTTTTACTCTGTGATAGGTAGCACATATGAAAGGTAATGTTTTTATTATTTTTTTTTTGTTGGTTTGTTTTAGCTACCAGCACAATGGATGAATGGTTGACACACTGATTCAAGACTATTTACAATTTATTCCTCTCTAGCAAATTGATTGTATATAATGCAGTAATTTTTTTTATTCTGTTTTTACTAATTTTTGTTTTACTAACTTGGTTTTCATTGTTTTTGTTTTACTATTTTAGTTTTTATTTGTTGTTTTATTAACTTGGTTTTTTACTAACTTCATTTTATACTTTATAGGCATATGACTGCCTGATTGCCTTCCTTATTAGAATTTTGTAACAGCTTCATTACTGATTACTTTTGCCAATTGGTAAACAAGATCTGGCATGAATTATGTTTTATTAATAATAATATTGAGTAATATGAAATATTTTGCATATTTATATTAGCATATATGAACAGGTATGCTTTTCTGGAAGACTTATCTTGAAAGAGGTAGAATATAAACATTTTTTTATATAAATATCTGCCATAGAACCTTTTTAGTAATCATTGTCTGCCTCTTGAAATGAGAAATTTGTAAATTGTTTTCTGTATTGGCAATGATTATTCAGTATGATGATGATGTTATAAACAAGGTTGGTTTATCCAAAGTCTAAAATCAAAACACTGCATCTTGTTTATCAGGCTTTTGAGTTTTCCCATAACCATTAGCAGAACTTTCATGATGCATACATATACGCCACTTTTATAATATACATATACCTGTACCATGATGATGATGATGATGACATTTTATTTTTTTATTGTATTTATAATGGTAAGTAATAATATTTCCACTTTCTTCATTATTTTTATATTCTGTTAATTTTAATTTTTTTTTTTTATCTTTTATTAGGGAGAACACTTTTCTTCCAGGCCCTTGACAATTTGCAACAGTTGGGGTAGAAGATAAAAATGAAGAACTCTTATAGGAACATTTTCGGACATTGTAAAGCTATGGATTATCTCAGGTAAGACTTATTATATATCTTTAGAAAGATTTTTTTGTGAGGAATACAAAGAAATTATCACTGAAGATGTAATTTGCATTTTAGTTAATGTTAATTTCCAAATTATGAACAAACAATAAAATAATAATTATTTCGGCTGTGAAAATTTCTTTTTTTCCTTATTTTTTATATAGTTATCACTATTTATTTTATGCTTATTGTTTTCCGTAGTTTTTCTAGTTTCTAGCAATGTAATTGTTTTTGCTCTAACATAATTAAAACTGAAGTTATTGTGAAAATTGTGTATCAGGCCAGTATTTTAAAAAGTTCAATATGGTGGCTTGAAGCTGAAGTAGTTAAATGGATTATGTCCTATACATGTGGGGTTCAGATTGACCTTAGGTCAACATGGGTGTGACAAGAATCTCGGACTCAGGGTTGCCTTTGAGCATTCCATCATCAGATTTTCAATTGGATGGACGGTTGAAGAGTTGGAGGGTGTAGTAGATTGGAGCCTGTCCATTAAAGTATGAAGATTGTCTATCTTAATATATATCTGAGCACTTATAGTATATATGTGTGGGAGATGATAATCTGGACCAACTGATGATTGCTGGTTTAGCATGAAATACGTATATTGGTGATTATTTATCTTTTCAGCATATATGTGCTTGAGTGTATCAGTGATATTAGATAGAGTGGAGAGTGATGGGTCATCTGAAAGTCTGTGCTCATATACCCTATATTATATAAAATTAATGTTATGTGAGAATGGGGGGGGTTTCAAGTCAGCAAAGAAAATTTAACTAATTAATTAAAATCAACTGATGTTCAAAGAATGTGTGAATTAAAATCTAATTTTGGAATTTATATTTTAGTGTATTGTTATCATTAAAATAAAAGGTGACAAGAAATGTGTAATTACTGCGGGTATTAGATAAACCAAAGGTATTCAGAATTTTATTTTTTTAAAAAATGCAATTAGTAAAATTTGAAATTTAAACTAGATCAAGATTACAATCAGTAAAAGACTTTTTTTAGATAGTAAAGAAAATAATTTTCTCTAAGTTTTAAAATTAATTAATCAATTTGGAAAACATCTGAATGCCTTTGTTTTAAAGGGGATATATATAGGAGCAGGAAAGAAAAAATTTACTTTTTGTAAAGTTCTTGTAATGTTTCTTTGTAAAGTTTTTTAAGCTGTTATAGATTATATCATGCCATGGTCAGTGAGTAGAGTTCATCAATTTCTCTGACCATCTCCAAAGAGTTTGAGTATGTGAAGTCACAATTCCTTGCCTACAATTGATGATCCAAGTTGCTGATATGCTAGGCCATTACCATCAAGAGAAGCCCCCAGTATATAATTCCACTGACTGATCAGCCAGCCAATATCCAAGAAGACTATTACAGAAGATATATGAACTATACCAGGAAGTTCAGCATAGTATTTTATCACTTGTCAAAATCCTTCCAAAGGTCTGTTAAATGGTGATTTTATTTTAACTATAAAAAAACTCGACCTACCGATAAACAATTCTGATATCTTTTTTAATATTATGATTTCTTTGCTTGAATAACTAATCGTTCTTTGAAATGCTTTTGCTTATTGTATTATTTAAATATTCTTATTACATTATTTAAAATATTTCCTTATTGTATTATGACTTATGCTTAATTTATTTGATATTAATGAAGATCGACTATTGTAATATATTTGATCCTTCTTAAACATGATAGACTTATTAGTTAAAAATGAGATGAATGAGGTAAAATTAGTAAATATATATTACAGTGAATAAAATATTTAGTGGTCCTGTAATTTGGTCAAATCAAGACCTTTAAATCCTTCCTCTCATTGATTCTAATTTGCTTTTTTTTATTTGCTATTTTAAACTTGTATATTTAAAATCTGTTATTCTAAAAATGTCATTTAGCCATTTATGCAATTACAATGGTTTATAAAAAATAAAAAAAAATTCAATTTTAATAATAAAATTGAGTGTTAAAAAGTTAAAGTTAAAACTTATTTTAAAAGATGACAGATATATGTGTATATTGCAGATAACCTTTTAATTCTATAAAACTTATGATATAAATAATGAAATATACCATATGATAATTTATTCTATAAAACTTGTTATACCATTTAATATATATATATATAAATTATAATTGTTAGGCTGCCATATCAATATTTCCTTGCATATGCAAGATCTATGGGGCAGATCTCCAATTAAGCAGGGGAAATTTTCTTTACCAAAATTTTTTTATGATAGAATAACTGCTTGGTCATGATTTAGCCTATATAATAGATGTCCACATATTATAAACTTATGACATGACCATTCGCATTTTATTTTACATATAAATATATATATTCATTTTAAGGCCAATTCTTCATTATTTAATATAAATTGGTATTGCTGGGTTGTTTAACTAAATATTTATTTTTTATTTCATTCTTCCAGCAGACGCACATCCCTGCTTTAGAGAAAATAAAATAGGTAAGTCCTTTCTGAATATGAACCATGCAAATGTGGGAATATTCCTTTCTGTTTCAGACCCAGAGGACCTTTGTTTTGTATCACCAATTGGGCAGTGGATCATTCCTGCCTGTTGGTGAACTTTATTAATGATTATAGGGAAGATGCTCAATCCTTAATAGAATGATCCATTTATTTCATAGAGACTTGGGTATTGCCTCACAGAGGTGAGCATATTCCAGTCATGTTACTGGATTGTTTTTTACATTAGTGACCCACTACTAACTTCCTTATGTATGTTAAAGTCTGATATTTCAGCATTTCTGGGTCATGACCATGAGAGCCATGCGATCATCTATTTTAATCAGATTTCTTAGAGTTAATTCACATGTTTTTTTTTGGTCTGCTTAATTTAGTATCAAGGGCTTGCTTCCCTAGAGATCATCAAATCTACCATCCAAAATATATATTTGTGTGTATTGAAATTCCTTTTATATATACAATCACAAATAAATGTCATATACATATAAATATATTATACATTGAAATTCTTCACACATATAATCACTAATTAATGTATTTTCTACTATTTCCAATGAATCTAACAACAAATTAAGTGGCGTTCATTTTTTTTGTTTATAATGTTATTACTAATAAAGTGTTTGTATTTTCACATATATATTGCAGTGGGTGTCTTGTTGCCACAGGGAGGTCATATAGTTATAATGTAATTATAAGAGTCTCTCCTCCCTGATTACCAAGCTAATTAAAATGAAGTATTATGTTGGTTGGAATGAGTTGTGGTGGTATAAGTTACCCTAGTGGTGATTTTGCTATTGTCTGCTCATTCTGATTATTATAATATGAATATTTGAATTCAAACAAAAATATTTTACCTGACATGATAATATTTCTTTGGGAAGTTCTAAATAAAAAAAATAGAATGCAAACTAATAATAAATGTATGTAAAAAAATATCATTTGGCTTTTATTAAATTCAAAAAAATTCCACTTTTAAAGTCTTTATTTTAACTCTTTATCTTGATCTTCTTGAAGTTAATGAAATTTAAAATGTCTTAAAGGCAATTAGGGTTCTAATGAGATGATTTACTTTCTTAACCTTACATTAAAGAATCTATTGTTCTTTAATCAGAAGGTGATTAAATGATTCATGGAATGTCATGCTTGGATGATCCATATAGACATAAACAACTGCTCCCTTGACGGCTTCCTTCAATAATTGCAAGCCTATCATTTTGTAGGTAGAACCTCTTTTAATTTTTTTAAAGATTTTTTATTATGCAATCATGTTAAGATGACTTTTTACTTGTGCTAATTATAGATAAGATCTTGGCAGATACATTGGCAGAATATCAGAAAAGATCAGTCATTCAAGACCCCTCTCTACTTTATTAGATTTTTAGCCAGTCATTCTTCAAGTTCTAATATTTAATATACTTAGTTTTCATAATTAAATTAGATGTCTGAATCTATTAAAAGATGTTTAGAAATAAATAAAAGCTTTTCATTTCTTTTAATATATTAAATCTGTTTTGAAAGATGGCTGTCTTGATATAAGCATTGTTTTGACCAAAATTTTGTGTGATGTGATATGATAGCCTTTATATAGTTTCTGTAAAGTTGTACACACACCTTTCAACATTATTTGGAACTCCCAGGGACTAAGTAAATATCTTAAATAATTTTATACAAAATTTATGAGCATTAAATACATATATAAAGAATGCCCAATTTAAAATAAATATATTTCTAATGACTTAACTAAAGATGCACACAAATAAATAACATAATTAAACTAATTTGATGGATATTTGATTTAAGATGGTAATTCCTTTGACATTTATTTATAATTTATTTAAATAATTTATTTGTACTTCATAGAAATAATTCTAAGCATTTTATTGGTAAAAAGTAAATTGACAGGAATTAAAAATAAAAAATAGACACAAGGAAACTTTTTTTTTTATTTTAACATAAAATCTGATATAGGGATATTACTATAATATATATAAACTTTTCCCAGCAATTAATATCACTAGATTAACACTCCAACACTAGTTTATTGAGTAAATAAAATACTCTCAATTCAAAGCAATTAATGTCACTAGATTAACACTTCAACACTGGTTTATTGAGTAAATATAATACTCTCAATTCAAAGCACAAGATAAAGTCTTTTGAAAACGTAAAAATAAACTGCCTTATTCTTTTACCTAAATTCATTTATATTGCAAATCTAAAGCACTGTGGGAAAAAAGCATGAAGATCTTAAATTGCTCAAATTACTTCTTTAATGCCATCTTTCAAGTTACTCTATATTAATTTAATTGACATTGGTGATTTTTTTCAATTTACAGCTTATCAATATTAGATGAAATAACAAAATATGTAAATATATTTTTCCCAGCAGTTAATATTATATAATAACTAGATTAACACTCTAACTCTGGTTTATTGATTAATTGAAAGACTCTGAATCCACAAAGCAAAGATAAAAGGACAGGACAGTCCATTCTTATCTTTTCAAAAGACTTTAACTTGTGCTTTGGATTTGTCTCATGCATCAATAGTAAAGATAACATCTCTCAAAATTTATTTTTAAGATATGTGTAGAAACACAAAAAAAAAAAAAATGACATTAAATTTAATAAAGAAAATCATCAAAGATATTGAAAATAAATAATGTGGTTAATGAAATGAAAAGTAAATGGAAAAAAATATAGTGCAGAAGAAATGGAGCAATATCCTTATTTATAGATTAAAATTAGCAATAAAAATGATTATATATTGAAATGAAAAAAAAAGATTTGATAATTTTAAAAAAATAAACAAGAAATGGATTAAAAATTGAGCTTTTTTTTTTCTAGATATAATGTAAACAACATTTTATGGAAAGAAATAGTTCTATCTAATCATATGGAAAAAATAGCAACTTAAAGAAAATATATGAATGATAGAATCTACATAATGAAATGAAATGGTCATGATTCCATATAAGAAATGCCAAAAGCAAATTAAAACTGTTTGCAAGATTATGTATTGTGAATGAAAACAGAGTTTTTAAAATAAGTTTGACTGAAATAAATAAAAGTTACATAAGATAAATTGCTTAAGTAGGTATTAAAATATTCAAAAAAATTAAACAGTGGTTATGTTTTGAGGTATTTACACAAAAATTGGGTTGAGCACACTAATTACATGTTATAAAATAGGGCAGAAGATAAATTAAGTATAAAAAAAGATTATGTGGAAACAATAACACTAATATGGTATCAAAACAAGATCAAATTTAAATCCAAAGATATTTGTAACAACAATAAAATGAATTATTATTTATGTGAGTATTAGACAAAATATGTTGAACATCCAATATTAGATATCAATAGTTTTTAGTAAAGATAGAGAATAATAAATGAAATTATTATATAGCATTAGCATAGATATAATAAAGGAAATATTATACAAAAAAAGTGTTTTAATTTAGATTGGACAATTAAAAATAAAATAATGAAAAAATAAAGATTTTTAAAAAATGAAATAGAAAAAAACCCACTGATTCATCCAGAATTAAGCAATAAAAACAAAAGGAGCTCTCCACTTTTCTTCCATATAGTATATCATACCATTTACACCTTTTTAGACACATTATCAATTCTTTTATTTGAATTAAACTAACAATTTTGACTGTCCTGCAGTCATCATCAGAGCTACAATATTCAAATATATAGTTATACAATTAATACACTTATCCACATATTGATATACATAACTAAATACACAATATAAACAAAAATATTTATACATTTTAATACGACCTTTATAAATAATCATTTCCCATTTTATTACTTTACCTTTTAAATAATTTTATCAATATTTTATATTAATTTATTTTATATCACTTTATTTTCTTTTTTAAAAATATTATTTAATATAATAATTAGAACTTTAACATTTATTTTACTATTTATTGCATATTATTATCATTTTTCTTATATTATAAAATTAACTTCTAATCTTGTCTTATTTTTATTAAATGTTTCTATCAATCAACTTTACCCACATTACAAATTATTTTTTGTTTTTTATTACAAAAAATTACCTACTTCTTCTTGATTCTGTTTCCAAAACCCACCTGACAAAAAAATTCAAAATTTGTACTTGTTTAACACTCCATTTATTGTCCTTTTGTTAACTTTTTTCTTTTAACCTTTTCAAATTCTACTTACTATTAAAGATTGCCTCTTTAATTTTCCTATCCCTACTATTATTTATGTAATTAATCATTTTTATACAATCTTTTTCAAACCTATGACCTGTTTTTAATGAATGCAAATAAATAGGTGATCTCTTATCATATTTATGTTGAATTAATCTGGTATAAATTGAATTCTTTGTTTCTCCCACATAATTAGTTTTATATTTTTACTTTTACATGATTTGCATTCAATTTTTTTATTATCTAATATATTAAGTATATTCTTCCTTCTTTTATTTACTATCTTAAATTTTATTACATTATTAAACTTTTTATTAATTCTAATAATTATTCTATTCATACTTTTTACAATACTATTATTATAAGTTTTAATATATATATATATAGTAAAAAGTATGAATAGAATAATGATTAATTACACAAATAATAGTAGGGATAGGAAAATTAAAGAGGCAATCTTTAATACTAATTAGAATTTGAAAAGGTTAAAAAAAAGTTAAAGAAAATGACAATAGAGGGAGTGTTAAACAAGAACAAATTTTGAATTTTTTTTGTCAGTTGTGTTTTGGAAACAGAATTAACAAGAAGTCGGTAATTTTTTGTAATAAAAAACAAAAAATTATTTGTAATGTGGGTAAAGTTGATTGATAGAAATATTTAATAAAAATAAGGCAAGATTAGAAGTTGATTTTATAATATAAGAAAAATGATAATAATATGCAATAAATAGTAAAATAAATTTTAAAGTTCTAATTATTATATTAAATAATATTTTTAAAAAAGAAAATAAAGTGACATAAAATAAATTAATATAAAATATTGATAAAATTATTTAAAAGGTAAAGTAATAAAATGGGAAATGATTATTTATAAAGGTCATATTAAAATGTATAATTATTTTTGTTTATATTAGATATGTAATTATGTATATCAATATGTGGATAAGTGTATTGATTGTATAATTATATATTTCAATATTGTAGCTCTGATGATGACTGCAGGAGAGTCAAAACTGTTAGTTTAATACAAATAAAAGTATTGATAGTGTCTAAAAAGGTGTAAATGGTATATGTTATAATAGAAATCAATACATAGGAAAAGAAGTAGAAAACTATATTACTTCCATATAGTATAAGCTAATGTAATCAGTAATCACCAGATGCATATGTAATTTCCATCATAATCTAACAATATGACTATTGTATAAAACAGAGAAACATTAAACTAATATATAACATTATTTCCAAGCACTTTGTACTCATTTTGAGTCCTTATCAAGGCTGAATAAAAATTGTTATACTCTACTATGTGATAAAATCAAACATTTCATTATGTCAGCCAGGAACAATTAATCAGAAAACTGGTTAACTTTGCATTAATAGGACCAGAAGATTTTTTATAGCATATGACTCCTTGCAGAAGAATTGGATTTATTATTTTGTAATGCCTATCCTTAGTGTTTAAACTATCATCCTTAAACTAGTTTCTAATATTTGCCTTTATCAATGAGACCTGGCATTCAAAGATGGAAAAAAGCATAAATACAAACAGCAACCATTTTTGACTTCACTTTATCTTCAAGTTTAAAACTTAAAATTCAACTTAACCCAAGATTTTAGATTCATGTCAATCTTGAAGTTATATAGAACAGAAAGCAGTTTGGTAACAATATACTTTGGTATCTTCAATTTTTTCTTAACTGCGTTCATTTTATTTCTTGTTTATGAATGTAACAAAAAAAACCAAAACACCCATCTTATGCATAAAATAAAAATAGTTCTCCATTTTTCTGCCATCTAAGCTAAGCTGCATTTAAGTCTTTTTTTTATTACATTTCTAGTCAGAAGAATAAGATGCCTATAGTCACCATAATATGTAGCTGCTGAAGTGGTTTCAGATATATATAATGATTCAAATAGATTGATTTGGGTTTAAAACCTTAGACTGATTTGAATTTCAAGTTATAAGCTTGGTAAATAAAATAAAATAAGAGTTAAAAGTGGGTGCTGAATGCATATATACATTCCTTTCAACTTTGAATCACAGACTTAAGGCAATAGCTATTTGAAGATTAGGGTTCAAATATAAATTGATTATAAGTAATTTTATGAATGACTTTGAATTGGAATTAATTGTATTACATTGCATAGAAGATCTTCACAAGATCTTCAATAGTAAGAGAAAATAAACAAGATTTTTTTTCTTAGGTGTCAATAATATAATTTAATTAATAACTATTTACTCACTATAAAATAAATAACAAATACATGAATTTGAATTGTGGTGAGAAAAAATTCCTTCTTTGATTATGAAATATTATCTTCACACAATAAATGACTTTATATAAAGTACAAATATTATTATTTTTTGTTTTCTTCAAATGTAGTTGCCAAAATTATATTCAGTATCTATGCTCAATGCGTAAAAAGTAGCCTTCATTTTGCATGAATGTGTAAATGTGTATAACAAAAGCATTTGTCTTCATATTACTCTAAAATTATATTTTACAAGTTGTAAGTAATCTGAAGATTCCCACTGATGACTACTCAGTCTTACAAAAGCTGACTCTAGAGTAGTGTGAAGAAAATATTCTTGGATTATATAAATAATCTGAGAAAATCATATAATACTGTTGTTGGTGTAGACATGCATAATGAGATTCTGCTGCAAAACTATAATTCATTTATGCATAAGTAAAAAAATAGATATCTTGATGTAAACAACTTTTTTATTCCATCCTCCCCACACACTCTTTTGCCATAATATTTATTTTTAATAAATTATTAATCTTTACCCAAAGATTTGTTTGATTTAAATATTTTATTTCCCTTCATGTAATCACAATTCATTTAATTTATATCATACATTTACATCATTGTTTATAAAAATACATACTAATTTATTTGTATAGAATATATCACTTTATTATTTACTAAAGAATGTTAGTTTATAATTATGTATTTCCATAATTTTCTTCATTATTCGTAAGTCTTTTATTATTTTACAGTTATATCATATAAGGGTTAATTTTTTTTTCTATCTGAAAAAAGTCCAATATAAAAACAGCACCATACTAATGAGAAAATTGTCTCTTTCTTTCCAGTTATTAAACTTCTATTTAAACCAATTCCTTTATCAATATTACATTTTTAATATTTTAGCATAGTCTATTAGTAGCTTCAACTTAGCATTATAACACAAGCAAATCTTTAGTTACATTAATTTCACAGATAGATAAAAGGTATTAAATGTTCTAAAAAGGATCCTAATTTTTATTTTCTAGGTATCACATTAAATAATCTTTATGTTTAATATTAGAAAAAAAAACTAATTCAATTTTAGTTCACAAATAAAACTAAAGAAGGCAGCAAAACATAAAGTATACCGGTAATGAATGAAATATTAGTAGATTTAATTAGAAAACTATACGGGAAAAAACACAACAATTTATTCTTATCAAAGAGAAAATATAAAGCCAGAGTTAGAAGTAATGTAGAATTGAGACAAAATATACTATGTCTCTTATGTTGTTTTTATTATATTTAAAAGAAATAAATTTAGAAGGATTTAGGAAGGGATATTTAAATATCTTTAATGTATGATAAAGGATTGCATATTTAGCAACTGAATGCAGAAAGTAGGAAAATATGGAAGTATTTATGCAAATAGAATTATTTAGACATCATTTTAAATAATCAAAACATTTATATGAATGATTGGGATAGAAAACTGATAAACGAAGCAAAAAAAGAGGCCAGATAAACAAATTAACACTGTTTAATATAATAGATATAGTGTAAAAAGAAATATAAGGGAATTGTAACACCATGTTTTACACATGTATGTAATGCAAAGAATGTAAAATAAATCAAAAGGAATAAGTAAAAAGGTATACTTTGCATATGGATATGTTGAACTACAAATAAAGTAATTCAATGGGAGATGGGATTGTCAAATTATATGAGGAATGCAGAAGAAAACTACTACATTTTTTCTATTGCCCAGGTTTTAAATGGAAAAGTGAGACTTACAATTAAATCTAGGGGAAAGGATTTTAATCAATCAAAAGAACAAGCTTGATTTAAAAATGATTTTAATACAGTATGAGTTGCCATTATGGTTTGGATTTGTAAATTATGGAAAAGGCATTTTTTTAATGATTAAAGCATTAGATCATATTCTGAAGAACATTTATAAAAATGCAGCAGCAACAATTACATTACATAATGATACTAGGAAGATAAATACTGAGAAGCGTGTACAACAGAGTGACTCCAAATCTCCAAAACTTTTTGCAGCAGTTTTGCAAAGAGTATTTTTGTAGATTAAAATGGAAAGCTAAAGGAGTAAAATTAAATGGAGATTATTTAAGTCATTTAGATTGTGCAAATAATGTAGTTGTTTTTGCAAATAATGATTTAGAGCTTCAGAAAAAATTGCAAAAATTATCTGATGAAAGTCAAAAAATAGGACTAAAGGCAAACGTTAAAAACTAAAGAAGTGTTCAATAAATTTTCTCAAAAAAAAAAAAAATTAGGATTGATAATGATGAGTTAGAAGAAGTTAACAATTTGTCAGATTGTTACTACAGATGGAAATATAATAGATGAAATTAATCATAGAAATAAACTTGATTGGAGTGCTTTTGATAGAAGTAATATTAAAAGGCAATATACCTATTTAAAAAAAGATTTTCACTGAAAGTCTTTTACTATTTCCTACTTATAGATTAAAGACTGAAATAGAGTTGTGCTGAACACATTGCTAGAAGAGCTGATAATACATGGACAGATGAAATCTTAAATTGTATTCCAAAAGATTGCCAAGAGTTTGTAAAACGCCTAGAAAAAAACAGTGTGTGAGATGGTTGGATAAAATTAGGAAATGTTCTGAGCAAGGGTTCTGGAGCAATGTAGAGAAGAAAGGCTAGAGATCAAAGAAGATAGATTGAATTTGGAAAGGCCTTCATCCTGCTAGGAAAAATGATGACGATGATGATGAATATTGTGTATATATAACATATATGTTAAAATTGAAATTTTCATGGCAAAGGATGGAAATAATTTAGAATTCTATATATATACTTCTTACTTATTGTTTTATTATTATAGAACTGATTATCATCTAAGTAGTATGGGTGGCTTGTTAGTTATAACAATTCACATTAAACAATAGCTGACAAAAAAAATTACTCCAAAAATAAGTTACCATAGAAAACTGATAAATTAAAAAAAAATTATAACTATTGATCTTCAGAATTATAAAATATATTCAGAAATGAATGATCATTATTGTTTATATATTTTTCCACCAATTAAACCTTGCAAATAAATTTTGAGGGTTCAAACGAAAACATAAGAAAATGCTTCAACTGACCAAAACATTTTTTTAAAAATGTTTACGAATAAAAAGCTTGTATTGATTTATAACTGTCTGGAATCATATTGTTGACATTTCAAAAAAATATTGATAAACATTTTTTTTCTATATTCTTTTCTTTTTTTTATTGCTATAGACTGGAAATAAAAATAGATAATTTATAGAGTAAACAGAATCAACACCAAAATAAACCTATATGTGACCTAAAGTTTTTTTAATAATAATAAAAAAATACATCCTACTAAAAGTGATTACTGTATATATGTAGAGATATATTACTTTTATTATTAGAAAATATATATACATTACTGAATAATTTTATGTTTGTAAACATTATATATTGTTTTACATACGTTAGTCCATATGCATAACGGATACGGTTTCATTTTTTTTATATCATCATATAGTTGCAAGCACGCACTTTAAAAAGTAAAAATTAACTATTGGTTCTATGGTTATTGTGTGTCTATGGTGAAGGCTGCATTATATTATAAACATTTTTTTACGTTCACTTAAGTGTTCAAACCAAAATATCTTAGGATAACCTTTAACTAAAAATAACTGCATATCATTTATCAACTAATATCGGTTTACTACAAATTCAAGCTATCTAAAAAAAACTTTCCGCTATTTAAAATAATCTTATTTTTGTAGTAAATCTGAACTTCAAACATGAACATGGTAAGGGAATACATTAACTTTATACTAAAAAACCATTTAAATGTAAATTCTTAGTTTGCAATTAATACTAAATATTTTTTCATATATTTTTCTATATTTTATACTATTTCCTGCCTTTTTTTTCATCCCTCACTTTTTTTAAATCTATTCTATTGCTTCTACTAATATTTTGATTTATAGTAGTTAATTATTATAAAATGCTGTGACAATATGTGGACAAGAAAGTATTTGTCCTTCTCACTATTTGATATTATAAATTAAATATGTAACTGCAATTTAGAATTGAAGCAAAACTTTTTTCACGTAATTTTACAAATATCTTTCCTTTGAAAAAATGCTTAATGCTGAAGATATTAAAAATCAAAATAAGATTAACAATAATTAGCAAAATATTAATAACTCAAAAAAGTCCTATGAAAGATTTTTAGAGGTAAAATTTTGACTGTAACTATAAGGGAAAAATAAATCAAATTATGTTTACATAACTGAAGTTCTAATTTTTAAAGAAAGCATATTTTATCAATGCTTACTCAAAATTTTATAAAAAAGACGAAATTTAAAAACTAACTGGAACACGCCTTAGTAAGTTTACTATGACCATCAATTATATATAATAGCAGTGTTATTAATTATTTATAATTTAGAGATTATTTACATCATTCTTTAGATAATATATAGGGTATATGAGCACAGACTTTTACACGACCCACCACTTTCCACTCTATCTCATAACACTGATACACTTAAGCACATATATGTCGAAAAGATAAATAACCACCAATACACATATTTCATGCTGAACCAGCAATAATCAGTTGGTCCAGATTATCATCTCTACATATATATGCTATAAGTGTTCAGATATATATTAAGATAGCCAATCTTCATACTTTAATGGGTATGCTTCAATCCACTCCAACTCTTCAACCATCTATCCAATTGAAAATATATTATAATTGATAATATATTATAGTGTCAGTAGTGGCACTATTTTACTGTGGCATTCTATACCTACTCAAAATCTGAACTTCTTTGTGATAAAATTAAAATATATAGTCTTGATTTACACTTTTATCAGAAGATAACTATTTTTAATGCATTTCACAAAACAATTTACCTTTTTGGAAAAATTCAGTAGTGATGCATAACTCGTGGTGCATCACCATTCAAACTGATTCTAACAAATTACTAATATATTTAATCTTTCACAATACTATTACAACTACTATTACTATTATGCAATAATAATATGCAATGTTTTATCATAAACCTTTCATCTACATCAACTTTACAAACTTTAAAGTTTTCTATAGTGACCCCATTAATTATCTTCATTATCTATTTTAATTTCTAAGATATTTGGATCAGCCTTAGAGTCTTTTACACTATCAAATTTTAAATCTATTACTATAAAGCGCTAAAAATTTTGAAATTATTAAAGCAGAAGTCAACTGCCGTTAATAAAACTTTCTTAAATATTATAAATCTCTGCACACATGCCCATTAGTAAGAGTTTCAAAAACTTAAGTGAATCACTTAAGTTTAGAACATATTTGTATATACACAAACTCTCACTGAATTGTACAAATTTAGTTAATCAATCACAGGAGAAAGACAGTGTCACATTTTTAAACACCTATGATTAGACTTATAGAACTTATAAGTGTAAATCTATTATAAAGTGCTGAAAATTTTGAAATTATTAAAGTGGATATCAACCTCTGATAATGAGCTATTTCTTATATATTATAAATCTCCGTGCACTCGCCCATCAGTAAGAGTTTTAAAAAATTAAGAAAATCACTTAAGTTTAGAGCATATTTGTATATACACAAACTCACTGAATTTACAAATTTAGTTAACATATCGCAGGAGAAAGACAGTGTCTCATTTTTAATCACCTATGATTAGACTTATATGACTTATAAATGTAAATCTATTATTATAAAGCGCTAAAAATTTTGAAATTTTTAAAGTGGAAATCAACCTCCGATAACATGCCATTTTTTAAATATTATAAATCTCCATGCACTCACCCACCAGTAAGAGTTTAAAAAAACTTAAGTGAATCACTTAAATTTAGAGCATATTTGTATATACACCAACTCTCACTGACCATGCTTAAATCAGGGCTTGAGTCTATTGTGTGCCTGATGTTATAATCAAACATTGACTTGTACAAATTTAGTTAACCTATCATTGGAGAAAGACAGTGTCTCATTTTTAACCAACTACAATTAGACTTATACAACTTATAAATGTATATCTATTATTATAAAGCACTGAAAATTTTGAAATTATTAAAGCAGAAATCAACCTCTGATAATTCCCTGATATAATAAGCATGGTCAGTGAGAGTTAGTATATATACAAATATGCTCTAAACTTATGTTATTCGCTTAAGTTTTTTTTAAAGTCTTACTGTTAGGTGAGTGCATGGAGATTTATAATATTTAAGAAGTAGCACATTATCAGAAGTTGAATTCCATTTTAACCTTTTCTGAGAAACAACTGCTGATTGACATTCACAGCTTCAAGTCACTCAAAAACTGACAATTTATGCTTATTTTAAGGCTTAAAAAGTACCATAAGATGCTGCCCTCTCTAGAATTATTTTACAAGTAAAAAATAAATAATATTGACATAAGAAGCTACAACAATGGGAGAAGGCTGGTTTTTCTAGATATGGATTAGTTGGTTCGCATTTTGAAGAAAAGAGCACCTGACAATAATTTTCACTGCTCCAACTTCATTTTGATTTTCAAAATGAAAATGAATGTTTTAGATCATTTTTTTTATTATTTTTGTATATATTATAAATTATTTTGATAAAATATGTTGAAAATATAAATATTTTAGAAAAATAGTAAGATTTTAGTAAAAAAAATCTTTACTTTAACATAAATTTAAATTGAAAAAGAAATCAGTCCTTGTAAAAATTTTCATACTTGTCAATAATTTTCATCGTCCCAAGCTCTTTATTTGATTTTGAAATGAAAATGAATGTTTGAGCATTTGTTTGATATATTATAAATTATATTGATAAAATATGCTGAAAATATAATTATTTTAGAAAAATAGTAAGATTTTAGTAAAAAAATGCTTTACTTTTACACAAACATAAATTGAGAAAGAAATCAATAACATCCACAGCACTTTTTAATTTGTTATGAACTTTCTTTTTAGGGCTTCCACAAATGAATATTTTTGTAATTATAAATAGAGGTTTATTTTTGAAAAAACTTTTGTTCACTTTCATAATCTGACAAATTATTAATATACTTTTTACAAACAAAACTAAAACAAATCTAATATTAAAAGATGAATATATTTTTACTGCTGATTTTGTAATTGACCAATAAAAAGTTGTAAAACTTTAATTTACTTGGCCAATAAAAAAAATTGTTCCGTTAAAAAAAAAATTTTCAGAGAAAGAGTTAATATTCTTAAAATTTTCAGCACTTTATAACAATGGATTTACATTTCTAAGCTGTATAAGACTAATTGTAAGTGGTTAAAATATGACACATTCTTTCTCCTGTGATAGGTTAACTAAATTTGTACAATTCAATATTTGATTATAACATAAGGAACACAATAGACTCATGCCCTGATTTAAGCATGATCAGTGAGTTAGTTGTATGTACAAGTATACTCTAAACTTAAGTGATTCACTTAAGTTTTTTTAAACTCTTACTTGCAGGCAAATGTGCAGAAATTTATAATATTTAAGAAATAACACATTATTGGATGCTGACTTCCACTTTAATAATTTCAAAATTTTCAATGCTTTATAATAATAGATTTACATTTATAAGTCATATAGATCTAATCGTAAGTGGTTTAAAATGAAACACTCTCTTTCTCCTGTGATAGGTTAACTAAATATGTGCAATTCAATATTTGATTATAAAATCAGGCACACAATAGACTCAAGCCCTGATTTAAGCATGGTCAGTGAGAGTTGATATATACAAATAGGCTCTAAACTTAAGTGATTTACTTAAGTTTTTTAAACTTTTACTGGTGGGCTTGGAGAGTTATAATATTTAAAAAATAGTGCATTATTGGAGGTTGTCTTCTGCTTTACTATCAAATTTTCATAAATTTTTGATGATTTATTTGCCTTTCATGTTTATTGTTCTAAAATACTTCATGTAATTATCTCCTAAATTCTTTTTAATTTTCATCATCCTAGAATCCTCCATAAATAATTGTAATTGAGTTTTGGTCACTTCTTTTGCTTTATAATGGTCACTTCTTTTGTTTCGTGATGGCAAGAGTGTGGTAGGTTATTTAAAATATAAATATAATCAAATAACTATACATTATCTTTATAATAATTACATGTGAGGTTCAGGAAGGCACACTTGGTTTAGTCTTTAAAGCATTTGACTAAAAACCATCAAATAATCTTATATTCAAATTCAGTAAACATAAATATCTAAACTTAAAATTTTAAGATAGTTAGCATTCCAACAATATATTTAATAATGGCACACTGTAATATGATTGATTTGAGAATTATGTATACTTGTCTGAGTAAAAATATATAAATTTGTAATCAATATTAAATATAAAAAATCTATTAAATATTAATCAATTGAAATAAAATATGTAAAACTGTTTAAACTGAATAATTTATTGTTAGTTTAAATATTTATCAAAACAATTGAAAAAAAAATAATTAATATAAAATCAAAAAGACCATGTTTCCCCCAAAATAAGATCAAGTCTTATACTAATTTTTGCACTAAAAGTCACTATAAGAATTGTTTTCAAGGGATGTCATATTTTTTCATATACAAAAATGTGCATTTCAAATATTAAAATGTACATTAATTCAAATACTTCTCTTTATGAGAAGCTAAAAGATTCTTACCCAGGAGCCCCCCACAATTTTTGTCTTGTGCTCATCAGAACAGCTTTCTTTTTGCACTCACCTTATTTGGCAATCAGAATATTATTCCATTTAAATGTACTATTAAATCAAGTGTTAATTGAAGATTCTTGAGACAAGATAACACAAAGGATTACAGTTAAGAATAATTTGTCTATACAAAAGCAATAAAAAATTGCAAGCATAAAAATTCAGAAAATGTTTCTTTATTTCATACATGCACATTAGTCTATTACAATGTAAATGTATTGAATTAATGAAGATTCATATATGACATAACTACATCCAGTCCATTTGTTATCAAATATGCAAATTGTAAACATTTCCCAAATTACTTGTAATAGCTTTACTTTGCTTGGATATTTTTTTAAAAAACTTTCTTTAAGAGGAAAAAAAATATGATTTAGCTTAAGCTAAACTTTGATCTTTAAAATCACTTCTGTTATTTTAATAAAGTCTTTCAGGAGAAAAAAAATATATTTAAGAACCCAAACTAACATTTCTTTTATCTTGAATGTTTAAAAGCTACCACGCTAAAACTCTAAAACTAAATGAAACATTCTAAATTCAAGTATTAAATATATAAATAAAAATAGTATCTAAAAATATATAAATGAAATTATAAATTGTCTGATAAACTGACTTGTGGCACATACATTGTTTCTCTATAGAGGTAGAATTATGTTTGTCGAAAATAGCTGACAGAAAAAATAATTTATATTACAATTTACTTAAAGCATTAATGTCAATAATATTGTTTATTTAAGCCAATAAATATCACATGACCACCACTGCTTATAGTATTGTTTATTTATATATTTATTACTTTATAATTAAATACACATGGGTCTCATTTTATGTGGTAGATAGGTTCCTCAGAAACCATGCACAAAAAATCGCACAAAAATAGATTTAACTTACCTTGAAAAATTGAGGATGCATACTATAATTTTCAAAAATCACATAAAAGCAAAGCAACAATGTAAAATTACTTTAAAATTCGCATTAAAAAAATAAGGAAATAAAATATGACTAATAAAAAATTTCAAATTTGAAAAAAATTGATGCAAGACAAACTATTTTTACTTTTTTTATTAACTACAGTATTTAATTTTATTCAAATATGCGTAATTTACAGTATTTTAATCATTATCACTATTTGACGATATGCAGATTCATTTGTCAACTGGTAAGACATCAGATTCATCACAAGCAAAAAATACAAGTAGCACCAACTTCATTTTTTTAATTGCTCTTATAGAGGATTCACCCAAACTAAAATGTTTTCCAATCACTGTTGATCCTTCCCATTTCACTAAGCGATCTAAAATGGAAATTTTTGTTTCCAATTAAATTCATTTTCTTTGGTGTTTTTCCCTCTCCATTAGGGTAAACTAAAAGTTTAAAATAAAAAAGAAACTTAGACTTATGATAATAAAAAGACACCTACTCACCACTGTTGGGCAAAATTTAATTAAAACTAACAATTAAAAATTAAATTTTTATTTTTGTCTTTAATTTTTGAAATTTCAATTCTGTTTAAAAATCAAATTTCATTCTTTCGCATCACATTAATTTCAGATCACATTACGTAATTTTTAAATTGTTAATTATAATTAAAAATCAGATTTTAATTTTTAATTGTCAAATTTAATTGTGCCCACCGCTGTTACTCATCTTTTAAAAATAAACTTGCAGATACTAAATGATTAATTGATTACATACTTTTTTTCAAAAAAGCAAAAATAGAATGTGATTAGGCATCTATAATGTTTGAACAGATTTACATTATAATCTTGTAAAATTTAATATGTGTGTATAAAATGGGTAAATCCTGATTTTAAGTGAATTATAAACTTTTTTATTGCATAAAATCTATTATAGTACTATTATAAAGTGCTGAAAATATTGAAATATTAGATGGAGGTCGAACTCCGATAATGCGCTATTACTTTAAATATGACGTGTGAGTGAGCAAAATTTATAATATTTAAAGTAATAGCGCAATATCAGAGCTCAACTTCTGATCTAATAATTTTTATCGCATAAAAGAAAACCGCATACAAAGATATTAAGAAGAAATATGAATCGCATAACTGCAAAATCACATTAAATAAATCTGCATAAAACAAGACCCAGGTGTATATCCATTGTATGTTTCAATGAGCAAACAAAAGCCATATATCTATCCAGCTGCCAATCTTAACTATGCCTTATATTTGGAATGGGGCTTTTATTATAAGCATCCTCCAAATTTATTTTTTGGTTAGGTCTTATTTTCAGGAAAACATTGTATGTTGTTTCAAAAATATGCAAGAAACATCTTAGAAATAACAGTCTTTAAAGTTTTATTGGATGTTAAAGGTGATAATTAGAAAAATATCTTTTATATTAAAAATAACAAACTGTATTTTATGCAATGAAAACATGAATGACATGGCTACAACTCATTTAAGACTGCTTCACAATTAAATAAAACTATAAAAAAGTTATTAAGTCAATAGACTGTTTTTGTATAATTAGATTGCCATAACAGATTTTGTGTCAATAAATTGTTCATACCCCAATTTGCTGTACCATTATGCAGGTGCCTATAGAAAAGCAAAAAAAAAAACAGATTGTGTTACCCTATGCTAATTTCAAAGATGCAAGAGTATTATGCTGAGTAGAAAAGAATAAGTCTTCAACTAACACACAGTCGGCACATTCACTTTGACCACATTATCATTTCTACTGCATACTTCGTGTTCACTTTAAAGAAACCTTCAACTTCAAATCTTTTTAATAAGTTCAAATTTCCAATTCATTAGAATATAATTTCTTTTAATTATTATCAAATTTCCAATCTATAAATAAATTAATTACTTAAAAAAAATCCTAGTGATGACTTTTCAAACACCTCATATATCAAAAACAATTATTTAGTGACAGTTATTTAATGCTGTCATTACTAAAATTTTCATTCTATAAATTAGATATGTGCAAGCCTGAATGAATTCACAATCTTTTTATTATACTCGATAAAACAAACATGTAGCTGGAACAAGAGACATATTTTAAATATTGGAAGATAAATTGAAATATTTGAAATTTAATATCGGCCCGACTATTTCTTCTCATTAAAATTTTTAAACTGTCTGTTACATTTTTATTATGTATTATTTTTTCTGTAGAAGTAAATTTATGTTTATAAAATTTAAAATAGATATAATAAACACTTCCATATTTCTCCATTCTTTTTAAATTCAATTAAATAAAGATATAATAAAAGACAAGTGATATAATCTTTATATATATATTGATACTAATATTAATGTAAAGATTTAATTTATAAGACAATTCATTAGGATATTCAAAGATATAAGATTCACTGGCTCAAACACTTAATAAAGGGTAATGATTATAGATATTTGATAATGGGAGTTAAAAGCCACCAAATAACTGGCCACTATACAAAAATCGATAATTAGTTTAAAGTAACTCATTTCAAATTTGTTCATGAACAATATATATATATATCTGTTTAAAGGTTAAATAGATAAGTTATCTAATTTTACATGTTTTAAAACTAAATATTTTCAAATAACAGAAATAAGTTGAGGTATTAATAATATTATGAATTATATATACTATATAAAAAATTTAATATGGCAAAATATAAAACTAATACTTAAGAATGAGAGTGTGTGCATATGTACTGTGTGCATGGAAATTAATATTTTAATAACGTAAAATTTGATTACTTACGCTGTTTTATTTGTGCCTCCAAATGCACTGATTATTATAGATTGTTATCATCATCATATTTGACGGTTTGTCTGAATGGATAAATGTATTTAGTAGTTATTAAAAATTTCATAAAACTTTTGTGCAAGCATTCAAAAAAAAAAAAAACTGATGGTTATATAAGTGTCTGTGTATATTATTTCTATTTGGTAAATACTAATGGTATTCATTTTTGATAGTGCGAGTTTGTAAAACTAATACCCCTCACTGAAGCCCTGGCCATTAGTCAGAGTGATGATATCAATGATATTTCATAAAATATGTATACTAAAAATTAAGATAAATATATTCCATTTAAAATATAGGATAGGTAATGCAGTCCTAACTATGACCAGAATGATGGTTTTCTGCATAACACTGAAGAATTAAGTAATGTTAAAAGCTATTTATCTCCATTACGAAGAAGAAAGTATAAAATAAAGCTTATGGATATATTTAAATTGAGACAATCATCTTATATACATTTAAGAGCAACAAATGTTACTACTAATCAATAAAAAGCATAATTCTGATTTCAGGATATAAACATCTCTTATACATATTAAATTACAGATATGTATTTTAATAATTTGTAATTATATGAAGAACTGAGAATACTATTCTGACAATCGTAATCATTTTAAGTGTCCATCCATTAAAATAGATTATTTTCATTTCTGTAGATTCTGGTTCATTTGCATGTGGTTGCAATGCATGCTTATAAAAGGTGGGTATGAAAATTAATGCACACACCCACTGAATCCATATTTGTTTGATTTAGTCTACCTTGCACATGTATATGTGAAACATATATATAATATAATCCCAATGCATAACGCTATACTGAAAATAAATACACAAATATTAAACATTAAATCACCCCACATGGTTAAGAAATCCAGTATTGCCCTCTGTGAACTAATATATAAATACATTAGAGTTCATATTTATATATTAGTTCACAGAGGGCAGTACTGGATTTCTTAACCATGTGGGGGTGATTTAATGCTTAATATTTATATATATGCAATTATACTCTAATAGACAATTTGAAAATATAGTGATATAGATTTTATAGCCCCAATTTTATCAATATGCAGTCCAACTTTAATAACTTTACTTTTAAGATTGAATGTTTTAATATGAAGGAAATCATAATTATTAATCTAATATATTCACTTTGTATTATCAATAGTTCAACTTTAAATAATTGTTTCTGCATATTTTATTGTAATTGTAATCTTTTATTTTTCTGCAATTACGTCATTTTTCTTAAAGTTGTTTATTAAGAAATTTTGTGGAGTTGATAATTAATTATGTAATTCTTATAAATAAAAAATGTGTTATTTGCATTTACAAAATTAGAATCTGTACTTCTATGATATTTATTGAACCAATAAGGTTCTTGCCTAGCTTACCACACAGATAAGAATATAACTGAATGTCTATAAAATAAACTAGTTTAATAATTGAGCACTGTATAAAGTGCAATATTATCTATAGAAAGAATAGATAGCAATGAAAATAGATTGTATATTATAAGAGTTATTGTTATCATTTAATGAATATATACCTGAGTGTGAGGAGTGATAACTTTAACTATTTCAATCTTCAAATATTATTCAAAATCTTTTTTGCAGCTTAATGTCACCCAATATAATGATAACAATCATGCCTCTAACCTAAAATGACAAAATTATCCAGGGATAACATGTTTCAACCCAAAAAGACTACATAAGGTGATAACAGGATATATTATATGTTTACATTCCAAGAATATATGTACTTTATATTCTAATGATCAATAAAATAATTTTATGGCTTATTTAATATGCTACACTAATAATATAAATCCATTCATGGAACAAATGTCCATATATGTTATATATGATCATTCACAAGCAAAAATCCTAAAGATATCATTTAAATGAACTTACAAATGATGCTTACCTTTTGTTATATCAATGCTAATCTATTTTATTAAATAAAAGATAATTTAAATGACTTTTTGGAAATTTTGTTTGTGAATTATTTTAGTAATGTATTTGGACTTAATTTGGCATTAACCTCACACATAAATTATTTTGGTTAATTTGATGACCCTGTAAATGAGAGAAAACCCTTAAAGCCCCTTCAGTTATTATTGATGGATCAAATCTTTCATTGTCTATCCAACATGCATATACTCTTAGTATCTATTACATTTAATTTCACCATTCAACATAATCATATTTCAAATATATCATTATGATCTATACAGTTTCATTACAATGTATGTGTATATATATAATCAATAAATTATTTGCACTAAGCAAATATATATTGTAGCCATTTGGCTACATTACTGCATTAACAATAATAGTTGGCAGCATGCTCCGTAATTTTAGAGTTAGTGCATGGAGAAATAGTATTTACTCTTCCCATAGGTTTTTTTTAACAATAAGGAGCATTATTTGAATTATTTCATGAACCACATGATAATATGAAAATTCTCAAACATTATTTTAAACAATAGTGTGAACACTATTACAATTTGTAAATGTTTGTAAAAGAGCAAAAAATATAAAATCAAATAAACAATTTATTTTAGTAATTATAATTAATTACCTGTTTATTTTTGGTATTTTAAAAAAGTACTTAGAAAGAAAATTTTCTCTTCAGTAAGTTCTGGAAAAGTAGTTGAACAAATTTAGTTAAGAAAGATAAAGTAAATAAAGTTCTATTTTTGGTAATAGTTTTAAAAGAACAGAAAAAAAATAAGATTTAACATTTTGTTAATTTTTTTTTCCTTTTATCTTTATCTGTCTTCAATACAACAAGCAGTGTTTATCAAATCCATGTAATTAACTGGTTATCTTGTTTTTTCTGTTGCAATAAAAAAATAATTAAAAAGATTAATTTATTTTGGTATAAGAAAACTACAGAGAAATTTTTTGACTTGTTTTGTAATTAAAAAAAGAAAAAGGAAAAAAAATGAACAATTCTCTTTTGTAAAAATACACCTAACTGATCAGTGTTAGTTTGGTTATGTATGAAACAGAACAGTTATTGGTCAGACAATTTGGCTATAAAATTAAAAGTATGGGTTGTTCAGAAAGTCTAAAGGTCTTGTAAAATTCAGTAATTCCTGACCAGCTGTTGATGAGAACTGTCAGTTGTAAGTCAGCTGCTAAAAAAGAAAGAAGCAGAAGTTTTAACACTTCTGTACTCTGACAGACTTCTTTGTTCTCACTTGCTATAAGCTTTCAATTTTATTTTAATGTTAAATCATTATTATTTGTCAGAATATAATAAATTTGACCTCATTTAATAGGAATTTGTTTAGAAATTAAAGAATTTTTTTAAAAATCACAACTGATTTTCAGAATTATTTTAAAAATCAGATTTTAATCAAAACAAAGCACACTTTTCATCATTCAGCTGCTGAGCAGAGCAAAGTAAATTTGCAAAATGACTGAAATCTTATTTGTTTCATGTTTGTTTTAAAAATCTAAATAAATAATTATCAACATCTAAAGTTGTTTCTCAGACAGCCAATCAGATTTTAAACAACTGTCTTAAGAACGATCAGGCCTTGACACATGACAGAGATTTTGATAAGAAAAGGATACCAACCTTCTCTCTACTTAACTTTTATATATATAAGCCAGTCTTAAGCATCTTGGCCTGAAATCTTGAAGATATAAACATATTCATTTATTACTCACTGAGTTTTTAATTTACGATATTACAGCGCGAAAGATTTACTACACCACAATTTTCTAGATGTTAATATAATTTATCAGCAACATATGTAAATAACATTTGTCTAAATCACATGTTATTAAATTAGTAATAATTGAAAGGTTGCTAGTCTTTCACATGCACCTAAAGTTGTTTCTCAGACAGCCAATCAGATTTTAAATAGCTGTCTTAAGAACGATCAGGCCTTGACACGTGACAAAGATTTTGATAAGAAAAGGATGATACCAACCTTCTCTCTACTTAACTTATATATATATATATATATATATATACATAAGCCAGTCTTAAGCATCTTGGCCTGAAAGCTTGAAGATATAAAGATATTCATTTATTACTCACTGAGTTTTTAATTTACAATATTACTGCGTGAAATCTTAGATTTACTACACCACAATTTTCTAGATATTAATATAATTTATCAGCAACTTATGTAAATAACATTTGTCTAAATCGCATGTTGTTATTAAATTAGTAATAATTGAAAGGTTTCTAGTCTTTCACATGTGCCTAAAGTTGTTTTTCAGACAGCCAATCAGATTTTAAACAGCTGTCTTAAGAATTATCAGGCCTATGACAGCTGTTTAAAATCTGATTGGCTGTCTGAGAAACAACTTTATGTGTTTGTGAAAGACTAGCAACCTTTCAATTATTACTAATTTAATAACAACATGCGATTTAGACAAATGTTATCAACATCTAGTAAATCTATTAATCTTATGCTTCAAAAGTTTAAATTTTTTTTAGTAAATTTTATTATATTGTTATATTTTCTAACAGATTATTATTGATGACATTTTCTGGACAGATTCACTGTCCATGATCTTAATCTTTTATATTTAAAAATAATATATTTATATAGAAAGTAAATATGTAATATTATATATTTTGATTTCTAATAATTATCACACAATTATTATGCAAAAATAATAATAAATTTTCCAAAAAATCAAGTTTTTAGTCATTCATAATATTTTCTTGAAATATATATAATATCACAAGGTTCACAACCACCAAGAATATAATAAGCACTCACCATTAAAGCCTAACCATACATTAAAATTCATCTGTATTCAATTATCCTGACATCTTTAGAATTTTTTTGAAATTAGAATATTAGAAAAAAATATATACATGAATTTTAAAGCTGTAAAAAAATGTTAGCAATATCTTTCAATAGAAAGCTAAAGATGCAAAATTTCTAGATTTCTAAAGCATCATACATATGTCTGAATAAATGGATTGATTAACCAAGCTGTTGAAGGTAACAGTAGAAATTTTAATTTAGCTGCATAAAGCATATTGAGTTTGGTTATAAAAATGTCTTCTAAAATGAAGACAACAAATTTGCATCTAAATCATCTAACTCCATTCAACCCAATTCATTGAAATAAAGTGTAAAGAGACAAAAAATGCCCTGAAATAATCTACAACACAATCCCTATGTCCAATCATGAGCATGAGTGTCTCAATGTGTTAGCCTGGAATATTCTATGGCCAAGTAAAAAGAACTATGTATATTAAACTGGAAGTAAAAAACCTTCAAAAAAAACTTACTTGAAAAAAATGGAAATTATAAATGCAAAGAAGAACTCCAATGAAATTTAACACTATGTTAGTATTTTTATGTGCATATTATATTTTCATTTATCATTTTAAAATATTGTTTATAAAAATAATAATTAATAATTTTGAATAATTTTATTAATTTAATATTTTATGGAACATTTTTTATGCATCTGATATTTTTCTTCAAAATTATATAAAAAAGTTTTTTTAAGTAATTTAATTTTTTATTAAATTACATTTAGCATTTTCTTTTAAAACATTTTTTTTTTCATTTGATTTTCCTTCCCAAACTTAACAAAGGTTTAATTAAGCTAATTTAATGATTTTTTCATTTCTGATTATGAAAAAGTTGTTTTCTACCTTTTTTTCATTTAAAGAAATAATTTAATGAAAGCAATAGTTAGTTAATTTAAGGAATAAAACTCAACTGGTTAATTACTTTTTTATGAAACTATACCTTTTCATTAAAATGTATAAATTTAAAGTTTCATATTATCGGGTCATTTTTTTTATTTATTGTTACTCAATCAGTTTATTAAATAACTATTTTTAGAAATATTGTCATGTTAATGTCTTTATTTCTCCACCTATTTGTTCTATGAATGGGCAATGTGTGTGACTTGATTTCAATATAGCTTAAAATCCCCAGTAAAGTTATAATTCATTTTATAGTTGTCCAGTCTATGATGATCAGCATATTTCCATATTTCAGCATGTTTTAATTATTATGAGTGGTTGATTAGCACTTAAGTATGTGCAAACAGAGTTTTGTGTCACATTTCTGCCATAAATTTGGCAGTGGCTAGATAATTAGCCTGTCTATAGTGGACCCCTTTCAAATCCAATCACAAAGCTCTCTATTGATTTTTGACTGTTCTTTGTTGATTATTGATGATTAATGATTATAATTCTTCTGTAATGCTGAAGATGCCCTGTATGGGTTTTTTCTACTCTATATTCATTATATTTGATGATTTCATCTATTAATATTTGATGATTTAGTCTCTTATGCCAATTATTGATAATTGTGACCATTCTGTGAGGATGATGCTGATTTACCATCCCATGTTAACACCTAACATTTCCAAAATGTTACTGTGCACAAAAAATAAAATAATGAATAATTGATAATAGCATATTTAAACATAAATTTTAATTTAAATGAGGTGAAAAACATTCTGCACATAAGTTTCTTGTTTTAAAACATAAACCATCAGTACAAATTTGCATAATTGTGCAAAAAGATAATTAAAAAATAATTTTTAAAAGTTAAAATATTGAACATTGACAAAATTGCCAAATATTTTCAACATCAGTTGTTTAAAAATCAATTCACCAATTCTCTACTCAGTTAACCCATTAATAAATACCCCCCTCATCCATATAGTTTAGTGCATTGATAAAGTAGCTATCTGAAAACTTTAAGGTTTCTGAGGTCAATTTTCAGTTTAAAAAATATTTAAAAATCACTTTATTCAACTAAATAAAATTGTTGTATCTAATCTATTGTTTGGATGATCTAATACTACACGATCCTTCCAAGCAATTGATCATACAATTTTTTTAATATTAGTTATATATTTTTAAAATATTTCATTTTCTAAACATATATTCAAATATGAATATCAAAATTCTACCAAGATGATCTGAAACATCATTATGCAAACAACTTCAAAACAAAAAATTAAACAAGTAAGAAAAAAATCAATGCTTCATTCATTTTTAAGACAATCTGAAACATCATCTATAAAAAATCAACAAAGAAATCAATAAGCTTCATATATTTCTCAAAAAATCCAAAAAAAGGAATATATTTAGCAATCAAATTAAAGCAAAAATAATTTCAAAACATATACCTTCAAAAAGTGTAATCATCGCAAGCATTCCTTAAGAAATTAAATTAGCAATGAGAAGAAAACTTCTTAAAAAAATTAAAAGTAAACCAACTCATGGATAGAATGTAAGTAAAAATTTAACAAGCACAATAATATAAAGAGTAAATAATGTAATCCATAAAAAGAAATTGATAACAATAAGTCCATAAAAAATTAAAACTCAAAAATGTGCCTGTATATAAAGAAAGTGAAAAGCAAATATATTATAAAATCTATGCAGGTGAAAAGTGTCATTAGCATAAAAAACTATATAAAATAAAACCATAAAAGTAAATAATGTTTTAGTGATAAGGGCAAATGCAATTCCATAAAAATTAAATTCCAAAAACTATAAAAAATTCAGAAACATATATTTATGTAAATTATGAATAGGGTTAAGTACCATTTTTTTCTTATTACATCTCTAAATCAAGCTGTAACATTAAAAGTACTGACAGTGCTTGATCATATTATTTATTCCCTTTTTTTTTTTTTGAGATAAGTGAAACTTTTCATCCCTGTAAACATCTTTTTAAATTTTAATTTCTTGTAGATTTATTTTAACAATTTTTTTATGGGATACACAACTTTTTTATATATGTGCTCTTTAAATTCTTATTTCTATTCAGTCCATTGATTAATTTTATAATTTAATTTCTTTTAGAATTGCATTTTCTGTAATTATTAATTTCACTTTTATAGAATTGTGATGACCCTAATTATTGAATATATTTGTTTTGTAATCATCAAATGTTGGTTTTATTGCTAAATGTATAATCTTCATATTTATTTTTTGAATATATTACATTGTATTCATGTTTTTAAATATTTTATTTTTCTTGTTTTTGATTTTTTTATGGAATGTCTGAAAGATATATTTTATAAAAATATTTATATTTACATTAGTATATGTTTGTGCACTCCAGAAAAAGTAGAAAATATATTAGAGAAATATATTTTAAATCACTAACTGATAAGCTTAAATCTAATTAATAAATTTATGTCAATTGTGATAAGAACATTGTGATCAAAAAATTCCAAGAAGTTTACTGGTTACAAATATTTCTTGACAAGAGACTAATTAATTTAAAGAGATCGAGAATTGCCTTATGTGGAAATAAGTAATTAATTGTGTGTGTAATTAAAAGCTAAGATAAATTCCATTGTACAATAACAAACTATAGATAGAATAAGAAACAAAGTGTATTGCTTTGATTTCCAGTGAACTTACTAAATGAACGATTGCAAAGACAACTTAAGTGACAATAGCTGAAAAAAGCTTAAATGCAGTGCAATGCTCTAGTGTGAAGCCAACATGTTCACAAGCAACAGCAGGACTGCACCAAAGAGCTTGAAAAGCCAAGCAGAAAGTAGAAGGTTGTGAAGTGCATCGGGGAAGTGAATCAAAAGTGAACTATATATATTGTGCATATGAGTAGCAAGAACTTTTCACTATTATTCTTTATTGTACATTTGTTTGCTGTTCACATGCTCATAGTTGGGGACATAGAAAATTATTGATGCAGTTGCATTGAACCTGTAAGTAGCAAATAAGCTAAGTTGTAAAAAGTTAACAATCTAGGAAATACTGAAAATGTCACTAGATCAGTCATTAATAACACAATTCATCCTCAGATTTTCAATGATATGGATGGCTGAAAAGTTGGAAGGTCAAGAAGACTAAAGCTTGTCCATTAAAGTTTGAAGATTTGTTATCTTAATATAAAATGAGCACTAATGTGTTGGAGATGGTGATTTGGTTCAATTGATGAGTGCTGGTTTGGCATGAAATACATGTATAGTAATCAATAAAGCAAGTCATATATAGCATGACATTGCTTTAATAAGCTTGTATTTACAAATATATAATATAAAAAGCTTACCAATAGCTCAAACAAGCTGTTAATTCATAAGTGCAGTAAGAGAAAATATTTAAAATTGTAACGACATATTTATATGTAAAAAAAAAAATATTTTTAAAGTTTGGCATCTGTGCGAATGTATATACGTTTAACAAACATTTTAATTTTAGCGTTTAGTTTTTTACTTTTATTTGCGAACTTTTAAGTTTTTATTTTAAATTAATGTAACGACATATTTATATATCGTTACAAAATCTCTATCTGGAATGTTCCTATCCCCAGACAAATTGGTTTTGAGCTTATGGCTCATCTCAGTGAAAAGTTAGAACATTCAGACACTAGATCAAAAATATCAATCCAAAACCAGCACTTATTTAATATGTAATATTTAAGTAGAAACTCTGGAATTTTCTGCCATGAAAATGTCTTTAACTCCTGCTATCTAACACAAATAGCTATATGGGACTGAACTAAATTCAGATTTACCATATATTAATAGCCTTATATATATATATATATATATATATATATATATATTGGAGATCAGTTATTTTTTCCACAAGTATGTGATCATGTAGGAGTTTGAAAGTTGACTTCAAGTCCTGTCTAATTATATTAAATTTAGTATAGATAATATACATGTATTTAAATGTTATTTATATAGTAATTGATATATCCATGCCAAGTCAATGATTTATATATGCTAGCGGGGTATGATTCCCCAATAACCTTCAGTGCCCAATCCTCCTAGGACTTGTTCCATTCACCCACAGCCTTTCAGCAAAACATATGGAGAAATATTTATTTTTAACACTTCTTTCCATACAAATTTATATGCTGCTTTTGAAATTCCAACAGTATTACATAAAAATTGGATAAAATTAGAAAAGTATGCCATCAAACACACATATATAGGATTTAAAATAATCCAGGTTTAATGTGTTAAACAATCATCATTTATAATTTTTTGTAAAACTTATAATAGGGTAGATATATATTTATAATTTATATTTCTGGAAGCCGATTATTTATTTATTTATTTTTTTTTTTAAAAACAAAAAATTTTATTAACAAAGTTTACATGGTTTCATGATACTGTTTTCATACATGGTATACTGCAATGACTAATTGCAAAAGTTCATAAGATCAAATGCTTGGTGGATCAATCCTGGACCAAGTCTCTTTGTATAACCATTCTGGTGCAAGCAGCCGGTCCCTGGCACTTATGCTCTTGACAAGACCTATAAAGGTCTCTGTGACTGAAGATCCTGAATGATGGAAAACACATTCACATCTGGTCAACCAGACTGCAAAGGTAAGGAAGACAGAGAATCGGATAAGAGAAAAAATTCCTGTCTTGATGGCATTCTGGATATTTAAGGCTTCTCCGATGTCAGATGTAACTTTCTCTGTGATGAAGTTTCTGATTTGGAAAAGAAACGGACAATTATAAAGTAAATGTTGGATGGTTTCATCGGCAGTATTACATAGCTGGCATTGAGGATTGATTTTGGTGAATCCTCTTTTCCATACTAAGAAATGGTTAGTGGGTAAGGATGAGATGTTGAGCTTTAAGATAAAATCTATGTATTTTGGTTCAACAAACCAGTTCTTCAATTTTTTAAGCAATGGTTTATTGTCTATGTTCAATGTGGTCAGGAGGGCAGTCTGGTTTTGAAATCTGAGGTTATAGGCCTGCCAGTAGGTTATTTTACCTTCAAAAGAGGTTTTAGATAGATTTATCAGCTTGGTGACATGTAACCAAATAATTGTGGCCCATCTGCTAGTAAGAGGTGGTGGTGTGTCTGTAGGTTCCACTGGAGTGGCTAGGTTTAGTTCTGGCTGTTTTAAGTGAATTGCACGTAGAACTGCAATTGCCTTCTGTAAATAGATTGTTGAAACAGAGTGCAATCCAAGTCCATTTAACTCTCTGGGCATTTGCATCTTACAGATGCTGATGGCAACAATCTTTCCACTCCACATGAGCTTTGAACACAGTGAGTTCATTGATGACTGAAATGCTTTAGTGGGTTTAATTATGGGAAGATAATAATTCAATCTCGGAAACACCAGCATGTTGAGAAGGGCTACTTTGCCCGGCAGGGAGAGATTCGGGATAAAGATCGAACCACTTTGCTAGTTTTTTCCAAGATGGAGTGTTGGATATCTTTTGCCATAGCAAGTCTGGACTTGGCCATAGGAAAACCGAGGAAGAGTTGCGGCTCAGCTGTAAAGACTGACGGAATCACTGAGCGAGTACTGATTTTCCACATGGAGGACTTAGTGTAGTTGATGTTCAGATTTAGTTTCTTTGAATATTTATCAATGATTTGTGTGAGTGTTGGAAGGTGAGTTTTGTCGGGGAGGAAGATGGTGACATCATCAACATAGGTTATGTGTTGTACATGATGTTTCAGGGCTGGCATGAAAATTCCAGGGAGTCTGCGCTCAATCTCTCTGAGCATAGGATTTATATAAGTGATGAAGCAGAGAGTGGCGAGTGGCGATCCCTGGGGAATGGAAAGATGAGGTCTGAAACCATTGGACAGTCTTCCATCCAGTGACGTAAAGATAGATCGGTTCAAAAGCAGATTACCAATAATTCTGGTATAGATGCCAGGGACTTGATAATCAAGGAGAGTCTGGAGTAGGACAGTGGGTATAACAGAGTCAAAAGCCGAGGCAAAGTCAAGTTGAATAACTATAGGCTTGGATTTTTTGTGCAGTCTGATGTGTTCTACCAGAAGAAGAAAATGCTGTGCTGCATCCATGGTGGAAGAGCCCTTACGTGCAAATTGATATGGCGTGATGTGTGTATAGAGTTGATCTTGGATTTTGTCCTTGACTATGGCCTCAATGATCTTAATTAGGAGGGGAATCATGGAAATGGGCCTTATGTTGGAAAGGGTAGAGGGATTTATGGGCTTTTTTAGGAAAGGAACAAGGGCCACAGGGTACAGGTCTGGAATATTTTGAAACTCTCCTGCCAGAACATCTATCATCTGCAGTACAATGGGGGCTGTGAAATGTCTCAGGTGGACAAGTACAAATCTTGGAATTCCATGGAGTCCCGGATGAACACTCTCCAGATAGGCCATGAGCTTTTGGATTATCTGATTTTCACTGATATCATGAGTGATCCCATCTTCCAAGTGATTCCAGATGTTTCCAATTTCAAATTTATAATTCTGTAGCCTGCCTGAAAGTGTTCATGAATCTTTGCAAGCATTGCTGGGCCACTGAGGCAACCTTGATCTACTGACAATGAAGTAGGTGTGGGTCTGGCCACCGAACCAATTGCCCAGCGAATGTAGCTGCAGGTCCAGCTATGCTGGTTGGCCAAGAAGATTTTAGACCTTTTAGTAGCAATGTAATGCGCGAGGACCTTTTGCTTGTTATGGTATTGAGTTTTTAGCTCCAAAATATCTTGGGGATGAATGTCAATATGGTGTAGAGATTTTAACCTGTTGTTTATGGCATTCAAATCTTTTAATAGTTGATTTGGACCTTTGGTTTTCTTTGTGTACGAGTCTATGAGTGAGCTCAATATACCGGTGAAAGATAACCAAGCCTGTAGTGGAGGCAAAGTAAGAATTTTGGATTTTTTGGAATCAGATATATGCTTCAGAGAAAAAGAGTCCTGGAGTTGCTGCTTTGTTGAGTAGTCTAATGGTAGGTGTATAATCTATATGAACTGCGGTGGTGGGATCTATATGAAGTGAAATTAGAAAAGCTAAATGATCAGTGAAGGGTACCAATTGAAGCTTAGCACATATGTCAAAGTGAAGTTCAGGTGAATAGTAGAGAAGGTCAATTAGGGATTTCTTTTGCAGTGTGTAGAAGGAGAATGATCCAGGAGGGAAAAACCCCTCTCCACACAAGAGGACTCTATTAATTAAGTGATGTTTTTTGTTGAAGTTATCGTAACTCATGTTGAAGTCACCAAAAAAAAAAACAATAGGGGAGGCATCTGAAGAGAGAAGAGAATTGATTTTATTGATTACTAGTTGTGCTGAGTAAGCATCATTTCTGATGTACAAGTAAATGATATTTATTGCCATATTTCCAAAAGTGAACTTAATGACCAATAGATCATTGCTAAGGTGTAGTGTTCTGAAAGAGCTGTAGGTCAGGTTCTTATTGATTATAAAAGCAACTCCAGAAGATGCTGTGTTTGAGGGTACATAATGAAATAGACCATATTGTTGCATCAGTTGAGTTATTTGGTAATTTGAGTTTATATGTAATTTAGTTTCGGATAGACAGACTATGTGGAGGTCTGTTTTGTCTAGCCATCTTTTAAGTGCAAAGACACGGCCCAGAGAGTTAAAACCCCTTATGTTTATTCCGGCCAATTTAATAAGCATATTGAGTTGTTACAGAGATTTGTAGGTTATGTATACTAAACTGTGATTAGTACATCACATAGGGGATATTATTGACATAAAATTCTGATTTTCACTAAGTGGTTTGTCAAGGTCATGTGACACCATTACCAGTTGAGTTGGAACAGGTATTTTGGAGCTTAAGTAGGGGCTGGAATTGTGTTTATCTTCATTGTGATCATTATCAAAAGCTGTGTTTTGGGAAGAGCTGATTTCTTGTGTGCTGAGTGATTGAGCTAGTTTAGTTCTTTTTTCTCTCTTTTTTCTCAAGTTAGTAGCATGGCTTGCTGCTTGTTTGTTGTTTTTGTCATCATTGTCTGAGTCAGACGTAGATGAGTTAATGTCTTCTGGCTGCGAGCTGGATGAGTCTTGGGTTTTTCTTTTGTTGTTTGGAATGGGATGTTCTTGTTGAGACTTCGTGACTAGAAGAGTTTGTTTTGTTGATAATGGTTCACTGTTGGGAGCTTTTGTTGGATGATCTTCCTTTGAGTGAGTTTTGAATGCTTCTTGCATCTTCTGGGGTGTCATGTTGGTAGCTGATGTTTGTTGTTTTGGGTTCATATGGGTGCTGGTGTGGTTTTGTGTCTTGTGTTGTAGAATGGGAGGCTGGAATTGTTTGACTGGTGTGTAATCATTAGATGAGTTGTTTAAAGTGCAATGGTCCATTTCTAGATTGTTTTCCAACAGTGAGTCAGTGTTGGAGTCTTGTATCTGCCCTTTTATGTGGTCCTCTGTGTTAGTGGGTGAAGAATATGATAGCTGAATTAAGTTTTGAGTATTTTTTTTGCATCTATGATTTTTGCTTTTCCTACTGTTGCAGACATCACAAATTCTGTTTGGGCATGACCTTACAAGATGTGATTGGTCTCCACAGTGGAAACACTGAGGTTGTACACCTCGAATAGCTATGTAAATTGGACATTTTTTTTCTTCCAGAGTTATAGGAATATCCGATGGAGTGATGCCTTGATTGAGCTTGAGAGAGAAGGCAGCACTGTTGGATGGAAGCTCAATATCTACCCTTCTCTCTGCGAGGTACTTGAAACTAGTTAACACACCATATCTAGCAAGCAGCCTCTGTAGATCAGCATCAGTGAAATTAAAGTAGCAGTTATGTGCTATTCCATAGGCTGTTCTTGGTTTATTCATATCTATTTTGATGAGATATCGGTCTTTTAAGAACAGTTGTTGTCTTTTAAAGAGTTCTTTCTATAGTAGATTCTGAAACTCAATAAAGAAGTAGCTTCTTGTTAGGGTTGTGATAGACCCTGCGAATAGATTCTGTTAATTGAAGACTTTTAAGAAGGAGAAAGAGATCATCCATTGGAAAAGTGAATAACTGACAGAGGTCGTTAGTGGTGGTTAGAATCAATGTGTTATCGCTGTGGTAGTTGAGGAAGGAATTAAATAACACTGAAGGAATTCTACAATTAAATTCTTGGCTTATGGCTTCATAATTGTTCATATAGGACTGGGAAAGTTGATATGGTTCTCTGTTGATCTCATCATTGATTGAGATAAGGTTATCATCATCAATGAAGTCCATGACATTGTGTTGAATATCTGGTTCAGTTGCTTCTTGGATATGGGCTTTAGATTTATTGTTTCCCAATACCGTAGCATAGCTTCGGTTTTTTGTTAGGTTGGAATTGACATTTGTATTTGATGTTGAAGGTTGAAAACCTATAGTATGATTACCTGCTAGATTGTGGTCAGAGATCGCATAACTGGTTTGAAAATTGGCGTTAATGCGTGGAAAATCTGTTTCAATAAAGTTTATTCCAGTCGGTGATACTAGAGGTTTTCCTAAATTTATTATTGGATCGATATACGAATTGTGTATTTTGCTATTGGATTTTGAATTGAATTTTCCACTTGAATTTTGTTTTACGGGTATAAATCCATCAGATTGCGGCTGAGTATTTTTACTTATTTCTCCTTTATGAGCTTTTAATTTTGTTTGTAAAGTGATTTTTGGTTCATCTAAAGGATCGTTACAGAGATCTATAGCCGTTACCGGTGATACGCCACCTTCATTTAAAAACTTTTCAAAACTTGTCATGCTGAAATCTCCAAAAGGATTTTCTGCTAGATTTGGGCTATTTTTGGACATATGACGTTGTTTTGGGTGTTTAGTATGTGGGTTTTCAGGTGCATTGATAGGTTTAGATAGGTTTTGTGAGATATTAGTGGAAAATTCTGATTTTTTAAGGTTTACAGTCAAATTTACCGTAACAACTTTTTGCATTTTAGAAATCGCGGTCGTGTTATTTTTGTTTGGATTCACAAGAGTTTCTTTTGATTGCTGAATGCTTTTACTTTTTTTTTATTAAGAAAGCCAAGGCCTTCCTGCTTTGTAACAACCGATTTAGAGTAATTTTGATAGCTTATATTATTATTTTTTTCATTAGGGCTTATGTTAAACATAGAAATTGATTGCTTTACGTTACTATCGCTGTGTGATCTTGTTAGCCGGGTTGACCTGACGTTTTAGGAGATTATAGCTATGACTCATTTTTGTAAATAATATATTATAACACAAAAATAAAGCTTACCTGCACTGATGAGCAGCTTGGATTGAAAGACTTTTTTGATTTAATATTTTTAATAAACTTTTTAAAATGAGTAGATGTGAAGAAATGAAAGCAGATTGGTGCCATTATTTATTGCCAAAGAAAGGAAAGATTGAAAGAATGCAGTAACAAAGAGTCTATTACAATGCTTTCAAAAAAAAACTTTTTTTTTCTGAAGACAGAAAAAAATGCTAAAAGATTTAAAGATTAAATCAAGATTTTCACTTCTATTATCTATATAAAGACTCTAGAAGTTCATTAAAGAAATTTTTAAAAAAAACTATAAGTTTCATTTATAATAATATTTGAAATACAGGCATCCTTCATATACCTGGAGCTTAATTGTAAATAAAGTTACATTTATATATTTTAATACTATAAAATTACAAATTTTCTGCATTATAATTATTCATAAATGCAATTTTTTCTTTAATATATTATTGTTAAATAAATAATTATTAATATTCATTCATAATAGTATTTTTTCTATATGTGAAACTTTTAACAACAATTTGTTTTTTAATAAGGATATCCAAATAAGAAAAAAAAGTACTTATTAACACATTTATATCCAGAATTTTTAGTGAATTATGTCATTTGGTTCTATTTTCATTTCACTTATGACTTTATATATAGAGTAGATATTTTTTTTAAAAAGACAAAAACACATCCAAAAAATGTATAAAGTTATATATGCATATTTAAATATTTGAAAACCCGGCGCTCTTCACAAACCTGGATCTCTTCTACGAATATATTCAACCCAACTCCATTCCCATGTATTTAGTTTTTGAACCCCACTTGTTACTCCTAACATACATCTCGTTCATATTTCATTGAGTGGACTGAAGTTACTCTTAGGTGGTCAAATCCATAAGTAATAATTGATAAATATGTAGAATATACACACATGTATTTATATAATTATTTTTAAAGCAATTTAATGTTCAGAAAGCTTTAAAGATTTAAGTTATTTTTTTAAAACAATAATATAAAAATGACATATGCAAAGAAACATTATTCTCTCCCCCTTCCAGTATAAAAACATTTCTTTTCAGTTTTCAGCAGTATTGCATAAGTAATAAAGTGTGGAAAAATATAAAAGACCAAAAAAAATAGAACTGTTTGGATTAAAAAGTAATGCAAATAAAACAAAAAAAAAAAAATACGGCTAAATGAAGATGGTAATAGCGAGGGGGGGGGGGCTAATAATAATAGAATAAAATTAATTAATACTCTTTCATTTATAAAGTCTAAACGCATATTTATCCAAGAACTTGTAAAGAGTGATTGATATAAACAGATTTTCTATTAAGTTTAGTGGGTGTTTTTTTTTTTTTTCTGAATAAAAAGCAAAAAGTATATTTATAGCAATCTAATAAAAGTTTTCAATTTTACTGTATTGTAAATAAAATACACTGACAGAATATTAAATGAGTTTCATCTACTTAAAAAATAGGCCAATCAAAGTAATACATATGCAACAGGATATTAAAAATATAAAGTCAATACCATGATAAAATAAAACATAGGTACTCTATTCATTAAAGTGGAAACGCTCTGTGAAAAAAAAGAGAGAAAGAAATGCGTTTTATTGATTAATATTTAAAATGAGCACTGATTATATATATATGTGGGAGATGATAATCTGGACCAACGGATGAGTGCTGGCTTAGCACGAAATACTTATATTGGTGATTATTTATCTTTTCTACATGTGTATGGTCATGTGTATCAGTGTACGAGATAGTGTGGATAGTTAAAGGGTGCTAAAAAGTCTGAGTTCAAATCCCCTATATTAAAAAAAAACAAAGCTGAATTTTTACTATAAGATTTTCAAATGCATTTATTTATTTTTTCTACAATAATTAAAAACTTGTTAAAAATAATACGATACACCATTTATAAATGAGACAACAATAAATATGACAAATTATACATTTTAATTTGAACAATTCCTTACAATTAGATATTAGAACAATATAATTACATATATTTGAATATATATACATCTGCATATGTGATATTTAAAAGTATATGTAATAGAAAGGACTTGAACTCAAACTTTCAACCTCCCTATCTAAATATAAACTGAGCACTGATTGTTTATATGTGTGAAAGATTGGATGTGGACCAACTGATGAGCTGATTCAACACAAAATACGTATATTGAAGATCATTTTTCTTTTTTACATGTATGTGGTCAGGTCTATCAACTATAAATGATAGAGTGGATAGTGGTAGAAAACTTGAAAGTCTGATGGATAGTTGTAAAGATCTTGAAAGTCTGACTACCTGCATATATAAACAGATGTGTGTGTGTAAAATAAATAAAAAAGTTGATTTGCTGCTTGTTTGAATGAATTTTGACTACCTAAAATGAGTCCACTATTTTTCCACTACTCGAAACCTATGTGTTTGATATTACATGCATGATACTATTGTTATTGATTGCCAGCAAGTCAATATCACTTCTAGTAAATGCCATCAACATTTTCAAATAATTTTTACAGTAAAATTAAATTGCAACACAATATGACCAAATAAAACAATTTATGCCCATTTAATTTTCTTACCGCCTATGATAATTGCAAATGTTTTCACAAGCATATCAGTTCAAAATCATCAACACTTTTCTATTCTTCTTCACTATTCCACGTTCATATCCATATAAAGTCACAGATAGTATATCTGACAAATTCTGCCCTGTCCTTTTATGTAAAAATAAGTGCCCAGGCTTTAACGTTTTATTGCTACCAAATGACATTTTGTGGAAAACTTTTCTAATAGGTGAATCCTTTGTTGTTGATACATAATCTAATAGAGCAAAACTACCATCAGTATTAAAAATGTGCTATATCTGATCTTACATTCTTTTTTTTTTTCATATTTAGCCAAAACTGCATTTTTCACTTTATTTTTTTAATTTTCATAATTTCAGTTTATATACAAGCAATGTAAGTTTCAAATTAAAGTGGGATGAATAATTTTTAGTATAATATTACTTGCATGAAGTAAAAGATAATTCTATGATAATCTGCATATTCTGAGATTCCTCCATTTATTATAAAAATTGATTTCATCTAGTCTAAAACCCATAGAGAGCTTCCAAAATTAACTGATATAATTATCAATATTTTTGTTCATTCTCCTTCATTTCTGAAAGCATAAAAGTTATGAAGCAATGTCATTATGTTCAACAATTTTACTTTTAAATCATGAATTGATCTAATTCTTCATTTCTGACAGTTTCATTATACTCAGGATTATATAAACATTATCTTAATGGATGATTCTGTCACAGAATTTTTATGTGTATTCTAATTCTTTTTCATCTTTGTTAATTCAGCTACAATCTATACATTGGGAAATTTAGCAGCTTTGCTTCATACTAAAGCTTCTATTGAATCTTACAAATCCTTTGGAAGATAACTTTTGTTATTTCAGATTTGTTTTCATTTTTAATGCTTTTTGCAAGTGATATAATATTATTGTTTTTCTTGTATTAACTTTTTTGTGTTTATTACAATTGTAGTTTCTTTATATCTACTCAATTTTAAAATTTTCTCACGTGTATATAATAAAATACGTTGCAAAAAAATGCTATTAGTTAAAAGAAAATCATTTCTTTAAAATAAAACCTCATTTAAAAAAAAAAAAAACTTAAAAATTTCTAAATTCAATAAAATAGAAGATTCTTATCATCACAGCAGTTAATATTAATTTTCATGTAATAAATGGATCACTCTTTACCATGATAAATTTATTGACATATATCTCTTGAGTATGGAGAAAAAATGCCACAGTACATCTTTCATCTCAGAAATTTATAGCTGCAAAATAACATTCTGTTGGAATTTCTTAAAAATAGAATAAATATATAAATATAGATGAAAACAATCAACCCTTAATCTATCAAAAATCTCAACCTGTAGTTAATGTTATTTCTTAGAATACAGAGAAGATTGCTAAAGTCTGCTTTCTTCTACAATAAACAAATGTATTTAAAAGCAAAGATTAAAAAAGAGTATATTTACTTTAATTTTATTGATAATCACTTTCCAATCATTTATATCTCCATTCTGTTGTTTAATAATGATATCATACGATTTGTTGCTAGGGCTAAAAAAGACCTAGCAATTTTCTTTATAAAATTCTTATTAAGCAATTTATTATTGTTGAACATTAATTACACTTATATATATCAGATTTATAATAAGAATCATGTAAATTAATAAATGTATAAGTTGCATAGATTTATTAGTATAGATGATGGCTATCAGTTTCTAATGAGCTATTTTTAATGTATATAAAAAAAATTCAAACTGTGCATGACACTGCTATGATTTCAATTATAAGGAAATTGTTTTAGTTGGAGATTTAAATACTGTATTAATTGGGGGGGGGGATGTTATGAGGTGTGCTTTCCTTACAAAGGGGTGATGTACATCTCAATGGTACAATATATATATATTGTACCAGTCGAAAAACCCACCAAAGTCGGATCCAAACTCAGTTGGTTCAAACTGAATTCAAACCCAACTCACCAGCTCAGATTAGTAGAAATCTAATTCGACGGCACAGTGCTATGCACCAAGAAACTAGCTCAACGGTTTGTGAGGATTAGAGACCCCTGAACTGACACTAATATCTGATAATAAACTGACTAAAAATGATTTTAAATCGAATCATATGTATCTGTTCGGGTTGCCAACACAGACAGCGAGCATTAAAATTTGAAATAATTATTAATAAAAAGACTTAAGAAACCAAGTGTGTTTAGAAAATATTTAATAATAATAGTATGTTTTGTTTGAATTTTAAATAATGATTATATTAATTAATTCTAGTCCTTAAACAAAGTTTATAATTATAATCAGAGTGGTGGTCCTTATTATATGCCAATGAGTATTATGCAATATTTTGGAATTTTATGTCTATGCCCCCAACAAGAAAATAAAGGCAGATAAAGGTATTCAGTTGTAAAGGAAATTAAGATTATTATTTTATACAGAAGAATGTGAGATTTATTTTCACATTCGCAAATCCATTCATGAAGAGCAAGATACGTATTTTAGGGCATAACTTTAATCTTTATTAGAAAACTTATTTTGAGATATAACAGAGAATTTGTTGGACTTTAATTTAAATCACTTCATCATGAATTACGAGCATCAGAGCGGGCTTTACTGGAACAGAGAGGTAACGGTGCTGACGAATTATGAGCTATAAAGTGAAATTGAAAGACGATGGCTAGTCGATAATCGAAGTCCTATGGTGGCTTGCATCTGACAAGTCTTATGCCCTTTGACTAATATGAATGGGAGAGGAAGTGCTTTCTTCCTCGATAATTTAAAATAACAGAAATATTATCACTGACCAGCCTAATGGAGCAGAAGATTGCCCTACATCAGCAACATTCAAGATGATGACTTACTAGTCACCGTTAGAGAACTAAATCCCAATTATAGAATGCTCTATGTGATGACTTGATCAAATGAATCAAAGCTAAATGAGCTTTTAAGTAAAACTATTTTAAAGTATTTGTAAATCATATTAATTATGCCCCAACCATCGTGCCCTTCCAGAATCTTAATAGAAAATAACAAAGTTGAATTAGAATATATTTATTTGATTCCTTTATCAGCCCTTTGCAAAAAACATTTTAAGATTATATTTGAATAAATATACATTGGTGAATACGAAAAAATAGCTGAGGCATAGATTGGAAGCAGAGCTAATAATTGATTATTAGCCAATTATAAAAATAGTAAACATGTAATAATTTCTTTTGACTCGATGATTGATAGAACTTATAAATTTAGTTCTAATGGGCGAGAACTACTATTAGAATTAATATTATATTATTTGCGTGAGGCAAATAGAACAAAGGAGCTCATCGAGTCAAAAGATTATTGGCATATAATTAAAAATAAATGACATTAATAAAGCACACAAATATATATATATATATAATATAATAAATGAACCCCAAGTAAGAAAAGTGAAAGTTTAAAGATTAGAGGTTGAGAGAATTACGATATAATAGCATAAATAAAAGTAAGTTTACACAGAGATTATTACACAGAGATTATGACATTTATAGAATGAAAAGAGCTCTTAAAGGGAGTGTAAAGTAAAGTTCGGAACTGGCCAGAAAGTTTAAGGTTCATTATGGAAATATATTACCTATTTCTTCTGGGCTGGATCCTTAAGTTACACGTCCGAGTTGGTAAAAAAATGTAGGCACCATTTTATTGATTACTTGAATAGCATTTTATTTGTTTTTGGCAGCATGATTTGTCTGGAAAGAATTTAGCAGCTTCATTGGAGATTCTCAAAGGGCTTCAGGGACCGTAGCCAGATTCCTAATATTCTAGCCCTTCACCATAATTGAAACACTATTTGAATTCATGATTTTGAACAGCACATAATTTGCTGGCACTTTTCTGCAACAAAGATGGCTTTTTTCCTTCTGCAAACTTTTCAGAGCTATATATATCTGTCCTCTGATGCCTTCAGGCTAGCACTTCTTTCATTATCAATGTTTTTAGATTTACTGGTTGTTTTTAGATACATTCCTTTGATAAGGCTTTCAAACTCATTAACTTGAATTCATTTTCTAATTAGAAAATGAATTCTTAAAATCAGAAAATTATTTTAATTAGGAAATCTTTATCTTTTTTCTAATTAATAAAACTTTAACTGTTGTTTTTGGTAAGGGAAAATCTGAAAGCTTATCGAAAGAATGTAGCTTTTAATCAATAAAACTTTAACAAATTATTTAAAAATAAAATCAAACATTTCCAATGCAATGAAACTTTTAAACAATTATATATATTTAAATATTTACAAATATATATGCACAATCCACACAGTTATAATATATAAATTCATGAATAATTCTATCATGAATTTATTAATAGAATTGGTCAATTTAAATCTGAAACTAATTAATTTTAATACACATTTATGAAATAAGTTATTCTTTATGGAAATTAGCATGGATTGAACGTATAAAGCCCCATTGCATCGGAAATTTAATTTTAATACGCATTTATGAAATAAGTTAGATGTCATGAAGCTAGGATCGAACTCAGATCCGCCTGCTTCAATATATATATTATAACTCAATGTCTGTATTTCTTCAAAGCAATATACAGAATCTTATAATTAAATCTTAGTAAATACAGAAAGTGCAAAAAATTTAACCTTTCAAAGTATTAGTTGACAAAGACTACAAGGATAGTGGAAAGCACTCCTAAGGGATGTTTATATTTTTTGCACTTTTCAAAATTTTTGATTACTGTATTTACTAATATTTAATTATAAGATTCCGTATATATAAAAATCAATGTGACAACTTTGAAATAGCATACTTTTTGTTGTTTAACATTTCATAAAAGAAATATGAAGATAGACATTTTCATGCTCTTTCAAATGATGCAAAATTCATCTTTGTGGCTCTTATAGTTCATTTGGAATTTGAACCTATTCTTATTAAGGAAATGAGACCATCTCACTTTTTACAATTACTAAATATACTTTTAAATTAACATGAGACATTAGACTAATACATGGTAATCAAACATACTTAGTAATATTGATCAATATTACAATATAGTGAAGAAGAGAAGCAACTGCTAATCAATGCATATACAGTTTATCATTTTAAACTTCTGGTTCTAGTTCACTATAATTCCAAGTGTGTTGATATCTACACCTATACTCAAAGATATAATATATTTTACACGATGATGACAATGATTACCATCATTTAAACACAATACATAAATATTTCTATTTATGACCAACATTATAAAAATGATCACAGAGAAGAGTGTTGACTTTATCTTTGATAAATATTCAAAAATTCAAAAAATCACTTGCATTTGATTCCTGTTCTTTTCCTTTTTTTACTTTTGTTCCTTTCTTTGATTTTTCATGACATTAAAGATAATGAAATTCTTTCTAAGATAAATGTTTATGTTTTAGACTTTTGGTGATGGAAAATTATAAAGTTTAGTAATTGCTTTATGTGGCTATAGACATGTTGACTTCTTGTTTGTTGAATGCAGATATGATCAATATATTTTGAAGATTCTCTGGTGTACAATAATTTTCTTTTATGTAATGGTAAATATGAAATTTTAAATAGATTGTATTGCTTATTCTTATGACATTCTAGAGATTGAATATACTTAAACACAATAATTTTGGCTATACCTAAAAACATTTTTTTTTTGCTTATAAAATTCAGGAAATCATTATTCTTCAATGGCAGCCTAACATGTATTAGCACATGAAACTGTAACTTCCATATTTCTCATTTAAAAATTATTATATTTATTTGCTGATGAAGTGATAATTTAATAAGAGCTATTAAAACCATCATTTACAAAATTTCTATGAAGCAAACTTTCAAATCAAACAAAAACTTACTTTTATAAAACAAATTTTATCTTTATATACTCTTTGATATTTCTCATCTTATAATACAGTTCCCAAATACATCAAAAGCTCTAATGTTATTTGTGTGTGTGTATATATATATATGTGTGTGGGTGTGTATGTATGTTGGATTGAATATTTCCATGGATTGTTAATATAATAAAAAATAGAAATAAGGAGATTATATCCATATAAACAGAGATAATTTTTTTTAGCTTTTAATGTTGCAAGGAAACTATCAATTTCTACTAATTGATAATCCTCAAGGCTAAACAAACTTCTATACACGGTAAAAAAAAAAATCTCCAGGAATAATTTCACAAAGCAAACTTTTAAAGTATGACACAATCCTTTAATACTTCTCTCCTCCATTTCCTTTTTAATACTGGGTTTTCAAGTCATTAATTTTAAAAATACACAATGTGTTTCAGTGAATGATGACTGATTCTCTCTCCAAAATGCCTGTAGTTCTTTAAATTAACATATGTAACAACATAGTTTAATTATTCTCCACAAGAATTGACAGGTATTAGTGTGTCTGGATGATCAATTACAATACAAAATTTTTTCCAATATGTTTTGTATCTTTAAAAATCATCTGCAATCCTCCCTTGCCATCACAAAATCTTGCAAATCACTTGAAGACATTCTTGCAACTCATAATTTCACTTTCATTCACAGTCTAAGTCATTTCAAATGTTTCAGCACCAGTTTGTCCCAATTTGAACAAAACATAATGCTAGCATGAATGTTGTTCCATCATGAGTTAAGATAAATAATACACTGTTACATTTCATGTCATAACACATAATACAGACACAATAGCATCTTAAAATCTTTGTAGTAAATAGCTAAAATATGCTATTACATAATTCATGTGTTGATTATATGATGGCAACACAAACATTTTGGAGAGAGAATCATTTGTTACACAGATTTTTATTCAGACATACAATGTATAATATTTAAACAATTATAAAAAATACTGCTAGCTGAAAATTAAATAGAAAATATTCAAATCACTTTTCCAAACATTAAGATGTTTCAGAAAAGTGCTCTGTTGCTAATTTAATTTCATACTCTTTGTTTGAATATGTCTGAATTTCAAAATATAGCATTGTTTGCAGTATAAGAGAGGGATATACTTTCAAGTCTGGCTGTATGATGTTTAGACTTTATATTTATTCACAGCGGGCATTGCTGAAATAACATTTGGAAGGATGATTTCAATATTTATTATTTAAACTGAACACTAATAGTTGTAAATATATGGTGTCTCACACATATATTATTTAAATTTTACAACTATTATTTCATAGAAATATATACTGAAACAATCAATCTTAGCCCAAGATTGAGCTTCATGGTTCTATCTACTAACCTAAACTCAAAACTTACACCTACCCTGCTCCTTTAGTTATGTATATATGTCTGAGGAGCATGTCTAAAAATTATAAATTTCAGCTTTTCAATAATTTTTTATTATTAATTTTCTTCTTCACATTAAAATACATAGGTGAGGCTCAGATATATATATTACAGGAGCAAACATACTAACAAAATATTAATTTTATAAATATTTTATTATATGTCATTTATAAAACTTTTTTTCATTTTAAATTATTATTTTAAATTAAACTGTATATTTTTGTAAAATGCAAGATGGAAGATACAACCATTAATTGTCCAAAAATAATTAAAGGGGTGGATTCATGGAAAGAAATTTTTAATTAAAGTTTTACTAGAAATAAAACAGAGAATAAAAACTAATGGATTTTACTTTTGTTATAAACATTTTTGTCAAATCTATTTCCAATTTGGAAATAGATTTGAATATATTTTTGAAACAAAAACTAATGATTGCATTTTCAAAAACAATGGATAAAGAAAATATAAGAATTTGTTAGATCGAAGATTAGAGTTTGAGCTAGAAATAAAAAGTTAAAAGCATTCCACAAATACCTGAGCGGAATATAAAATGGGCTATTTTAAACACCAAAAGGATAGCTACTACTGAGAAAATTGTGTTGTTAACAAAACCCATGCTGGTTTGAAATTTAAAAATGACGATCAAGTAGAAAGCTGATCATTTTTCCCATCCTGTGGAGGTCATCTTCCACTGCCATACCATCCTGCTGCCTAAGAATGAAGTAAAAGGCTGACCTGAGAACTTTGAAGTGCTGATAAGAAGCTTGCTGTTACCTAAGAACTCACATGGATCCCTGAACCACTGTGCATGAGCTGACATTTTAAAATGAACTCTAAGAAATGTGCAATGTAAATCAGTATGTCATGCCACAATCTAAAAGTAAAGCTAGTCTAACTAATCTCGAATCTTGCTATCAATATTTCTCCTAACATATTGTTTAATTTTATCTCTTTCTAATATGTAAATTGCTCTCAAATGATTTTTTTTCATTCTAATTCTATCTCATATGCTCTAACTTTCTTTAACTTTGATGTGGTCAACTATTTTATGTACTTATTACTTGATTTTATATGTATGCTTTTGTTATTATTAATATGCCAATCTCAAGCAATCTGATGAGCTGAATTTATCACAATCTTTCCTTTCCTCCTTTTAATTAAACCTCCATGAATTGTTTATTAACAACCCCTCAAATCATAATGTATGATTAATTAAGCCACTCACCAATTGTTTTTACGAATCAAAATTTTATGTTGGTTTTTATTACAAAAATTGTTATTTGTTTCAACTTAATGCTTTGAAATCTTTTAAAATGTTATTTATTTAAATTCAGAAAGGGTGACCTATTAGTTGTTTTCTATACAACTGCTAGTTTCTTTTATTTTTCATACTCTTAAAATATCAAATATTTAAATATTCTCAGTTATTATCAAAATCTACGAAGGTGGGATTGAATTATTTTAAATAGCAGAAAAAGGAGGGGGTAAAATCTTAATGTATATTTTATTAAAAGAAATATCTCTCTCTCTCTCTCTCTCTCTCTCTCTCTCTCTCTCTCTCTCTCTCTCTCCCTCCCTCCCTCCCTCCCTCCCTCCCTCCCTCTATCTATCTATCTATCTATCTATATATATATATATATATATATATATATATATATATATATATATATATATATATATATATATATTATAGCAGCATAGCATCTTGTTTGTATAAAGCATAGCATTAAAACAAAGGGTCATTTATTTTAGTGTAGTAAATCCTATTCCATGTTATTAGTGACATTTATCTGTACTGTGTTACTGACATTTGGTTTATTTTCATGATCATACATATATATGCTTCTAATCTGGGGGTTGCAACAAGATCAAACCCATGGATTTCTTCTCATGTTCTGTCCTGTGGATAGTTGAGATTCCCGGGACTTTCTTCATATAAAAGGCCTCTGCATGTTGGTGACATCCACACAATACCTAACCATATTTCTCTAAGCACTGCCCTAAAAAGGGTGTCTTAGATTTCAGTTTCATCCAGAAGCACAACCTTATCTTTGATTTTTCCACCATTATGTTCAGTACTGCCACTTCTCCATTTATTATTTATTTTGCTTCATGGCCCAGTTTTGATGTTATAATATTAAAATTGTGCTCTGCTTAAAAATCTATGTAAATGCCGAATATTACTAATTTTATTAATTAATAATGTTATTTCAATCTTATTATACAATCCCACCATTGTAATTTATTATTTCTGTATTCAAAAGTATATGCCTTGGGGAAAAATCAAGTGTTCTATCTCCTAAATGCTAATTAAAAGAACTTTTAATAAATATTTTGTCATATAATCAAATATAATTTTTCAAATGTATTTTATTTATTTTCACAACTGCAATGATGTGAAAATAGTTTTCCTTATATATGTAATGAATCCTGGAATGCTTCCCAAAATGATATGTTAGACACCATGTTTCACAACCATAAACCAAAGCATTAATAGCAATCTTATGTAATCTTTTTAATAATTGATTGGCATCTTAATACCGTATCTACCAAAGATATGTGTTAATGTATATATATTATTTAGTTGATAAAAGAGCATATGAGAATTGTCAATGTGAATTCAAATATGTAATTATCTACTGTTTGGTAGACTGCTCATTCATGCACACATTAATGTATATAATTAATTCATTATATTAAACCATTTTTTATTGTCTAACTTATCTGAGTCATTTGAATTCCTTTTTCTCCACTTCCACATGAACAACCATGTGTATACCTATTTTAGTTCAGTTATAACGTAGTTAATATATGTCTCATTGTCTTTTCCATTCTGCTAGTGGGCCAGATTTTAGAATAAATTCTTGTGTGCCATCATTATATGTTGTTCACTAGATGTTTGATCTGGGGCTTAGGAAATGGGTTCAAATCCAGGTTGGTCCCTGACCTAAATCTTGGGTTTGACTGGTTTTGAAGTACATTTTTTTGAGTTCCAGCTCATGTTAGATGGATCAACATGTTTTGACTGGTACAATACATATACATTTTAAACACAACACATAATCTCCCTTACATGTATTCTTTTATTAAATATGTTAGAAAGCACATTCGTTTATTCAATTTGAATTTAGAAAAAATTTTCTCTAAAATATTAAAATTATTAATTACTTTAAATCTATTATTTAAAGAATAAACAGTATATTATTAAACAAAAATGAGTTTAAATACTGTGATATCTGATAGTCTTTATGCTCTCAATCTGTTATCTTACATCTTTACAACAACATCAGCAGCGCAACATGTTCTATTAAAAAATGTCCTGATATTTTTTTCTTTACCTAATTATTTTTATTCTTAGCTTATCTTTTTTTTTTGTGCACACATGTACTCTGTTGTAAAACTGAGTTAACGTATACGTAATAACATGTATATTTTCATAAGAACAAATATTTATATATAATTTTGAACAATTAATGGTGTCAGTAGTCATATTCCTATATATCTTTATTTCTCTTATTAATTCAAACTAATTTATGCATTTTTTATTACAAAAAATATTTTTAAAGATGACTGCAGCCATCGATATTTTAAATAGTTTAAAACAACAATATAATAATTTTCAACATGATAAAATATGAAAAATAGTAAAAAGTTATTTAAGCAGTTTTATTTTTAAAAAAGTACCATATTAAACTACTATTTTAAAAAAAGTTTTAAAATGTCTTCGCTTAAGAAATAAACTAAGTATTTTTACATAACAAATCTAATATTTAACCAAGGGCATGGCTGGTATCTAATGAAATAAATCTTTCCATCTACAGCTGTTCTCTTGTTAATCTTCTTTTTTTCTGCATTAACAGAAAAAAGGCAATGTGTGAAAAAGACTTGCTTAAACATCTAATGTTTTCAGTATAAAAAAATTTAACAGTAAAAAATATTAAAAATAAATAAATAAATTAAGGCGAAGCTTAATAAACAATACAAAAACATACAAAAGAATTGATTAAATCTTTCAAATAAATTAAAAACCAATATTTATTAAATAGAAAACCAAATTAACCAACAAATAGCTTATTTAGGAATTATTATTAAAAAGTAAAAAATATAAAACTCCAAATGTTTTCTAGATCAGACCTGGGTTCAAACATATAGCTTCCAATCATATATGATTCCTGTCAATTTAAGTAGCAATATTGGCTTTTAATCAAAGGCTATCTTAAAGTGTCTATAAGTAATTATAACTATTTTGATAAAAGCAGATAATAAATAATTAATTCCCAATAAATTAAATCAGTGGTGCAAATCCTGCTATCACTGCTGATAGTTAGTTGAGCTCATCATTTCATGCATTTTAAGGTGTCATAAAAACAATTCATAATATTTATGCCATATCAATTTAAATATAATTAAAGATGTCATAAAAATGTATTGATACTATCTATGACATTACAATCAGACACATCTCTTCCCCACCTTTTTTTTTAATTTCTTAAATAAATTTTAAAATAATATAAATTAAATCTGTAAATTTATTTTTGTTTTAAAAAATAAATTTTAATGTCAATAATTTACAGCTATAAATTGAAGTACACCTGGGTCTCATTTTACACGATAGATAGGTTCCTCAGAAAACACGCACAAAAGAAATCGCACAAAAATAGACGTAACTTACCTTGAAAAAGGGGGGATACGGCCTGTGATTTTTCAAAAATCGCATAAAAGCAAAGCACCAATGTAAAATTACTTTAAAATTCATGCAAAAAAAAAAATAAGGAAATAAAATATGACTAATAAAAAATTTCAAATTTGAAAAAAATTGATACAAGACAAACTTTTTTTAACTATAATATTTAATTTTATTCAAAACAATATATTTTTATGCATAATTTACAATACAGTAATTTACATTTTTTTTATACATGTTTTAATTATTATCGCTATTTGCCGATAAACAGGTTCATTTGCAAACTGGTAAAAAATCAGATTCTTCACAAGAGGAAATACAACTAGTGCCAACTTCACTCTCATGTTGTGTTAATGGTTTTCTGGTGACACCGTAATTAGTAATTAATCTTTGAGACAATGATTTTATTAATTGTTTATGAAGCTCACGATATCCAGACATACAACCATTTAGCTCTCGTTGGAATTTAAGAGCACATTCGTGATTAGTGTCATTAATAAAAAAATAATTTGCCAACTGATTAGAAAGTTGAAGACCTTCTCGAATCATTTTTGCAGTGAAAGGAACATGTTCCACTTCTGTTTCATTATCTTTTTCTACACTGCTGGGAAAAATTTAATTAAAACTAACAACTAAAAATTAAATTTGTATTTTTGTCTTTAATTTTTTTAATTTTCAATTCCGTTTAAAAATCAAATTTCATTTCACATCACATTAATTTCAGGTCACCTTAAGTAATTTTTAAATTGTTAATTACAATTAAAAATCAGATTTTAATTTTTAATTGTCAAATTTAATTGTGCCCATTGCTATTACTCACCTTTTAACAATAAACTTGCAGACACTAAATGATTAATAATTGATTACGTTCTTTTTAAAAAGCAAAAACAGAATGTGATTTAAAATGCAAAATTAACATGCACAATGTTTGAACAAATTTACATTATAATCTTGTAAAATTTAATGTGTGTATATAAAATGTGGAAATCATGATTTTAATTTCATTATTGCATAAAATCTTACTATTATAAAGCACTGAAAATATTGAAATTATTAAGATGAAAATCGAATTCCAATAATGTGCTATTACTTTAAATATGATGTAAATGTGCGAAATTTATTATTTAAAGTAATAGATCATTATCGGAGTTTGACTTCTGATCTAATACAGTGTTAACACATAAAAGAAAATCACATACAAAAATATTAAGAAGAAACATGAATCGCATAACTTCAAAATCGCGTTAAATAAATCCGCGTAAAACGAGACCCAGGTGTATTTCTATCAAGTAATTATAATTGCTAAATGTCAAAATGTTGCACTCCAAATAATCTGTGCATTCTAACTAATCTGTGCATTATTTCAATAAAATAATGGAATTAATTAACATATAACAACAAATAAAATCTCATCATCACACACTTTCAGACAATCATCAAATATCTACTTTTTAAATATATCAGTTAAATTATACCTTCTTTGGTCAATGTTTATAAACTCGGGAGTTTTGTTATAAAGTGCACTTTAATCATTTCCCTAAATCTATTATTAACATTTGCAAAATGAAAATTTTAGTATAGATTTTATCAATCTGCATGTTCATTTATTGTTCATATATATAATAGCCTTAAAACAATAGAAAATATATCCTTTACTAATGTACTCATGTTTACTAAATAGCATTTATAATCAAACATAGTTTGTGCCTTTGAGTATTATTTATTTAAAAAATACAGTATTTACTATTACTATAACAAAAAATGCATCTTACTGATATAGCAAATTTATAATGTAACTCCAAAATTTTAAGATATTAAAATAAATTATTACTAAAAAGTAGCAACAAACAATTTATAAACTACTATGATGATGAATGAGTGTTATTACTTACATTGAATTTTCATATCTAAGAATAACTCACCTTGATTTTTAAACTATTTTTTATGGTTACATTTCGATTTACAAGTTTCAAACGTACTCCATCCACAACATTGACACAATCCATTCTAGATGTGTATGCTAATGCTTACCAATAATATTTTTTTACATTAATCATTTTTTAAACTAGAGATTATCCCTAACCCAGAAATAGACTTAAATCTTAATTAAAGATTAATACTTTTAATTAAACATACCTACACATGAAGTAATTAAATTTATTTTTTTAACTATGTATAATATATTTTATAGATATACTATTTTTTATGGTTACATTTCGATTTACAAGTTTCAAACGTACTCCATCCACAACATTGACACAATCCATTCTAGATGTGTATGCTAATGCTTACCATTAATATTTTTTTACATTAATCATTTTTTAAACTAGAGATTATCCCTAACCCAGAAATAGACTTAAATCTTAATTAAAGATTAATACTTTTAATTAAACATACCTACACATGAAGTAATCATATTTATTTTTTTAACTATGTATAATATCTTTTATAGATATACTTAATAATCTTCACTCTTACCAAACATTCTTGAAATATATGAATAAACCACATCATAAAAGACAAATGACCCAAAGTTGGATTTCATGCTAAACCAGCACTTATCAATTAGCCCATGTCACAATCTCACGCATATATCTTTAACATATGCTCAATATTTATCAATAATAAATTGTTTCATTTTGATTTACAAGTTTCAAACTTGAGAAGACAAGTCTGTCATCTGCCACTTTCCGGAAACCATCACTCTGGAGGTCGCCTCAGCTGGTGCAAATACAGGAAATAATTTATTGTGTGACCCCTATATTTTGGAGATCTGCAATGCACATATAAAATATGTTTCAATAACATGCAATCAGCAAGAGCAATCCAAATCTAAATCTCCACTTAAACGTTTTTTTATATATCATTTTGAATTCTTATCAATAAATTCCAGGATTGATCTTGCCTATCTTGTTGCTGTTCTTATTGGCCCAATTTTGGCATAATCCATTGTAGTTAAATACATTAATGATTATCACTAAGCTTAATTTAAATTACTTCTTTGATTTGGTGTATGTAAATTTGCATTTTATTATAACAAATTTGTGGTATTCTAATTACACAAGTAAACATCTGCTTTCCAGAAATACTAAATATGAAATACTAATCAAGTTAAATAATAAAACTAAATAAAAGTGCTATAAATATTTTTTTTGTTTAATTAAATCAATTTGACTCTTTGTCTTACCTATTTTTAAATGTATTTCCTTGTTAAAAATAATCAAATGATTTTTTACAAAGGATTTTGTATGAAATTTGATGACAGAAACAACAAAGTTAAGCTGGGATGCATGGATCTTACTCTGAAGTCTATATCTTTACTATTGCAGTAAAACATACAAAGCGTTTTATTAATTTTTAAAATAACAAATATAATCAATGTTTAAATATAAATGTATATATAAAATTACAAGAATACACATTGGAAATCAAAAATAAATAAAAAATTTCATAATATTATGTTTAATACTAAAATTTGGATCAAAACTTAACTGATACAAATTTATTGCCACTAATGAAATGTTTTATTATTTTGAGTATCAGTGATTAATTTATTATCCATATAACAACATGGAGACTAAATAAAAGTGATCCATTTTTTTAATTTGATTAATAAATTAGCATTGGTATAAAAAAATATATTATTTGCAAGGATTTATTAAAATTTTCTTTAAAATGTGAATAATATAGTATATGCATTCAGAGTTTATTTCTTCATAAATACTATGCCCAGTGGTTTATTTACTGGATTATTAAAATTATTAGATATATATATATATATATATAAAAAAAAATGTAAAATTATTAGATATATATATATTACAAAGGACTTGAACTCAGACTTTCAAACTCCCTATTACTATCAAATCTATCTTATACAATTGATATTCATGACCATGCACGCATACATGTGAAAAATATAAATGATCTCCAATATATGTATTTTGTGCAGTACCAGCACTCATCAGTTGGTCCAGATTATCATCTCACACACATATATACAATCAGTGCTCAATTTATATTAAGATATCGAATTTTCAAATTTAATGAACCAACTTCAATCTTCTCCCCTCTCCAACTCATCAGCCATTCATATCACGGAAAATCCAAAAATGGAACAATCAAACTTCTTGCTGATGCCAAAATTATTGTCATACCTATGTTGACCTTAAGCCAATATGACCCTCCTCACACATAAACCTTAATATGTCCGTTCAATTATACAGAAGAGGGATTGGCATTCTTAAGGTTGACATCAGCAAGGGCTTTGAGTGTTCCATCTACAGATTTTCAATGATATGGGATGATTGAAGAGTTGGAGAGTGGAGAAGATTGAAGCTTGTTCATTAAAGTTTGAAGATGAGTGTTGGTTCATCATGAAATACATATATTGAAGATCATTTAATTTTTTTACATATATGTGGTCATGTATGTCAGTTGTATAGGATGGATTGAATAGCTTCAGGGAGTTTGAAAGTCTGACTTCAAATTCATTATAATTACATTTAGTATAGAAAATATGTAATTAAATATGACATATTCAGTCTATATTCTGCCCATTCTTCTTCTATATAATTAAATAGGCATAATAAAATCCTACAAATGGGAGTCAAATTGACTTAACATCAACATGGGTATGGCAATAATATTGGCATCAGCAAGGGTTCTGAGTTTTCCATCTTCCGATTTTCAATAATATTGATGGCTGAAGAGTTGGAGAGTGGAGAAGAATGAAGCTTGTCCATTAAAATTTGAAGATTTGCTGTCCTAATATAAACTGAGCCCTGATTGTACAGATGTGTGGGAAAGATGATCTGTACTAACTAATGAGTGCCAGTTCAGCATGAAATACATATTTTTTTACATGTATGTGGTTATGTGTATCAGTTGTATAAGATGGATTGGATAGTTGTAGGGAGTTTGAAAGTCTCTGTTCAAGTCCCATACAATTACATTAAGTTTAGTATTGAAAATATACTTGTATTTTAATAGTATACATATATATGTGTGTGTATTTCTGATGTACCAAATGAAGTACAGGACATTACATTAGTATACCATATTTTGTCTGGTTACTTAAAAGTTACAAATAATATGATGATAAATTTTTAAAAGAATTATTATGTCAATAAATAAATAAAACTATAATTATTTAGTAGAAAAATAATCAAAAAGAAAAAAAGTATTACTGTAATAAGTATAGAGAAGCAGAAATAAAAAATGTGAAAACTAAGAGTGTATTTTTATCTATGGTTTGTGCATGATATCAATAATCACTTCCCATTAAAATTAAAACTTAGAAGCATAGTATAAAGATGAAAATGTGTTTTTACATTTTCAAACGTCAGCAGCTGACAATTTCTTATCTCACAACCTGGCACAGCACATTTTATTCTGATAAGAGAAGTTTTAGATTTTAAAATATTTTAAAAATTACTGTTTCTAATACAGCTAAGATTATGAATGTTAAATTTCAGTTCACCAATTCCATTTATTCACATTATTAATGTGTGCATCTCTAATTACTATGATTTTCATTGCAGGACATAAAACAGCTAAAAAAAAATATTACACTCAGCAAAAGTGTTTTGTTGTTTTATCTTTTGGCTAAAAATAGCTAACTATCCATTTACTGACAACTATTATATGATGATCTGAGTGAACTAAAGATTATCTATTAGAAAAAAAATCCCAATGCCTGATTGAAACATTAAAAAAAAAAATTAATTTTACCTAGCCCATAATCAACTTAGATATGAGTATGGCAAAAAGATATGTCACATCCATAACATAAAATTCTTCATCATTATATCTATTTTACAATTTATTTCCATCATAATTAATTTTTGACATTTTTTATTCACCTAAAAAGAAAACATAGATTAACCATTATTTAATCATTCAATTACCATTATTTCATTTCTTGAAGTTAAAACTCAGCATTAGTTATCTTTAAAAAAGCATACAAAAAATGGCACACACTTTGCATTTCATATTCATGATAATTTCTTTTTCATTCAAACTATAATTTCAAAAAGATTATGTACAGTTTCTTTTATGAATTTATTTCATAAAATTTATAGTACAGAAAAAAATAAAGCACAAAGAATTCAGATGTAAAATTCACATGTAAAATTTTCAAACAAATAGATAGAGGATTCCATGTTAATCATTTACATTTTTACATTATATCAAAACAATTATTTTGGTGTGTAATTACTTCTAATTGCAAAATAAAAATCATGTATATCGTAAAATGATTTTTTTTATTATTAATTTGTGATAGAAATTTCTCTATATAATAATATTTCAATATATAAATATAATACACAAATACTTCTGTCTATACTTGAAATAATAATTAAAACAACATGGCTCTTGTTAGTGACAAAGACAAAAATATTTTATATAATATTAACAAATAAGTAAATGCCTAAAACTTTTGACCAAACTCCTTATCAAAGCAATAAATTGTATAGAAAACTGATCAATAAATGTCAAAATGGCTATTGTATAGAACAGGATAAACTAATAGGAAAAATAGTCAATTGAGAATTTACTGTATAAGGAATATTTTTAATTACATATGATCCTTCAAGTTTAAGCTTTTTATCCTGCATTTCTTGCATTAATATCTCAAAACAGTATGAAACAGAGAACCAATTTGAAATACCTTCTTAAGCAACAGAGTGATACTTATAATAAAATTTTAATAGATGTTCCAGTTTATTCTGTTTTTTATAATTGTTAATCTTCTGCAAGGCCTACCTTTTTGTCCACAACCTGTTGAGATATTAATGAATGAAGTGCAGGATAAAAGATGTAAAATTAAAAAATCATATGTAATCAAAAATACTCTTTATGTGGTAAATTCTAAATTAACTAGTTTTCTCTTTATGTGGTAAATTCTAAATTAACTAGTTTTCCTATTAGTTCATCCTGGTCTACATAATAGTCCTTTTTCTGTTTATCAATTAGTTTTTTATACAGTTCATTGCCTTCATAAAATCTAAGGGTCGAAAGCTCTAGGCATTTATGTATTATTTATATGTTAATATTATTGTCTCTGTCAGTAATAACAATTATATTGTTTTATTATATACATATATAATCTCATTCCTAATGCCAAACTGAAATAAAAATCCAAATATTAAATCAGCCTACATGATTAATAAATCCAGCACTGCCCTCTATGAAGAAATATATACATATAATAGTCTGTATAATATATTTATATATTATTTCACATTAACCATGTGGGATGAGTTAATATATATATAGTTGCGAGGAAATAAAGTCATATATCACGTGACTTAATTTAATTTAAAATTTAATTCTTGAATATCCTAGCACCTCACTGAGGAATGCCAAAAGCATGAAACTGATCTGGGGATAGGGATATTCTGAAAAGCTTTTTAAGAGCTATTGACATGCTCATTATATAATATATACATTATAACCATATATTTAGTGATGTGGATTAAATATAATCTGTAATGTTTTAATTTTTTTAACTTCCTTGTTATTAAGCTATAAAATCATAACTAAGTGTTCTAATTTATTAATTGTTAAACATATTTGAATATTAATTGCTTAAGGAATATTAATTAGCTTATTTAATATTTATATTAAATATCCAAATTTAGTAGTTTAAACTTAGATTAAAAGTTAGTTTGGAGTGTTCTATGTTTTAAATTATTACTGTGAATAAAAGTTTTATTGCTATTTGTAAAGTATGATTAATTTATGATAAAGTTTCTATTTTTTATTTATTTTTTTTGCTAGTTTTCAAAAAAAGATATATTTAAAATAATATTTTAAAAGGTAATATAACATTTCTTTAAAGTTAGAATTTAAAAGCATTAAGCTTAAAGATAGCTAATTTGAAAGATGCTTAAGTCTTTATAGTTAGTTTACTTTCATTATTTTTTTAAAATATTCATTATATCTCATATGTGTGTGAGAATGTTTGTGCAAGTGTCTTAAAAGATTGGAAAGTTTAAAAAGGGATTGTTAAAAGTAATATATTTTTAAAAGGGTACTTTAAACAATGACAATCTTAAGTAACTCCTGAGTAAATGAAAAGAGTGTTTATTTTAAATAAAATATGTTGCATAAAGAACATGCATAGGTGTTTATAAAAAATAAAATTGGAAAAATAAAAACACGCAATATCTTTAAAAAATTAGCTTTATTTTCACTTAATCAGTTTTAAATATTTTTACTTTTATCTCATTTTGAATTGCTTATTATTTTTATCAATTTAAATGTCCAGTAAGAAGTTAACGTTATCATTGTGGTGCTGCTCTACCATGCATGTTTCATCTATTCCTGGAGTAATAAATTACTGAAAGATGCAACAATATTATAAGACATGGAGACATATTTATTTTATCTATTATAAACATTTAGTTAATAGGAACTTTTTGGCTATTAACCATTGCCTCTAATACTTTAATGTATAACTTCTAAATTCGTTATTGACACTAATTCTAGTTCTTAATGATGTTACCAGTTATATTTGATAAAGCTCTAATCCTGAAAAATAATTTATGCAGACAATTTAATTAATGAAAAACGGTAGTTATTAAATTATTAGAAATAAATTTAAAAAGTATTATAGTTTACCAAACCAAAAGAGTTACAGTAATGAATTGTTTACAAATTACTACCAGTCTTAATTTAGATAGGTAAACAAAATATAGCATATATTTATATGTTTTACGAATTTGAAATTATTCTTATTATTATGCAATTATATTTTAAGACTTATTTTTATCTATTATTGTTGTTATTTATAATATTATAAAATATATTTATAATGGTGCACATATGTGAACAGGTTTGGTAAGAAAATATAGGTAAAATGTTTATTTTAGAAACTATTATTATTACTATTAAGAGTTCTTGTCATTATTATTCCAGTATAATAGAATGAGTTATCACACTGGGGTAAAAAGAGTCTTTTATATTTGACATATGATTATCAATGAAAACACTTTGGAGGTCAATGAAGGAATTTAGATAATGTATAAAATTTTCATGTTTAATATTGATATGCCATCATGGTGTGTCATGTTACACATATTGTTAGACTGAGTAGTAGTATTATGCTTATAAATGCTTGTGTGCAAATTGATTATTATTATTACCATCATCATCATCATAAGATTCATATCTTGTGTAGTTATTATTTGGTGCACTGCTGGGAGACAGGTATGTAAATATTTGTATTGCTTTTGTATGTGTTTAGCCCTCCATAAAAGAGTGCTTGGCTCACTGGTTTTCAGCACTGCCTGCACAAAGTTACTGGGTGTCTCCTTATAAATTTTCTGTCATCCACTTTGCATATAATTTAGTATTAGTGTGTATTTTAAATATGTTAGAACATTTTAAGACATATCCATCTTTGAAATTATTTTATTAGCTCTACTGCAATTTAAATTTAAGTATATTGTTACTGTTGAGCATATTTTTTCCTAGCCTCTCATAAATATTAATGTAGTTGTATTATTTTAAATATTTTTGCATATTTTGTTGTCTTTACAAAATCCATAGAAAGTGTGTTTCAATATTGATTTTTACACATCGGTGGCTCGGTACAATGTTTAATATCACACTAGTGGCCTATAGGTGTGTTATTTTGATCTGTGTACATAATAGTATGAGAGATAGAATAAAAATAAAATGTGAGAACTTCTTGATATAAATGCTTTTATCATAATTTTTGAAGAAATGTTTCAGAAGAAAATATTTTATTGTAAAGTAATACCAATATTTCTGTTAGTAGAATTTGTTAAATTAAAAGTAATACTTATTGTAAATATTTATTATATTAAATGCTATATTGTCTTGTAAATAAATATTTTTGCTATTTATTAAATAGAGTTGTTTTCATTGCCATTATTACATTCATTTACCCAGTTTTATTATTCATTATTTTATAAAGGTGGACATTTCAATGGTCACATAAAATTTATTTATCGATTTGTTTATTACTTATTTCACTTGCATTGTAATAAGATACATGCTATATTAACTTGCCATCATTTCAAATATACTTTGTAATGTAGTCAATAGCATAAAATTGCCCTTTCTACCTTTTGCATTATTTTATTTTTAATATTTGGTTTAAATTCATATTTGAAGATTAATAGAATTAAATATGTTTATGGGCAATCTAAAAAAGAAGTTTCAAAATATTTAAGAAGTATTTTATATGCTAGCTACATGTTATCTAAAGTGTTAAAATATTTGATTTTGTATATTTGTATTTTTTTTTCTCAGTGATGAATGTTTATTCATCAAAAAAAAAAAACAGATACAGTTAGAAAAAGGTTTACAAGGGAGTGATTATAAGATAAATTGAAATTTCAGGAGCAACATGGTAAGAGGGGAAGGATACATGTGAAAAGGGAATGGGAATTGGAAAGGGAAAACAGTGTGAAGTCCAGACCAGTCTGAAATGCATGTCTTCGTGATTGAGTCCTATGACAGAGGCTGAGAGGATGGTAGTTAGAGGATTTCCCATTGCCCAAGTGTCTGTGAGGAGTGGAAGTGGGGCTACTTTAGTGCCTTGGGTTTTGAGAAAGCGAATTAGGTCCAAGAGCTTTTTATTCACTGAGGGTACTCTCTGGTCAAAGATAATGGCACATCGGAGCAACCAAAGAGCATAGATGAGGAAAACTGATAGTCTAATAGCTGTGAAGACCCCTGTTTCTATGGATTATTGGAGGTTGAAGATGGTATTCCTGTGCAAGAAAAGGCAGGAGTTGATGACATTTCTCATGCCAAGCAGAAAGGGAGATTTAAGTAGGAAGTTCTGGAGAGTTTCATTGTCAGTTTTACAGAGCTAGTATACAGGAAAGATCTTGGTGAAACCCCTATGGCTGACCAAAAATTGATTGGTGGGAAGGGAGTGAAGATTGATTTTGAGGAGGAAATCAAGTAATTTTGCCTCAAGGGACCACCTTTTGAATTTGCAAATTAATTGACCACTGGTAAATTTGAAAAATGTAGGGACACAATGGAGAAGTCAGCGGTCTGATTGAAAACCTCCCAGTACTTTAATTCACTGCTGATAGATGGTATAACAAAGCCAGCCTTTTGTAGGATGTTGGCAATGAGTAAAGTCCATGACCTGGGTCTGCCACTGGGAGGAGGAGTGTCATGGGTGTTATAATGATATGCACAAGGTTGTCAGGAAAGTGACTTAGGAGTGTGAGAATAATGTTGTGAGATCTCTGGATCAGAAGAGTGCCGATGGAGTGCAGGCCCAACCCAATGAGGTTTTTAGAAAAACATGTTCTTTTTAGGCTGATGTCCACCACCTTTCTGCTCCAGAAAAAATGGATGCAAAGGGAATTGATTTTTGGATATAAAGAAATGTGTAGGTAGAACAATGGGGAGGTAATATGCTATTTTAGGAAACACTAGAAGATTGGGGAGGGTAACTTTCTCATAAAGGGAAAGGTATATGCCTGTGATAACGCTGAGGGTGGATGATATGCTTTGATAGAGTGTGGTTTGGACCTTACTCTCATGTCCCTAGGAGACAGCATGAGGGGGAATCTGAGGAAGTTGTGTGGCTTGGCATTGAAGATGGAATAAATTTGTTTACCAGTTGATAGTTACCAGGCCACTGATTTACCATTTCTAAATTCCAGCCTGTATGTTTTGGTATACCAAGTGAGAATCTGTTGAAGCCTGGGGATGAGATCAACTGAGGGAAGGAGGACCACCACATAACCTACATAATCAAGGCATAAGATGCTTTTGCTCAGTGCAGGAATGAAGACGCCAGGGAGGTCATGCCAGAGGGGACTCAGAAATATGGTGAACAACAAAGTGCTCAGCGGAGAGCCCTGAGGGATGGATATGTTAGGTGTGATGTTGGGGACAACTTTCCCATCCAGGGTAACTATGATTTCTCTATTGGACAGGAGATTGTGGAGGATGGGGCAGGAAGTATGAATTGTCCTAGTGACTCTTTAATGGTAGACTCAATAAGTTTTATGAGCATAGGAGTCATTGAAATGGGCCTAAAACTCTTGAGCTCAGTAGGTGGGTGATCTTTCTTAAGAAAAGAGACTAATGTTACCTGATAGAGACCCTCATTAATGTAAGCACCAGAGGCCAGATTGTTGATCATGTTGAGAGTAATGGGGATGGTGAACTGACTTAGGTGGAGAAGGATACACTGGGGATATCATGAGGACCAGGGTGGACATGGTCAGGAAAGCTTTTTAGTTAGTTAAGTAGCATGGCCTGGATGATGCCAGGATCAGAGCAGACATTCGAGGTTGATGGCATAGTGAAAAAAGGGATGTCAGCTTTCAGAAGCATGTGCTTGTAATGGTTTCTCACATGAAGAAACAATTCCTGATCTTTGTAGGATTTGTTGCTGACCATGATGGATGAGGAGGTGTTTTTCTTTCTGTGGGAACCAAGAGCCCACCCCAGTTAACTTCAGGTCCAACAATGCTGATTCCCCATGTACCTCTGGGTGCGTTTGACTGAGATGTACTCAGCCAAAAGGCCTTTTGAGCATCGTGGTATTGATGTTTCAGTTGGACGATGGTGCTAATGTCTATTTGCATTTTTGTTTGCCAAAGATATGATATCCTATAGAGTCGTAAGAAGAGGAGAGAATATTTAATGCAAAACTTAATTAAACAGTTATTAGTAATAATAAAAAGTCAGATGTCACCTGACTTATATATAGCTAGCATTTACCGATATGTAAACTGAAGAGCATGCTAACACTCTAAACAAGCTTTTTTATTATTATTATTATTATTTGAATCTAATGTCCCAACTCCTCACTGAAGTGACCCATAGGTCGAAACCAGTCTGGGGATGCGGACAATCTAAGATAAAGATGATTTGAATGCCTTCTCTTGTAGTAGCATTTATCATAATAATAATAAAAAAAAACTTGTTTAGAGCATTAGCATGCTCTTAAGTTTAAACAGTTATTGCATTTAAGATTGTTAAAGTGTATAATATAATAATCATTTTTCTTGTATCAAGTACATGTACAAACCCTGAATAAACCCTGAGTTAAGAGTTGCAATTTAAAAAGAAACTGAGTTTAATTAATAACAACCTAAGATATAAATTTTAAATATAAAAAGAACCTAGTATTTTAGCATTTGTAGTTAGATGCTATTTGTCTATAAGAGGATTCACACTCTGTAGAAAAAACCATAGCTATTATGGTGACTGCCTATGTGATACGATTACAATATATATAATGCAAATAAAATGTCCATTAATTAAAAAAAGACTATTGTAAAAACAATGAAAATAATAAATATAATGGTTATTAATGATTATATTCATTCTTTCAATCCGCATATAATGGTAATTAACAATTATGTATAGTCTTGAAAGACTTAATCAAAAAAGCATTCATGTATGGGGATCTTTCTTTCCTAATAAAATAAATATTATATTATATATTGATTTGTTTTCAAGTGTTTATTTAATAATAATATTGATAAAGATGGGGAAAAATTATTATTGAATGTGATCACATGTGCATATATGTATACATTATATATATATATATATATATTAATAACAATAAAAATAATAAATATAATAGTAATTAATGATTATATTTATTATTTTTATTGTTATTAATATATATATAATGTATACATATATGCACATGTGATCACATTCAATAATAATTTTTCCCCATCTTTATCAATATTATTATTAAATAAACACTTGAAAACAAATCAATATATAATATAATATTTATTTTATTAGGAAAGAAAGATCCCCATACATGAATGCTTTTTTGATTGAGAACCTGTTGATGATACTCAAGTGCTTATTTGTTAAAAAAAATATATCAATAATAACTGGCAATTGTTATAATATACTAATTTAAAAAATATATAAATAATGTTAAAAAAGTTTCAAAAGCTGTGGTTTTAAAAACTAACATATAAAAATTTACAATTTATGATAAATTAGAATTAATAATAAAAAGTTTCAAAAGCTGTGGTTTTAAAAACTAACATATTAAAATTTACAATTTATAATAAATTAGAATTAATAACAAAAAATATTTAAATTATTTCTTATTTTATAAGTACTATATTTTCTTATTTTTATTTTTATAGCACGTTAACTTCATGAAGCATTTAATAATTTATGTTTATTATTATAAATTTTACTATAAAAAACTGTATCTTCACTCAAGTGCATTTAAAATAAATAGATATGATAATTTCAATATTCAACAAATTTTAAAGAACACATTAGTTTAAAAAAAAAAAAAATAGAAAAATTACTCTATTCTAAATATAGTTACACTATATAATGAATTATTTTGCTCTGGTTTTTTTTTTAAAAAAATTAATCCCATTTTTTGAATTTATCAACTTTAAATAATATACCCACAACTCCCTTTCTCCACCTGTATAGCCATGAGTTGTTTATCATTTATTTATTTTCACACAACACACTATATTATACAGAACCCAGGCTATCAATACTGTTTACAAGAGATAGATAATAGAATGATCTTCAAATAAAAGTTAACCATGTAAAAATACTAAATAATATTTGATCAAAAATAATCTTTTCTCTACTCTATTTGTGTACACTATCTTTCTCTCTTATTATTTCTTTTTTTTTTCACCTAAGATCAGTAGATTAGTATAAGACTCAATTGTCATAAGCTACTTGGGTTATTTATCTCTTGCATTGACTGTGAAAATAGGATTGTATTTGCAAAATCACACTGCCATCCTGTAATTATTCATACAACAACTTTTGAGTCTATTTTTCTTACATGCAGATATATAGTCTTAGAGATCATTAATAGTGTTAGAATATGTATTTCTTACAGTAAAAATACCAGAAAGTCAGTATAATTCTAAACAATGAATAATAACTAACTTTGTTCCCGTGTAAATACTAAAATAGTGTCATGGGCAAAGAAATGCGATTGATATATTGATTTTACAAAATTGATCACAAATTTGACTTAGTTAAGTAAAAAGATTAGTAATAACATCTGAATTTAATTAATTGTCTACCAATGTTTAATCATATAACTATAGAACACCTACATGATGTTATGAGAGAAAACTTGGTTGCTAATAATAGAAACTATAAAGCATTTGAAGTCAAAATTGGTATTAAACTGTGTTGCATAATAACTCCAACTTTGTTTTTTATTTCTATGATAACCATTTCTAAAATAGTTTATACATTGCTTCGCAACTTTGTTTTTATTTCAGTGATAATCATCTCTAAAATAGATTATACATTGCTTCACAAAGCAGGCCACCAAGATTAATTTGAAATAATTAAAAGATCAAATCAATATTATTTTCTTCTATTCTATATTTATAATATTCTCATGGCCATAATATCCTTTCCAATTTAAAAAATGTTCTACAAAACACTACTAATATTTTGATGCTATTTATAAGACTTTATTTTATGAATTACTGTTCAAAATATTCAGGTCTTTTATCAACCTGTGACAGAAAAAAATTAACAACACTTAGCTTATACAGCTATTAATTTCAGAATGAGAATGAATTTAAGTATTTAAAAGGTAGCTTATGGCATTTAACAAATTAAACTATAAGGAATTTCATCATAGTGAAGAAATAATTTCAGCTATTTATTATATGGAGGTAATTTACTTTATTTTCATTTTTGTTATTGTTTGTAATACATTAGCAGACATTTTTACATCTGCAATGGAATAGGTTTTTATTATTTACTTTTTAGATACAGCTGCTTTTGGTATGGCACACTAGAATCATAACTTTCATTGATTGACTAGGTGTGCTGCTGTATTTATTGAGGAATAATTATGACAATTATTAACTTACTTGAAAGTTGAATACTATTTGTCAAGCATTGGTAGTCGAGAGGTCAGCAACAGCTGCTTTATTGTCCCAGGTTAGTAGGTTCGCTTCCCAGCTGATGCTATGACGCATGAGAAAAAAAGTTGCATACTATTTTCTGTCTCGTTGATAATGTGTTTGTGATTGGAAATCACCTTTCTCTTCCTGTTGTTTCATTCCATGAACTTCCTATTAATGTAAAGTAAAATCAATAAAAAATTTCACTTACAAGACATTTGAAAAATGTCTGGAAATATTATAGTAAAATTGTAATATCAATTATATATTCTTTAATTGCTTAATAGCATGATACTGAATCTAGTATAGTAAAATTATATCTTCAATGAAATGAGCGTGTGAAATAAATAAACAGTAACAAACTTTGCAGAATGTATTTTATAGTGAATTGAGCATAGTTTTCAGAGGAAAATGAAATCCAGTTTATATTATTAAAAAAATATCCTAAATATGCTGTAACAAATGCAGTATTGATTACTTTCATTGAAAAAATGTGGCTGAAGATAGAAGAATGCAGTTGGGGACTGCATTGAGGGAAAGAGAGATTAAAGGATCAGCATGCAAAATATATAAATATATTTATGTTTTGCAGATTGTTTTATAATATTATTTCAAAATTTACCTTTAATTTTTTATTTTTTATCTTTCTATTTTTTTTAAATCTGGTGTTAAATAATCCTACCTATTTATGAGTGGCTGCTAATGATAAAAATAACTTATTACTCTATTTAATTGATAATTTTTTTTTTGCTTAATTAAAGCAAACTGTTGTATTATGTTAAAATCTTTACCTGAAAACAGATTATTAAGTTACCAACAGATAACAGGTGGTTGTAAGTAATTGTAGTTTACCAACGCTTGTTATACTTATAATTTTTATTATAACAAATCAATCTTAGAATCAATATTACAAATATCCTTCAAATCATTTAAGATACATCAATATCAATGAGTATATAAGAGCTAATAAATTTTTGATATTCTGACACTACATTGAGATTATTTTTTTCATAAGTTACACTGAATTCATTCTCTCAATTTGTAACACTCAACAGAATGTAGCAGTTCCATGTGAAAGACTTCTATGTTCTTTTCCATATTTCAAATTTTGGATCATTTGTAACATCTTACAGAAATTATGGCCGATGACCTGCCTAATCTGATCAAATCTTTGCATTGGAAATCAATCTAATAAATGCTGATCTTTCAATTTTCTTTCAATGTCAAACTTTTTTTTAGTGTTGGATCTTCTCACTATATGTAATTTTAAATATGAGTAGAATAAATATAAAGAATTATTAAATAAATATAAAGAACTATTCTATCTAAAATTTAATTGTAACTTTAAAAACATGTTTTAATATAGTAATCTATTCATATTTACATATTATTAAAAACCAGATGCACGACCTTGAAAAGGCAGTCTTTTTTTTTAATTGCTCACTTTAACAAATTTTTTTAAAGATTTAATGTAAATTAAACAAAAGATTTTAATGATTATGGACAACTACTTTTTTAAAAAAAATATGGTTATTAATGGCAAAATGACAGCATTATGAACAAACATAATAGTTTTTTTTTAATTAGACCATCATAATAATTTTTTTTAAATTGATTGCTTTAACAAAAAAATTTTAAGATTTAATGTAAATTAAACTAAAGATTTTTAATATTACATAAATAAGTGTGATATTTAAATACAAATATAGTATGTATACTTAATCTAGATGTAGTTAGAGGGGATTTGAACCCAGACTTTCAAACTCTCTTTAGACATCCATTCTATCTTATACAACATAACCACATACATGTGAAAAAAATAAATGATATCCAATATATGTATTTCATGATGAACCATTACTCTCATCAGTTGGTCTGGATTATCATGTCCCACACATAAACTGAACACTAATTATATGTGTGGGAGATTATGATCCAGACCAACTGGTGAGTGTTGGTTCAGCACAAAATACAAATATTGAGATCATTTATTTTTTTCATAAGTGGTCATGTGCATTGGTTGTATAAAATAGAGTGGATGATTAAATGGAGTTTGAAAGTCTGAGTTCAAATCTCCTCTAATTATAAATAAGTGTGAGAAATTAACAATTGAAAAAAAATGTGTGAAACAACCCAACCTATTATTAATAAAGCTAAATTAAAATTTAATACATTAAATATATACCTGTTATATTTGATATGTGTCAGATATAAAGAGTTAGTGTGAGAAATTCACAATTGAAAAAAAATGTGTGAAACAACCCAACCTATTATTAATAAAGCTAAATTAAACTTTAATATATTAAATATATACCTGTTATATTTGATATGTGTCAGATATAAAGAACTCTTACAGATTATTAATGGTAGAATGGCTGTGAATTTGATACATGACAGCTTGGGAATTTGACATGTGACAGCCTTATGGAGAAACATTCATACATTCATCAATCAGACAACAGAGAAAATAGGGATTTTATAAATAAGATACCAAAATATGATATAGTTTTCATATAAGTTTTTTTTAAAAAAAAAAATCCTATAATGCTGATATTATACACAAATAACAAATTTAATTCATTTAATAGTTATAAATAAAACTATTTAATTAACTGAGTTTACATAATTAAATTAATTTGTTGTTTAGTAAATATATTGTTTTATAAATGAACCATTATTTTTGTATTTTAAGTGACATTAACAAGCCACAAAAATTCTATTTGTGCTTGACACTATTATTTCATAGAAAGCAATGTGGTATTAATTTAAAACAAATAACAAAGCTATAATAGTCTCAAAATCTGAACACAATGATATACAAAATTATGAATAACTAATATTAAGCAGTTTAATATTTGTTTTTATGTAATAATTTTGTCTGTCAATATAGAACTAAATTGTTCAATTATATTTACAGTTCTCATTAATAACACTACATGATAAAAGCCAAAGAGAAGGGAAATGCATGCTTTGATAGTTTATTGCAAATAATGGTGACTATGTTTAATCTAAGAACTATACAATTTTAAATATATAATGTCAAGTTACTGAATTGTAATAATATAACCTATCCAAATTAGTTCGAATTAAAAACAAGTTACAACTCTGTTAATTTAACAACAAATTCATCTTTTCATAAATAAGATATATAAGCTCAATAAAAAACAGCACTGATAACAATAACAAAAAGTCACATTTGTTGAAGAACAATAACCAAATAAACAATAAAACTAAATATTCTATAATAAAAGTGACCTAAACATATTGATAATCTTGGCATTAATGTGGGCCTCAATACAAACATTAAGTCCATAAAAGATAAAATCGTAAAAAATGACAACTGTAAAATGTTGATAAACTCTGCTAACATTCTTACTAGAAACACAATCCAAAATAAATTTAAATAGAAAAGTACAACTTTTCAATATGGAAAATTAGGTGTCAAAAAAAAAAGAAATTTCAGACGAAATTGTTAAATATAAATTAATCATGAATAAACAAAATCATCTGAAAACGCATTCAATTTGAATATGGTAATAGAAATAAAATAAGATATAAACTTATGGTATATTATAAATTATTCTCTTCAAAAAAAATAATAAATGGATATAAAAGCATTAGCTGAAAGTCTTGAAATATTTGTTTTTCTTTTTCTTACATTCTATGCATAAAAGGATGGTTGATTATGAGATGTAAAATGTACGTCAATGCAAAATTACAATAATAAATGTTATAATAATAAGTAAAATTATTTTCAGAAATATGTCTCTGATAAAATATAAATCACGGTAAGGGAACACTCAAAGTTTTGTTTAAATTATTTATTTTTATAATGCAAGCCTAAGTGAACAGCTAGTAGCTTTTCTATATAAAATAAAATCAATGTGTCAAGCGTTGGTGGTCGAGAGGTCAGCACATCTGCCTTATAAGCAGTTGTCCCGGGTTAGCGGGTTCGCTTCCCGGCCGATGCTATGACACACGAAAAAAAAAATCAGTGTTTTAAATAAATAAGAAATTCTATTTCAATATATATGAACATCAAAATAAAGTATTTATTTATTATATTTCCAATATCGCAGTAATTTTATATCCTTTAAAAATATGCCAAAGCGAGAAAATAAAATTGCATTTTAATAATATAAAGTTCTAACTTTACCGAATAGTTCATCTATAAAAATATAAGTATTGCAATTTCCAAATAATTCTCTCAGTGATTATTAAATAGACAGGAAAACATTATACAACTCTAAAAGATCTAATAAATTATATAAAATGTCAATTGTGTTTTTATTATTTTCCACCAAAAGATAGTAAGCAAGCTATAGTTCATCATCTGGAAAAAAAATCTGCCTTAAGGGGAAATAAATTTTTAATAAGACAATTACAGTTAAACTGACCAGCTGCAGAACAATTTTAAGATTGCTGCTTATTTTCATGATTCGTACAAACCATTATTTATAATGGTTTGTATATTTTCTATAATTATTTCAGTTAGTGTTAACAGTAACTTTCTTTTCATTTATAGTTTGGGAGGAATTTAAAGATTAAAATCTAATGTTTAGTTTGTCTTTAATAACTTTGTAAACTTGTTAGTTTATTAGCAAAATTTAAGATCGTTTGCTTATTTAAAATTTCATGCTCTGTGTTTGAGTAGGTCTGTATTTCAATATTTAACATCGTTTAGCATACAACCTTAAAGTGGTATCATTTTAAGGTTTGCTATTATTGAGATATAGATCTTTAAACAGAGGGCGTTACTGGATATTTGTAATTGTATAATGGTTTGTATATTTTCTATAATTATTTCAGTTAGTGTTAACAGTAACTTTCTTTTCATTTATAGTTTGGGAGGAATTTAAAGATTAAAATCTAATGTTTAGTTTGTCTTTAATAACTTTGTAAACTTGTTAGTTTATTAGCAAAATTTAAGATCGTTTGCTTATTTAAAATTTCATGCTCTGTGTTTGAGTAGGTCTGTATTTCAATATTTAACATCGTTTAGCATACAACCTTAAAGTGGTATCATTTTAAGGTTTGCTATTATTGAGATATAGATCTTTAAACAGAGGGCGTTACTGGATATTTGTAATTGTATAATGGTTTGTATATTTTCTATAATTATTTCAGTTAGTGTTAACAGTAACTTTCTTTTCATATATATATATATATATATAAATGTAAAATACAATACCTGTTATAAAATATTATATATATATTGTAACGAGCACAGACGTTCATTACATTGTTTTTTTTTTATATTTATTAAACATGAAAGTAAATTATAAAGTTCGCATTTAAAAATTTTCTTTAAGAATTAAAAATTGAAATTAAATATCATGTTAAACTCGTATATATTAAATCGCACAGATAATGAAAAATTATTAAAATAAAACTTTATTAAAGAAAAAGTATTTTAAAACTAAATTTTAAAAAGATTTGGAGATAAAATTATATCTTTAAATATATCTTTGATTTGGAAAACAAGTTAATTAATCAGAAATGGAAATGATTGTTAATTAGTTAAATGTAAACCAGTCTTGGGCATTTAAATGTAAAAACATCGGTCAGATAGAAAAACAATAGAAACAAATAGCCAATGAAAGAAATCCATCGGGAAATCGGACCTCAGCGAAAGGATCATCACATCGATGACATAATGCCAAGTCAATCCTTCGAATACGTATAAAAGGAAAATTTGGAAATTATTAATTAGTGACTGGGAATTGATTATTACGATGTGACTATATGTAGTAGTACGGAGTTGGAGGTGAAGGAATTGACAGACGCACTGTCAATTCTTTCAGCTGTTAAAGAAAGGAGAAATGAACTATCGTTTCCTACATTGAGGACCAATTAAACTAAAAAAAAACCTCCGAATGAATAAATAAAACAACGGCTAAATGGATACCAATCTTAGGACGGCGTGGGAATTCACGTTCATGGCAAGCAACGGATAAAGATGAACTGTTTTAAACCGTAAGAACTTTATAAATAATGAACATTAAATTAAAATTTTCTATATTTAAATGATTGCAATATGATCCTATCTGACCAAACTAAATTCTTTATTAATAGTGTTATTTGATGTATTTTTTTTCTTATTTATGTAAAATCATTTCCATTTATTTATTTTTTATTCTTTAAGTTTTTATCATGATTTTTTTGTTTTTCATTAAATTAATTATATAAATGTTAAACTTAAGTCGGGCGTGAATGGCTGTATAGATTTGTAAAGTTATATTAGGGGAGGGTAATCTTAGGTTATTTGTGTCGTTGTTAGATTGGGTCAATTGATTGGATATATTGATGTAGTTAGTAGATGTAGTCGGAGATTCACTACTGGCAGAATCGCTTCATACGCTGCACTCTCCCATTTTGCCTAGGGAAGGAATTATAAGACGCAGAGCGCAGTTCCTTTCTATGGAGTTTTTTTTTTATTGTTCTTCTCGTTGGATAGAAGTAATATTCCTATCTAATGAAAGTCAATATCTTCTCTTAATCTTTTTGGTGCTGCCGTATTCCGTATTACATTGAATACATTGATGTATCAGATGAATTGATGCCGGTTTGACTGCGAATTTTAGCCTAAGGTTAAATAGGGATAGAATATGTTATTTTCAAATGCAAATCTATGTGGTCTATTCATACTTGACCCTAAATAAAAATGCATTAAATTTAAGTTGTTTATAGACGCTTGCATGGATTGGTTATCGGTTAAGCATGTTTTGGGTTTTCATATTTGATCAAAATATATAGACATTCGATAAATAATGATACCTTACGGTGAGTATCTAAAATGTATTTATTCGGATGTCTTTTAAGTTATTGGTGACAATGCAAGTATCTTATCGTGAATACTATTGGGTTACATATAAATTTCCCTCCGCAATTGTCAGTAATCAATAATTTTGTATTTTGATCGTTTATGTTTCTTTTGAAATGTTTTTGACCGTGAAATCTATGTAACCGATCTATATTCAACATTATAAACAAGCTTTCATAAATTTATATGTGCGAACTTAATTAAAATGTAAAATTATAATATAATAGTAATTAAATGAAAATTAAAGTAAAGTTAAAAATAATGTTAAATGTTAAAATGTGAACTGATACTAAAACAATTTTAAATCTTATATATATATGTGCGTAAATAAATTTTTGTATGTTAATTACTGGCAGTGGCTTATTTTATTCTTTTTATATATATACTCTTAGATTATCTTATTAAATCTCTGCTATTCCACTGAGCTAGTGATGGGCTAACGACCGGAATCAAAATTTAAAAAAAAAAAATTTTTTTTGACTGACGTATCTGCCTACTTTATAAATTTTTCTAGGTTCAAATGCCTAGATGGCGCCCTGTAGTGCAGATTACGTTAAGTCACCTTCTCCGGATCGTTACAATATATATATATATTACAATAACATCTTCATTTAGTGGATTATATATTTGATGCTTGTCTTTTTATTTGGTTATATGTTGTAAAGGGTAGCTTACAATGCACACATTCCTAAAAAGGTCAAGCCTAGTTATTGAACCCAGTTTATTTGGAATTTATATTAATAATGGGAAAGATTATTTGTTTGTTGTTGTTATTATTATTACATATATACATATAATACACAAAAAATTACTGTTATAATAAATAAAATACGATCAATATTTTAGAAAGTAATATTGTATATATATATAAAACTATTTGATTAAATAAACTGTAATGTATATATATATATATATTTTTAATTTAAAATTGAATATTAATTTATAGTTAAATGAATTTGGGATGCCTGAAGTTAATTAGGTGAGTACATGTGTGTGAAAATAAACTGATTTTATTATTTTATTTTTTATTTTTATTTATAATAAATCTAAATGTATTTAAACAATAGGCAGTTAAAGATATCAGCGTTCCTGGAAATCTACACGTGTGAAATGTATAAAAACAAAAGACAGTTTACAAATCGTGCTTCTTATTGTTATAGCACTTGTAACAAAGGACAGCAATAAAAAAATAAAATTTAGAACGCTAAAATGGAGTTTTACTTTTTCTTTTAGTTAAATTATAAACATTTTAAAAGTCAAATGCTGTAACTAAAAGTTTATTAAATTCAAAGGAAAGAAAGTGAAATAAGAAGTAAGAATAACTGATTAATTCTTAAATATTTAAATCGTGTTTTAGAAGTTGTTGGAGTAAATTTAAATATTTTTAAATCTTTTCAAAAACAATAACGAGAATTAAATTTGCTGAAAATTGGAAAAGAAAAAAAAATGAAATAGTTTCCTTAATATATATGTAAGCGCTTCAATACTATTCAGTAAAAATATATGATTATAAATAATTATTAAATTGTACTTTAATATGAAAATGGGCTAGAGAAAAACATGTTATTGTGTGTCATGGTATTTCCTGCCAGCTGCATTATATATATATATATATTATAACGATCCAAATAAAAGTGAAGATTGAATCTAACCGCAAAATACGATATCTGCTCTACAGGGCGCCATCTAGGCATTTAAACCTAGAAAAATTTATAGAGTAGGCAGATACGTGCTGTTAAGATTCCACTTTATTTAAATATTCGCATCGTTAGCCCAAGTCACTAGCTCAGTGGAGACACAGAGATAAAAATCTATATCTTAATTTATATCTTAAATATAAATAAATAAAAGCCACTGCCAGAAATTAACACATAAAAATATTTACGCACATATAAAATCATTCTAATTTTGAGGAATAAATTCAACATTTTGGATTTTTCTATTAATCTTTAGTTTTACATTTAAGTAAATTACAACCATAAGTTTAATATTTATTTAGTGAATCGAGTATGAATAGACTACATAGATCTGCATTTGAAAAGAAAATATTCTTCCCTGATTTAACCTTAGGCAACAAATTTCGCAATCAAACCGGCACCAATCCATCTGATACATTTATGTATTCAATATAGCATGAAAATACGACAACACAAAATATTATACTGTCAGGAATGTACATTTGAACAGCAAGTAGAATTAGAGAAGACATTGTCTCTCCACCAATAGGAATGTCACATCTGTTGGTGAGTAGAACAATAAACATAAAACTCCATAGGAATGGACTGCAGTCCTTTGCCATCTTACAAACCCATCCATAGGCAAACAGAAGGTGTGTGGCATATATCTATAATCCTGCCCGTAGCAGATCTCATACTACATCTACAATTACACAAATATATCCAATCCATTGAACCAATTCAACTACGAAATAAATAACCTAAGATTACCCTCCCTTAATATAACTTTACAAAACTATATAGCCATTCATGCCCGACTTAAATTTAACATTTAAATACGTTTGCACAGATTATTTTTATGCAATTTGTTTTATAATGTCGAGTATAAATCGGCTGCACAGATTCCATGGTCAAAAACATTCCAAATTAAACACAACTGATCAAAATACAAAGTCAATCGATAACGTCAATTGCTGAGGGAATACAGGAGACCCTTTGGTGTTCATCATAAGACACCGCAGTGACATTGTTGACTTATATGTTCTAATCGACTGGGAAATCCACAACATAATCAACCGCTAATGAATCTATGCAATGTCTATACCCAACTTAATTGTAATGCATTTACTAATTTCTACAATAAATATTATTACAAATAAAAATAATAAAATGGAAATAATTTTAGCAAAACTGAACTATATAAATTTAAACAATCAATTATTAATTTGAAAATCAAATAAGAGTTCATTTTAAAATTTAAATTAGCTGAATCTTTAAAAAAAACAATGACGAAAGTTCTTAATTACTTTTTTTTGTTGTTGTTAATTTGTAAAGTTCATAGCTCACGGTAGAAGAGTCCAGGTTTCTGCTTTTAATTCCTGCGATGCCTCCATTGGAAGATAATGTTCTGGAGATGGCAATAGCTGGTTCAAGGTATCACAGTCTTTTCATTTTTTTTTAAATAGAGAATGTGGTATGTGCGTCCTACCACATCTCTCAAACACAAAACGCTGGAACTGTCAGAAAAAACTGTATTTCCCTTTTTATATTATCCACACGGATTCAATCAACAAAACGTCACTAATCCATCACTTTCGTTAGGGTCCGAGCCAAGGCTTAGTGCTTCCATTGGTCAAGCTAATTTCTCTTTATTTTCTTATCTATCTTTCATCAGATCATTTTAATTATACAAGAGCCCAAGGCTAGCTTGCTTTTCAAACAATTTATAAACAATCATTTCCATTTACAGATTACAAGAATTAATTAATACCTGTTTTTATTTTTAAATCTTGTACTTTTTTTTATAAAAAAAGTACATTCAGATACTTATTTATTTGTTTTTTAAAAAAAAAAATATTTTTAAAGTTTGGCATCTGTGCGAATGTATATACGTTTAACAAACATTTTAATTTTAGCGTTTAGTTTTTTACTTTTATTTGCGAACTTTTAAGTTTTTATTTTAAATTAATGTAACGACATATTTATATATCGTTACAATATATATATTTCTACTTTCTTGTAAACACACAAAAAGATGCCTATAGTCAAGAGAAAACAAGGATTGGAATACTTTATGGTGAATCAAATGAGGATCAAGATGTTTTCAATTAAACACAACTACAGGAGACACCATTGTACCTATCTATCCTTGCTAAGGAAAATGATTTACTAAGTGAAACTGCTTTGAAGAACAACTTGCCTAAATATCAGCTACTACTACTTTTATTATGATGATTTTTATGAACTTTGTTCCAATTACAATTTTTAATCAAAGAATCAATATTGTGAATTTTTGTTTATTTATTTATTTATTTTTTATTCATATTATCTGTTGTATTTTCACACTCTGATGCTGAAGCCTCATTTTTCAGAATTAGCAAAGAAGAAAAGGAGGGGATTATTCATTTGATATTTTTTTTATATTTTCATTATAAATAAAATTTAGGTAATACCACTTGCTTCACATCAGGTTATCCACATAAATATTGAGGTAAGGTTCTCTAAATTTATATATAGGTTAAATTACAACACTTATACAGAATACATATTATATATTTTATTTTGTGATTTACTGTGTACATATATTTTCCAGTATGTTTGACTAATCAACTGGTATCTGTCTCTATCATATATATAAATTGGAGAAACTTGTTAAATAGATTAACATTTGTAAATATATAATTTAGCTAGCCAGCATCTCAATTATATTAAATAACTAAAGTTGATTTTTCTATATAATTATGATTTGTAGAGGATGAGTGACATAGGTGGATTTCTAGAGGACAATTAATTAGTAAGATGGTAGAGAGGTTCACTTGTGATACATGTACATATGATGATTATTATATTTTTTTAATTTTTTTTTATCATTACTATTGTTGTTATACTTGATATTTATTATTGTTAATAAATGTTTGAGAGTTTGTATTATTCCGGTCTCTGGTTTATTGAGTTGTCCTGACATTCCACAGTTTATAAATAATTATACATGCACACACATCTATTTTTCTTATTATATAAAAGCTTGGAAATAAAACAAATATAATAAATGCTAGTTATAACCTATATATAGGTGCAGGAGTTGCTGTGTATATTTGTTCATACCTGCTAATGGAGTTAAAAGCAATATTCTCTCTGGGCTTGAATATTAGGGCATAACGGAATTAAAAAGGGGGAAAGTGGATGAACTAACCTAAATTGCATTTAATATTATTAAATAGGGATAGAGTTAGTCAATTAAAGGGTATGAAATCATTGGTTAAGTATTTCATCGGGTTCTCATTAGCACTTTATCAGATGACCCACAGTCGGAACATAGTTGGATTAAGTTTTTTTTCCCTTCTAAGCCTGGTAGGTCTCTGCAGATTGTTTCATTAGGGGTAATAAATTAGAGATTATTAGCTTATCCCCACACTATATTGCACATCCGCCTAGTAGTACAGTCTGCAAGTTAGTTGACCATCCATTACATCTGGTGTTTGCAGTGTTTGGGATTAGTTGTAATTGTTCCGTCCATTATATCTGGCGTCATCAACTTTTGGGGCTAGTGGTCATCATTCTGTCTGTTATATTTGGCACCAGCAATGTTTGGGGCTCGATAGATAGGTGTATCATCACATAAATACTTTGAGTAAGTTGGTCATACATTGTGATCAAACCAGCTGATTGCTGAATCTGATAGATATATCCAAGTGTTAATCATTCCGTCCGTTATAATGTATTTCTATTTGTTACAAGAGAATAGCTTAATTGTATATTAGGTGTAATTCCACTACTATCATATGATGTATTGTATTAGTATTATTATCCATATCAGTATATGGTTGAGTAGATATGGCAATCTCCATATTGCCAAATAGAATATTAATAAAGTTCATGTTTAAATAATAAAGTTCTCATATATATTATGTACACATAGATATATTAATTGCAAAAGGTCTATCTATAACATGCATGAAATAATGTTAATGGTATATAGCAATATATATATATATATATATATATTGATTGCATATGTACAATAAGAATATCAAGATAATAAGTAATATCTATATAACGTACTTTTTATTCTTATAAAATACCCATCTGTCTTACAATAAATGTTAATGAGCATAAATTAATGACATTCTTATCTGAATATTTTTATTATTAAATTGGATTATTATTATTAGAAATTTTGAATTAAATTATTCTTTACCCTATTTTTATTTACTTTTCACATTAGAGTATTTTATCCTAAAAGTGAGAATTACAATGTCATACATATATAACTCTTGAACATACAAGAATTTATTGTGTTTATTTAACTATTATATTACTTTCTTATAAATGTTATTAATGATAATTTGGGTATAAATTTATTGACATTTTATATTTATTAAATAAATTACATAAAAAAAAATTAATATTTATTTAATCTTCATGACTCATACTTCTTTCACAGTCAATCATGAGTATTATACACATAAAATATTATAGATTATTTTTAAGTATCGAATGTAAAGATTATAAGATAATTATTATAAACACAGTAAGTAAATTTTGGCACCCACCAAATTAAAATTTCTCACTATCACTATTAAATAAAGAGTTTACAAAATACCTAATCTAAATGTAATAATATAATGAATATGTTATTTTTCAAAACATTAATTACTATTACTACTACCACTATTTATATTATCATCATCATCATTATTATTGTCATTATTATTATTTATTGACAATTATATAAAATTTAACTTCCCAAACTTTGGCCCACAAATAGAGATTATATCCATGTAAACAGATATAACTTTACCTTTTGATGTTGCCAGGAAACTATCAATTTTTAATTGACAATTTTCAGGCTAAACAAGTTTTTTTTTCTTTTAACCTATTCTTTTTGTTTCATGGGTGAAATATGTATTGCAATTCATAATTTTTTTTCAGGATTAAATCACACAAATATTAAAAAATGTAAGTTTACTAATACTACAGCAATAAAATAAAATTTGTCATTAACTTAGCAAAAATATTAATTGTTCACTATGAAGATATAAACAGTTGGTATAAAAGATTTAAATTATGAACTGTAGTAAGAAATAAAACAAATAAAATCATCCAACAAAATAAAACAAGTAAAAATATTTTTGTAATCAAATTACAAAACATAATATAAAAAAATAAGGATCTAAATTGAGAAGCAGAGAATTGATTAGTTTAATTTAAATTTAGTTCATATTTTTTATTAATTTGTGTGAACAACCTTCTTCATATAGTTGAGTTTATCTATTTCCTATTTATAAATATGATTTGATTTCTTTAAATTATCTATGGTTATTTTTTGATACAATCATTTGCTAGTTTTATGTTATTCTGTATGTTCATATGTTCTATATCTATTTACGATTCTTAATTTAAATAATCTCTTACATAACATTTAATATCTCTGCAGTGTCTACATAATATCTGTGTTGAGTTAAAAACAAATATTATTTTGCCAAAATGTTGATATACATTCTTCTAAATACTTGACATAATCCCAATAAAATCTTAAGAATTATAATTATACCAATGCCATATTGAACTATTAGTTAATAAAATATTAACTAACTTAGTCAGAAATAAGGATGAAAAACTAACACAGAGATTATAAAATGCAAAATCACATAGTAAAAAGGATTAAATGGTAAAGTATCCTTATTGTATTTGGTAGACAGGTTAAATATTTTGTGTTTTACAGAAGCTGTATTAATAAATTTCAATGTCAACTATGATACATAAATTTAAATTGATTTGTTTTTTGTTTTGTTTTTTAATTTTTTTAAAACTTTTTTATTTAAAAGAATATTTCTTATGATGCTGATTAAAATACTAGATTGAGGATAATGTGTGCCATCAAAATAACATTAGGTTATTTTAATAATGTGAAAGGCTAAAACTTTTGACAGATGCGCCTTAAAAATGCTTATGTGACAGCCAATCAGATGAAATAGTGACTGCATGTGGAACTCTCAATTCAAAAACACAAGCCAGAAATATGAGAAAAAGATGAAACCCACTTTCTTCTCTACTTAAATGTATATATATATATTAATAATATTTAATATATTAGGCTATTTTCTATCTTTATTTTACCTTCTAGATAAAAATAGTAAGATTCTAACCAATATTAATTGCATGATTGCCTGGTCAGTCATGGCCTGACATTAGTTACCTAAAGGATATATTCAAAGTTTGATTTAAATAATTTCAAGTTTACAATGATAAATTTAACAAACAATATTTAATTAATAATTCAAATTGTTTCACAATTAATAATTACATACCATCAAACTATTTTATAATCATTTCTTCAGCTAACTTATAATAAGTACTATTTAATTAAAGTTATAAATAACAGAAATTACATTACTTCAGAGTGCAGTTATTAAAACTATTTTACAATTAATACAATTAATTACAACTTGTCTACAGTAAAATTTTGATTCTAACCAATCAAAATAACAAGCTGGATTTAAAAGTGGTTTTAGCACAATGAATCACATCCAAAATACAGAGAGAAGTTATAGAAAGATCCAACGAAAATAATTTACCATTATGCTTTGATTGGTAGATTATTAATAGTAATTTTAATTTTATGAATATTTCTTCATTACAAATATGGATCATCAAATTATAAACCCAGAAATTTTGTCAGGTTTTTATAAATATTTATCAAAATGCAACTACCATGATTAAATTACATAGGGATGCTAAAAAAAAGAATATGGAGAAGAATGTATAATAGAATGATTCCATAACTCAAAAAAATTTTACAACAGTTTTACGAGTAGTATTTTGTGGATTAAAATGGAAAGTTAAGGAAATAAAAATAAATAATTATTTAAGTGGTCTAAATTTTGCAGATAATGTAGTTGTTTTTTGCAAATAATTCTTCAGATGTTCTGAAAATGTTGCAAGAATTATCAGTTGAAAATAAGAAATGGGAATAAGGATAAATACTAAAAAAAAACTAAATTAATGTTGAATAGATTTTCTCAGAAAAAGATAATATAATCATGAATTAAAAGAAGTTAATAATTACAAATACCTTGATCAAATTATTAAAACATATAACAACTTAATGGATGAAATTAATTATAGAATTAAATTTGGATGGAATAGTTCTTGTAGAAAATTGATGTTAATAAAAACTATGCTTATGTATTTGAAAAAGAATATTTTAATACATGTTTTACTATTTCTTTTTTATAAATCTGAGAGTAGACACTTAGAGACTTCAAACTAGTCAGTAAAATATGGAAAGATGTATGTTAGGACTAACGTAAGGAGATTGATAACACAATATGTGGATAAAAGAACAAATCATTATTGACATCACTGAAAAAATTAAAAGTCTGAAATGGAACTGGATTGGGCATACTTCTAGAAAAAAAAAGACATAGATAGTTTCAATCTTAAACTGGGTTCAAGAGGTTATAAAGGTCTTAGAAAAAGACCACATGTGATATGGATGGATGAAATAAGAAAAGTCTTCTGGTATGCTGTGCAGGAAAAAATTTAAGGATAAGAAAAACTGGATTAAATTTGGAGAGACTTTCATCTTATAGAGGACTGATAATAATTACAAATGGTGAAAGGATCATGATGACATTATGCATGATTAGGCTCATAAAAATACATAAACTTTTGATAATAACATCAAATAACAAAATGATCAAATGCAACAGTTCTAATCAGTTAGGAAAACCAACATTGTTTTTAATGTACATATAACTCATCTCTAAAATGAATTGGTCCAGAAAATGTTGATCATCAGTAAGTTACTTTTACAATTTAGCCCAATAAAAAAAAGCGAATATATTAATATGGCCACAAACATATCATATGAACAATTCCTATGCTTACCCAAGCTGCTAAAATATATCAAACTCTCCACATAGTAATACTCCCCAGTGCCCTTAGTAATCAATCAATGGATATAAAAAAGATCCGTGCATAGGGATGATTGCAAAGACTTGCATTGGGAGGCATTACTGTATGGAGAGTGTGTTACTATATTTATATGTCTACTATTTATATACTAATATGTAGAATTATTATTCACATTATATTAAAAAGGAATTGAATTTTAAATATTAAAAATATATGAAGTAAAAAGACTACATATAAATATGATTAGTACATACATAGAGAAAAGTAATTGATGACTACAATAAAATAAAATATTTGGTTCTAAGTAAAATAGTCATTATTGTAATTCGCCAACAATTCTAAATATATCACAGCTGCATAATCCCCTTGTAAATTATATCAATGGGTGATAAATTAAAATAAATCACTATGAAGTAAATAATAATGAATAAAACACAAACATAACAAAACATATGTGTAAAATAAAATCTAAATAATGCTTCAAAGCAATCACTAAATATTTTAAACTAGAACATTCATAACACAAAGTTAAAGATTTAGAACAAACTTGATAATTTTGGCACAAATATTCAAAATAATGACTTTAATATCAGAATATAATTTGAAGACCAAAAAAATAATTCAAAAAAATCAATAATAGAGTAAATACAAACTTTCAAAACTGGATGTGATAGTAAAAACTAATTTAATAAAAAAAATTAAAAGAAAATATGAAAAACAATTTTAAAAAAATCAAAGAATTAAAACAGAGAATATAGAAAATGATTACTTAAAATTTCTTCACATATACTTATTTTACTCAGATATGTGTTGACTATATCTAACCTTATTATATTCTCAAAAAATATAAGAACTATAGAAATTCTATATAATAAATTATAAGATTGTAAATAATGTATGAATAAAATATTTATAATTACAAAACTAATAATTATTTTCAATTGAGTTAGCACTAAATGTAAACAATGCATCAGAAAATATACAATAATGTAAATTCTAATTCCAAATGATTTCATTTAGAATATGTCTTTACCAAATGAATGTTATTTAATTATATATTCTAGAATACTCTTTACAAACTTAGTTTTATAGTACAGAAATAATATTACAATGATAGAAAGCATTGTACATAAATAATATTTCACTTAATATTTAAATAGAAAATGAAATAGTAATTTCATTTTAAACTAATCTCACTTTAATAAGCAATTTTAACACTAATATGTAACTATACTAATGTACAATTTGAAACAATGTACTGATAAAATATGTAACTGGTAACTGCTTTAATTATGAAACAATAGAAGTGCTAAATTCAAAATTGGAATGCTACAATTTTATTTTAAATATAAGTGGAGTGTAACTGAATCATTGAAAACAATGTCAATTTTTTATATAAATAAATAAAATGAGATATAAATAATAAATAAAAGTATAAATATGCAACAATGATATATATTATAACGATCCAAAAGAAAGTGAAAATCGAATCTTATCGTAATCTGCACTACAAGGGCGCCATCTAGGCATTTGAACCTAGAAAAATTTATAAAGTAGGCAGATACGTGCTGTTAAGATTCCACTTTATTTAAATATTTAGACCGTTAGCCCAATGACACTAGCTCATGGAGACGCAGAGATAATAAATAACTTAATTAATTTATATCTTAAATATATATAAAAAATAAAAGCCACTGCCAGTAATTAACACACAAACATTTATTTACACACATATAAATTTTGAATCATTTTAAATTTTGAGGAATAATATTTATTACTTTAGATTTTAACATTCTTTTAATTTATCTTATTATTTTAAAATTTTAAATCATCTACACAGATGAAATTTATATTTATTTTAAGATTGTCACGTGTGAATAAACTTAATATTTTTTATAGAGATCGGCGAGTATGAATAGACTACATAGATTTGCATTTGAAAAGAAAATATTCTATCCCTTATTTAACCTTAGGCCAAAAGTTCGCAGTCAAACTGGTGTCAATCCATCTGATACATTTATGTATTCAATGCAGCATAAATACAACAGCACAAAATACTATACTGTCAGGAATGTACATCTGAACAGTAAGTAGAGTTAGAGAAGACATTGTCTCTCATCCAAACAGGAATGCTACATCTGCTGGCGAGAAGAACAATAAACAAAAAACTCTGTAGGAATGGACCATGTCTTCCATCTTACTATCCAATTCCATTAGGAAAACAGGGGGTGTGCGGCATATATATGCAATCCTGCCCATAGCGGATCTCATGCTACATTTACTAATTACATCAATACATCCAATCCATTGACCCAATTTAGCTACAAAACAATTAACCTAAGATTATTCTCCCTTAAACTATATATAACTTTACAAATCTATATAGCCATTCACACCCGACTTAAATTTAACATTTATATAGGTTCGCACAGATGAATTTTATAAAATTTGTTTTATAATGTTGAGTATAGATCGGCTACATAGATTCCACGGTTAAAAACATTTCAAAATAAATATAACCGATCAAAATACAAAGTCATTGATAACGTCAATTGCAGGGGGAATTCAAGAAATCCAATGGCATTCATCATAAGATGCCGCATTGACATCGATGACTTATATATTCTAATTGAATATGAAAACCACAACGTAATTAACCGCTAATGAATCCATGCAACGTCCATACCCAACTTAAATTTCATGCATTTAAATAATTTATACAAATAAATATTAATAGAAAAATAAAAAAAATGGAAATGATTTTTTTTTTTTAGCAAACTCAAATATATATAATTTAAACATTAATTATCAATTTGAAAATCAAATAAGAGTTCATTTTAAAATTTAGATTAGCTGAATCTTTAAAAAAAAATTGACGAAAGTTCTTAATTACTTTTTCTTTTTGTTAATTTGTAAAGTTCATAGCTCATGGTAGAAGAGTCCAGGTTCCTGTTTTTAATTCCCGCAGCATCTCCATTGGAAGACCGATTTGATGTTCTGGAGGTGACCTTAGCTGGTTTCATTTCAGAATTACAGTCATTTCATTTTTTTTAAAAAAAAAGAGTGTAATATGTGCGTCCTATCACACATTTCAAACACAAAAAAGCTGGAACTGTCCTTAATTTCAATATTTTTCTTTTTATAGCATCCACACAGATTCAATGAACAAACATCACTGTTCCAATCATTTTCATTAGGATCTGAGCTGAGGCTTGGTGCTTCCATTGATCAAGCTAATTTCTTTATTTCTTATCTATCTTTCATCAGACTTTTTAATTATACAATAGCCCCAAGGGCTAGCTTGCTTTTCAATTAATTTATAAAACAATCATTTCCATTTACAAAAATATATAAATCTTTTTACAAAAATATACGTTCAAACACTTTTTTCATTTATTAAAAAAAAAATATTTTTAAAGTTTTGCATCTGTGTGAATATATATACATTTAACAACTCTTTAATTTTAGCTTTTAGATTTTAAATAAATGTATTTTTATTTGCGAACTTAGTTTTTATTTTAAATTAATGTAACGGCATATTTATATACCATTACATATCAGTAAACTTCCTCAAAAAACAAAAACATTAAAAAAAAAAAAAAGAATTTACTTAGTGTTAGTAATTACGGTACACAAATTGATTATATATGAAAATTTTAAAAGGACAAAACTTTTTTTTAAAAAGACAAAACAGTAATTACACACAAATATAATGATAAAAAAAATGTTGACTGTTTATTCTTTACTACCAGCTAAATCTCTGCCCCCTTCCTTCCAAGTTTCTTTTCTTCTACTTTTAAGTATTAATTAGACATGTCAAAATGGCTTGATTTTGAACAACACTTTTTTTAAAAAAAAATTATGATTTATACTAATTATTATGTTTTATTCCTCGCATTTATTTTTACATATGCACAATTTTTCTTACTGGCAGTATGGCAGTACCTTTAAACAAAATTCAAAGTATAACTTTTCGTTAATACAAAAAAAATACATACACATTTCAGGAAAAATATTACTGGCTTAATTTCAAAATACTCGTGGTGTATTACACCACTAAGCATCACATGATCACTATCTCATACTAGCTCATAATTGTTTATAAACAAGGCAAAACTCTCTCCATACAGTAGTGCCACCCTGTGCTAAACAGAGTAATCAATGGATGCCAGAAGGCTTGTGCATAAAATCCCTATCTAATGCCTACTCATCCAATATCCCCAGACTATAATTAATACAAAAATATATACTGCTTTTTAAAGAAAAATGTTACTGGCATGATTTATCTTTAAAATTCTCAGGGCACTCGGTGGTTTATTAAAGATCAGCCCACATTGGGAAACCAGTTATAATGATCCAAAAGAAAGTGAAGATCGAATCTTACTGTAATCTGCACTACAAGGGCGCCATCTAGGCATTTGAACCTACAAAAATTTATAAAGTAGGCAGATACGTGCTGTTAAGATTCCACTTTATTTAAATATTTAGACCGTTATCCCAATGTCACTAGCTCATGAAGACACAGAGATAATAAATAACTTGATTAATTTGTATCTTAAATATATATAAAAAATAAAAGCCACTGCCAGTAATTAACACACAAACATTTATTTACACACATATAAATTTTGAATCATTTTAAATTTTGAGGAATAATATTTATTATTTTAGATTTTAACATTCTTTTAATTTAACTTATTATTTTAAAATTTTAAATTATCTACACAGATGAAATTTATATTTATTTTAAGATTGTCGCGTGTGAATAAACTTAATATTTTTTATAGAGATCGGCGAGTATGAATAGACTACATAGATCTGCATTTGAAAAGAAAATATTCTATCCCTTATTTAACCTTAGGCCAAAAGTTCGCAGTCAAACCGGCATCAATCCATCTGATACATTTATGTATTCAATGCAGCATGAATACAACAGCACAAAATACTATACTGTCAGGAATGTACATTTGAACAGTAAGTAGAGTTAGAGAAGACATTGCCTCTCAACCAAACAGGAATGCTACATCTGCTGGTGAGAAGAACAATAAACAAAAAACTCCATAGGAATGGACCGCATCTTCCGTCTTACTATCCAATTCCATTAGGCAAACAGGGGGTGTGCGGCATATATATGCAATCCTGCCCATAGCGGATCTCATGCTACATTTACTAATTACATCATTACATCCAATACATTGACCCAATTTAGCTATGAAACAAATAACCTAAGATTACCCTCCCTTAAACTATATATAACTTTACAAATCTATATAGCCATTCACGCCCGACTTAAATTTAACATTTATCTACGTTTGCACAGATGAATTTTATAAAATTTGTTTTATAATGTTGAGTATAGATCAGCTGCATAGATTCCATGGTTAAAAACATTTCAAAATAAACATAACCGATCAAAATACAATGTCATTGATAATGTTAATTGCAGAGGGAATATAAGAAACCCAATGGCATTCATCATAAGATGCCGCATTGACAACGATGACATATATTCTAATTGAATATGAAAACCACAACATAATTAACCGCTAACGAATCTATGCAATGTCCATACCCAACTTAAATTTCATGCATTTAAATAATTTATACAAATAAATATTAATAGAAAAAAAAATGGAAATAATTTTTTTTTTAGCAAACTCAAATATATATAATTTAAACATTAATTAACAATTTGAAAATCAAATAAGAGTTCATTTTAAAATTTAGATTAGCTGAATCTCTAAAAAAAAAAATTGACGAAAGTTTTTAATTACTTTTTCTTTTTGTTAATTTATAAAGTTCATAGCTCACGGTAGAATAGTCCAGGTTCCTCTTTTTAATTCCCATGGTGTCTCCATTGGAAGACCGATTTGATGTTCTGGAGGTGATCTTCGCTGGTTTCATTTCAGAATTACAGTCATTTCATTTTTTTTTAAAAAAAGAGTGTGATATGTGCGTCCTATCACACATCTCAAACACAAAAAAGCTGGAACTGTCCTTAATTTCAATATTTTTCCTTTTATAGCATCCACACAGATTCAACGAACAAACGTCACTGTTCCAATCATTTTCATTAGGGTCTGAGATGAGGCTTGGTGCTTCCATTGGTCAAGCTAATTTCTTTATTTCTTATCTATCTTTCATCAGACTTTTTAATTATACAATAGCCCCAAGGGCTAGCTTGCTTTTCAATTAATTTATAAAACAATTATTTCCATTTACAAAAATATATAAATCTTTTTACAAAAATATACGTTCAAACACTTTTTTCATTTATTAAAAAAAAAAATATTTTTAAAGTTTTGCATCTGTGCGAATATATTAATATACGTTTAACAACTCTTTAATTTTAGCTTTTAGATTTTTAATAAATGTATTTTTATTTGTGAACTTAGTTTTTATTTTAAATTAATGTAACGGCATATTTATATACCGTTACAATATATATACACACAAAAAATATCAAATCATATGTCACATGACCTAATTTAACAAGCTTATATTACAAATGTTATATATACAGCTGCAAAGCTTGTTAAAAGCTTATTTGCAAGCCCTATATATATAACATATAAATATATCTTAATATCTGTTACCCAACTTTTAGATAGAGAACTAAGTGTATATAAAAATGAAATATAAAATGCATAAACCTATGCAAATGAAATATGCATACAAGAATAAAATGAATAATAATTTATTAAATTATTGGTTTATTAAAAAGTTTATTTATATTTTAAATTATAAGTTCTAAACTGTATATGTATTAAAAATATCCTTTAATTAAAAAAAAAAAAATTAATAGAGTAACATTTTTAATATAAAATAAACATTTAAGTAAAAAATTTAAAAAATAATTATATTTTTATAATTGTTAAGACAAAGTATTATGTAAATTCATTTCAATACTATTAAGTATATGCAATCAATGATGTAATGTCTCATTTGTTAAGGAATTAGTAATCAGTAGCAAAATACTATCAAGAATAACGATAGTTTTGGTGATCATACTAACCATATAGAAACTTCAACTGCCTTAAGACTAAGAATTTAGCAAGTACATATGTTTATATAAACATTAAAAGCATAAAGCTAAACTAGTCAATAAAATAATTAAAATTACTCCAAATTAACAACTAAACCAAATTAGGCAAAAAAGTAAACTCTAAAATACATATGTGTTTCATTTATGTATTTGCACATATTGTTTAATATATATATATAATCTTGTAATTAAATATTAATAAATAGTCATCATCATCATCATCAACCATTATCAATCCACTGCAGGATGAAGGTCTCTCCAAGTTCAATCCATCTTCGATCTTTAGCTTCTCTTCTTCACATCACCCCTGCACACTTTCTTATTTCATCCATCCATCTCACATGTGGTATCTTTCTGGGTCTTTTACAATCTCTTGGAATCCAGTTTAAGATTTCAGTTGTCTATCTATACTCATCTCTTCTAGAAATATGTCCATCCCAACTCCACTTCAGTCTTTTAATTTTTTCAATGAGGTCAGTAACACCGGTTTGTTCTCTTACCCGTATATTGTATTTTCAATCTCTTCTTGTTACTCCCAACATGTATCTCTCCATACTTCTTTGAGTGGTCTGAAGTCTCTGTATTGCTCTTCTATTAAGTGTCCAAGTCTCAGATCCATAAGTAAGAACTGGTAAAACACATTTATTAAAAACATTCCTTTTCAAACACATAGGTATATTTCTTTTAGTATCAAGTTATTTCTACCAAAAGCACTCCAACTAAGTTTAATTCTATGATTAATTTCATCCATTATGTTTCCATCTGTATTAATAATCTGACCAAGGTATTTGTAACTGTTACCTTCTTCTAACTCATCCTAATCAATCTTAATTTTCATACTTTGAGAAAATAAATACAGTAACATAAATATATATAAAGTTCAACTTTAAAAACATTTATCCACTTAGTAGCACTTTTGACTACTTTCTTATTCTTTGTCAACTAACATTAATACTTTTTTAAGGTATTTTCAAACACGCTTTCAAAATCTAGTCTTCCCACAACTCATTAATTTTAACATTTGCCACCTGTTTATCTATTAAGTCATGCTTACATTTATATATTAACATAGCTTTCTTTATTTTCCTTCTATTATTATTTCTTTCAATCTGTAATATTTTCACATTATTATAGTCAAAATTAAAACCATATATTCATAACCTATTATGAACCTCATTTGTAAATCAAAATTGCATCATATATAAAGTGAGGTGTAAATATGGTAATGGATATATAGGGAATTAAGATTTATATTGGAGAAAAGAAAAGAAAAACACTTGCAGTTACTGAAAAGAGTTCAAAAAATTAAACAAAATTATAATGGAAATGACAGTATTTCAACTTCAGTTTTTTTATGATTATAATAGGTTATGCACATATGGTTTTAATGTTGACTATAATTGTGAAAATATTACAAATTGAAAGAAACAATAATAAAAGGAAAATAAAAAAAAACTATGTAATATATAAATGTAAGCATGACTTAATAAATACATAGGTGGCAAACGTTAAAATTAATAAATTGTGGGAAGCTAGACTTTGAAAGTGGGTTTGAAGATACCTTAAAATAGAATTAGTGCAGTTGACAAAGACTGCGAAACAAGTCAAAAATGCTGCTAGGTAAATAAAAGTTTTTAAAGTTGTACTACATATATACTTATGTTACTATATTTATTAATATTTAATTACAAGATTATGTATATAACTTCAAAGAAATACAGATATCAAATAAAAATATCATTATATATATACGTGTGTGTGTGCGTGTGCAATCAATATTTCTATATGAAGTTTTCTTCTTCTCACTTTTTTTACGTACATGAAAATGATTAAATTAGATTTATTTGAAGGAAGACAATTTTATTAAATAGATATATAATTTGGCATTTCAAATTATTTTCATTTGTTCTAATATATTATTTGAAGTAAGTAGTACAGCAGAACTAATTTATTTGTTTATTTTCTCTTTCAATTGTTAATTTAGATTTTTAAAATCTCTTAACTTGTTATCTTTACCATTACGAATGATTTAATAAATCGTTGGTTTATTATTTTGATTTTAAATTAATTTATAACACATTTTGCAATTTTAATTAGCTAAATCTGAAATATTTATAAAATCATATTTATTCATGTCAATTTATTTAGTTTGTTTATATTTTTACTGTAACATTTCTTGTAATTTTGTACATTATTACTTTTATTAATTTTAATCTATATACATATAATTTTAATAAAGCTTCTTGTAAATATTTATAGTATTTTTCTTTCAAAATAATACAGATATATAAGAATCAAACTTTACAGTATTGCTTTATTGCTTAATTTAATTATAATACATTTATCTTTTTCACATTTTTTAAGCAATTTATTATTTTTCTTTCTATTTACTTATATTGCTATATGTTATCAGATATAAATATTAACCTCAAATATATTTTACTTTTATATTTCAAATAATTATAATTGTACATAAACATACTCTATAACAAAATTTTAAAATGCAAAAAGACAGCCTTCAAATATTAAATATATACAGCTAGTCAAGAATTTGTGGTCGAGAGGTCAGCGATGGCTGCTTTACAAGCAGCTGTCCCGGGTTAGCAGGTTCGCTTTCCAGCTGATGCTATGACACATGAGAAATATATATATATATACAGCTATTTTTATTTTTACATAGCTACATGATTTTTTTATAATTATACTATATAATATAATTATAAAAAACATATGGAACTGTAAAAATTTATAGATATATACAATAACAACTGATTATATATATATAATAAATTAGATATTTTGCATGGATTGTTATTATAATAAAGAATGAAAATGAGAAATATCTGTGGAAATAAAAAAATAACCTTTAACCTTTGATGTTACCAAAAAATTATCAATAACGAATTGACAATCCCTAAGGACAAATCAGTTTTTCTATTAAATTTATAATAGGTCTTTTGTTTGAGCTTTTGTTTAAATAAAAGGATTTCTTTTACTTCAAACCCAAGTTCTTATATGGATTTAAACACTGAAAACTATTTTTATAGGTGTGAAAATGTGAAAGAATAGCATCTTTCTTGACATTTTGCAAATAATATTCTAAACTTCTCAAGAAAGTTGTATGTGATGAATTAAATATTTTTTATGGATTATTATAATAAAGACTGGAAGTAGTACTTGGGTTTGAAGTAAAAGAGAACCTCTTTTATTTCAACAAAAACATAGATTTAATGAAAAAACTGCTTTGACCTCAGGGATTGTCAATTAGTAGTAATTGGTAATTCCTTGGTAACATCAAAGATTAAAAATTATTTTCTATTTACATGGATATTATCTCTCATTTCCAATCTTTATGTATATATTATAGTGGTAGAAAAAGAGATAACTGTAGATACATTTATAATAATAGCATCTGAGCAAGTGATTTAATAATTATTATGCTGAGAAAGTAAAATGCAACTTTGACTATAGGGGACCAACCTGTTCACTTTGAGTTGCTAAATGTCATTGAACTTGAATGATAAACTATGCAGAAACATAATATAAATGCAAATATTCTTTAAGTACCAAATCACATCTGCATAAAATAAATGCATCAGTGTGGGTAAAAAACAATGATCTTCATGGTTTAAGGATTCATACTTTAACAAATACTTAACTACATTTTATTGTGTCCTAATAAGAAATGCACAATTTCCTTAAGTATCTACCTAAAAGTTAAACTAATATACCATCTCTCCAATTCACTGAACATATAAAATAGTATTTAAATATCACATATACTAAAAATCTATATTTCAAATGTAGAATGACATATCAAATAAAAATTATAAAACAGTTTTAGTATATCAAAAATAAACAAATTAATAATAACAATATATCAATTCCAAATTAAAGAATATGAATTACATATTAATTTATAAAAACTTGTTGACATACGTTCAGTCATATCAGAAGTCAAAAACATCAATCTTGAAAGTAAGCTAAAATCCTATTATTTTCTTAGATTCACTGCAATCACGTGTTGAAGTGCAAGCTAGCACTTTGCTTGCCATTAATTAATATCACAAACACAACTAGCATGGGCTAAGTAAGCCACTGCTTTCTACTGAACACCAATTAATTGTACTATTTTAATCTAGTATTTATATATCTTTCCACTTAGTGATGCATTCAAAGCTAAACATAAGCACAGTAGTTATTTTTCAATTACCAATTCATTAATTAATTGATTGGGATTCCCCTCCCCTTCTTTTCATAAAACAACATCTTTATGTAATTCAGATTCATTTTCAGTAATCTGTTTATCCATTAGCTACCTTTCTAATTAACTAATTATTATTAAAACATTTAATATATACATTTTTTAATTAAATCATTTTGGTTCACAGTAATTTTTTTTTCATCAAATTTACAACTGTAGTTATTATTACATATTTAAAATAAAACTATCCATGCTACTGAATATTTCTAACATGACAGTATATTTCTGCTTCCAAAATATTTTAAAATCTTTCCACTTAGTTATAATTTCAAAAGTAATTGATTTCAAATTTCATTCATAATTTTTCATAATTCTGCATATTAATTAATTTACTAAAAGATATTCAAATTTTAATAAAAATGTTGGAAATTAATAATAGTTATTTTGCTAGTCATTCCAATGAATATTTCTTATTTCTGTAGTGTAATTTTCATTACACCACTCTCATGCAAGGTATGGACTGGTTTCTATCCACTTATATTTTGGGGATCATACATTTTTTCACATGTTTTTGACCATATGTTCATAATTACATCCCTCCTCAAAATGTTAAAGTGGATAGAACACAATCCCTACCTTGCGTTAGAGTGGTAGAGTGAAAATTACACTACAGAAATATTATTCATTGTTAGATAATCTCTAATCTAATGAATAACTAGTAAAAATTATTAATAGACGTCCATTAAATGGTTTGGGTCAAAGTAGCGAGGGCAGCAAGTTTGACACATATCAATTAAACTATACTAATTTACTATCTATCTATATATTACAAAGAAATCAAGTCATATACCACATGACCCAATTTAACAAACTTGTATTACAAATGTTATATAATGAGCTTGCAAATAGTTCTTAACAAGCTTTTCAGCATATTCCCAACCTCAGACTGGTTTCTGCTACTAGCTTCCTCAGTGAGGTGCTAAGATATTCAAGCATTAGATTTAAAATACCAGGCCAAGCCCAGCACTTTATCTAATGGATAACTATTAAGTAGAAAATCTGAAAAATTTCAGGCATCGATGTGTCTTCCAATCCAGCTATCTAACTTAAATAGCCATATGGGACTGAACCAAGTTCAGATACACCATATATTAATAGTTTTAGCAATATAAAATCACCAAAGTCTTAATATCAAAAAATAAAATTACAAAAAAATCAAGTCATATATCAAATGATCTAATTTAACAAGCTTGTATTGCAAATGTTGTATAATGAGCTTGCAAATAGCTCTTAACAAGCTTTTCAGAATATCTCCAACCTCAAACTAGTTTCTGCTACTGGCTTCCTCAGTGAGGTGCTAGGATTTCTTTGTAATTTTAATTTTGCTATTAAGGTTTCGGTGATTTTATATTGCTATATGGTGTATCTGAACTTGGTTCAGTTCCATATGGCTATTTAAGTTAAATAGCTGGATTAGAAGACATATAGATGTCTGAGCATTTCAGATTTTCTACTTAAGTGTTATCCATTAGATAAAGTAATGGGCTTGACCTTAATATTTTAAATTTAATGCTTGAATATCATAGCACTTAACTGAGGAAGCCAGTAGGAGAATCTGGTCTGAGATTGGGGATATTGTAAAAAACTTGTTAACAGCTATTTGCAAGCTCATTATTTATATATATATATATATATATATATATATATATATATATATATATATATATATATATATATATACTGAACAATGATAAAGCCATGTGTGAGAAATTGTGGTGTGGGCTAATTGATGAATGCTGGTTCAGCACAAAATTGTATCTTGGGGCTCATAGATCTCTTTCACATGTCTTTGTTTATATGTTTATGATTATATCCCTCCATAAAGTGTTAAAAGAGGATAGAACCCAGTCCCTACCTTGCATGAGAATGATGTAATGAGAATTACATTAGAAATATTAGCAAAATAACTGTTAATGTTCTCCATATTCTATTTTTTTAAATAATATGATCATTTATTAAGACCCCCCCTAATATTTTTAATTAAAAGGAAATTAAATAAAATAATTTATTCAATTATTTTGCCATTTCTTCATTATATCTCATTCTGTAAACTTTATTTTGTATTTCTCAGGGGTTTTGGAAAGAAAATGTTTATTTGTTACTACAAAGCTTTAATTTCATCATATTTAAATTATTTATGCAAAACTGCATCATCTATACTATCATAATAAGATTTATGTATAAGATTTTAAGGGTTTTTTAATATATATAATTGTTACAAAATATATTTATGTACAGTTATAATTATTTGAAATGCAAAAATAAAATTTATTTGAGATTTGTGTAATTAATATATTGTAATACAATATAACATAATAAAAAATAAAATATTTACAAATCTCTGATGAAGGCTACAGGTTTAGCTGAAACAATTAGAATGTAATAAAATAAAATTGCCTGAAAAAATTCAAAAGAAAGAGAAAAAATGTGTAAATACAAATATATATACAATAATACTAAAATCTTCTAGTATGAAGTTATTAAATTATGTCAACTTTTTTTAAGTAATTAATTAAGGAATATGTTAAATAAATAAAAAATATATTCTCTGTATTTAATTAAATATATGCATGAATAGTCAAATTCATTGAGAGCTGTCAGTTGTCTGCTATTTAATCTGAAAATGTAACATTTAATTTTTGTATATTCTGATGTAAAAATAACAATAAAATTTATAAACTATTTAATAAAAGATATAGTTGGACATGTCAGAGAAGCACCAATTCTGACAGGAATTTTATTTCACTAGATTGTACCCCATCCCAATTCATTTAATTCCAAATCTTTTCTATTTTAAAGGATTGTGAGAATCAATATATGAAATATTATTATTATTTGATATATGGATTATTGTTCAAAAACAATTATTCGCAAATGTTCTAAAGACATCTGTTGAGAATTATACCGAATATTCATTAATGGGCATTATGAAATCCTTCATTTTTACTATTACATTATTAATTTATAAGTAAGAAAATATTGAATTTAATTTCTTAAGTAGAAAATCAAAATGATTATAGATATTCTGAATCTAATGATGAGACTCAAGTAAAATCTAGAAATATCAAATTCCACATTTTAAGAAATTTTGCAGGAACTTCACAATAATCCTATTTCCTTTTGCTATAATTATTTATCTGGTTATGGTTTCTTGATTGAACATCCAGAAAAAGATTATTTTTTGATAGTTGACTGTTATGGTTAAATGAATCCTACTTAATAATCTCATATATATTTTGTAAAACAACTCTTCTTCTGCTAGCTCATTCAAAAATATGTAAAAGAGTGAAAAGCTACTGCAAATAGATGAGCTTAGTGTGTCAATAATATTTCTCACGTTAATATTTACTTGCATATTCAAAAGTTTGCCATGCACATCTTTTCTCGCAAAATAAACACAACGTCCTGCAATAAAATTTGCCAGTGCTAAATAAATTGTTCTTATAGTACTTGAATTATATAACTCCAACCTGCAATACAAAGAAGCTTCCCAAAAAAATTATTTCAGATATAACTTGTGACATATGAAAAAAATATGATAACTATGTTCAAAAATAATTTTTTAAAAACACTGAATCTATTATTGTAGAGAATTACATTCAATTTTCAATCCAGAATTTAATTAATTCAATCATCAAATACAAAAATTAGTGATTGAATTAATTAATTTATGAACAACCTATGCTTTATTTCAATTTAAATCCCTCAATTATAGGTGAAGAAAACAATTATTTTTGGCTTTTTATTGCACATTAGAATAAAAGTGTTATTTATAAAATATTTTTTCTGTATTATTTTTAATTTTTTGATGTTTGGATCTTTTCCTTATTATTTCTTTTACAATTTTAAAATGGGGAATAAAAACAATGTTGTAACTTGTGTAATATTTGGGGGGAAAAATTTCTGATATTAAAAATCAATTCCAACATTGCTTTGGTTAGGAAGGAAGTATATTTAAAAAAAGAAACTTTTACAATCAAAAGAAATTAAAATTTTATCCATTTTTTTTCTTTAATTATGATTTGTTTTTCAATTGAACTTAAATGCTTTTTAGTGTAAGCTTTTTTTGACTTGCTAACCTTTATCTGGATTAAAACAGGCAAAACTCACTATACGTATGCCACACACAGCAAGCTTCAGTAATCAATGGATGCCAGAAGGCCTGTGCATAAAATCCCCATCTAGTGTCTACTCATCCAATATCCTCAGACTAGTTTCTGGCTTGTGGCCTTTGTCAGTGAGGCGCCTTGGATCTGAGAGCACTGCACCTAGATCTTAAGAGGTGGTAGTCATATGATGTTTATTGGCTTCATCTGGATTAAAAATCATTGCAAATTTCCTTAGACAAAGCCTATTGTTCTTCATTTTAGAACATAGTATTATAATTAACCTAAGTGATAATGACTATGTTTTAAGTAGATTTTAATGTAATGCTTTTATTAATGTTAAAATTGAAAAAAATCTGTGAGATCATTACAGATTGTGGCTATGATCAAACAACTACTCCTTTGTTCTTTGACAGAATGAAATGTCCAGAGAGTATTCACATCTTTCTGGTCTAGTTTTCATGTGAAGATTTTGAAGTATAATGAAATATGTTTTTTTTTGCTTATTTATAAAGTATTTTTGATTACTTTTACACACTAATTGGTTGATTATTATAAAGAAATACACATGTAAGCTTTAAATACATTCATTTATGTTTTATTTTTAGAAATAGAAGTTAATAAACTTGATCTTAATATAAAAAAATTACAGTGTCTATTATCTCATTATCTATCTGAATTGACTTCATGTAAAAATCCTTTAAAATATTGTAATTTTTGTAAGAAAATATCAGATTTTATAGCAGAATTTGATAGAGATATGATAAATCTACCATTACTTGTTCACTTTTAAAAAAATGTAAATAAAAATGAATTTGTTAATTTTTAGTGTTTATATAAATATCTTTGACGACATTTATGATACACTGTTATATTTACAGGTCAGTTTTTAAATATTTAAAATGGACAAATGTGACTTTTTAAAATATTATTCAATTATAAAATTAAATTAAAAGAAAATCAGTATAAAATAAAGATTTTATAAAAATATATAAGCATTTCTAAAACTCTCATCAGGTGAAACAAAATAAAGTGTCAGAAACCCAAAGAGTTAAAAGGATGTATTACCACCTTGAATAATTGAAAATTTACTGAACTGACATTAGAACATTTGAAATTTGGTCACAGACACTATTAAACTGGACAAACAAATGGGCATCCCTGAAATATTTCATAGTACATATTGCACTGTCATGTTATTCTAATGTGAAAAACATTTGAAAGAAATCCATATAATAAAAATATTGAAAAATCCATTGCAAAATTTAATCTAAACAAACAAAAATTTCTAACTTAAATAAAAGTATTTAAAAAAAAACAAGATTTGTAATAAATCTCAAATAAACTTAACTCGAGCTTTCTAAAATATTCAATAATTTTTAACAGCCACCCATAATCATTTTTGTCATAATATACAAACTCTGAGCATGTATGATACCATAGACAAGACAGCTTTAAATCATATCTACCTACAATTGTCACTTTGTATTTATTTATTATATGCAATAATAATAATTCTATTTATGATGACAATTAAAAATACTTTTCTTTAATAGTAATTAATAATGATTTTCAGACATGATTTAAGACACATATTTTAATACCATATTTCTGCATTATTTCATAATTAAATTAACAACTGTTTTGAGAAACTAATTCTTCTCCCTAATGATATTATCCTTATCTCAGAACTATCTACTGCAAGGTTAAACTTATCAAATAATCTGCTGAACCATTCTAAGTTGGTATTCATTCAAATTTGCATAATTTTTTAATCATAAATTACTGTATCTGTCTGTCACATTTTAAAATACTGGTACAAAAAAAAATACAATGTGCTTAAAATAAATCATGATACAATCTCTTAATTATTAAACTACTGTTCAGATTAAAAATGTGAAATTTACTCATTTAAAAAAATGTTTAAACAACTGTATAATTATATGTTGGTTTATTTTTATTATTTTTTAAAAAATTCAAAAGTTTATTTATACTTTTTTCACAAATATGCAGACTAATATCACAGGCCTTCATAAAAGTGTTTAAACTACTAAATATAATAATATCATTAAATTTGATTACTGCTAAACATCTGTCATTGAAGGCTTAAACATCAAATATTATTGCCTAGATAATATATGTCCATGCAAAGAGTTGCTTAATAAACATATGCATGCAAATGATCTCTCTCTCTCTATATATATATATATAACAAAATAAATGTCCGCTAATATCAATAATACAATAACGAAACTTAAATATATTCCAAACAACAGTAAACAATTTATAATACAATATAAATAAAAACTCAATAAAAACTCATAAAGAAATATTTTCGATTATATTCATAATCATTTTCAACTCAACTTTCAAAATGGAATCATCTATTACCAATCAGAAACACATGTCGATTTAAATATCCCACAATTCATTAATCCTAACATTTGCTGACTGTCTGTTTATTATCGTATTTTTATACCTACTAATAAAAACTGCCTCTTTAATTTTTCTTTTTTCATTATCTCTCTCTTGGCCTAAAATTTTTATTTTATTTATATCAAAATTAAACTTAAAATTACAATTTCTATCATGATCATAAAAAAACAGATTCAGTATATAACTTGACTTCATGACTATTATCATTACATATCTGTACGTTTTTCAAAACTCTTTTCAATTGACCTTAAATGCTTTTTAGTGTACGCTTTTTTTGACTTACTAACCTTCATCTGGATTAAAAATCATTGCAAATATCAAAAAATATTCGTCTTTTTCTGTATGTTCAGCAAATGTTAGGATTAATGAATTGTGGGATATTTAAATTGACATGTGTTTCCGGTTGGTAATAGATGATGCCATTTTGAAAGTTGAGTTGAAAATGATTATGAATATAATCGAAAATATTTCTTTATAAGTTTTTATTGAGTTTTTATTTATATTGTATTATAAATTGTTTACCGTTGTTTGGAATATATTTAACTTTCGTTATATATATATATATTACAAATCGATGTCTGTATTTCTTCAAAATAATATACAAAATTTATAAATAAATATAAAAAAATACAATACTTAAAAGTTTAAGTACTGTATTTTCTAATATTTATTTATAAATTTATATATATACAATTGGGAATATGCATGATGAATCTAAAACAATAATTTCTATTTTTACTTAAACAAATGTCAAAGCAAATTGGCATCCCCTACATACTGCATTTAATTATTAAAAGCACTATACTTTACTTTCTTAAACTTTGATAATAAAATAATGCATAGTCCATATTTTAGAAGATTGTCATAAAATTACTTACAATACATTCAGACTACGACGGACTTTATCTTATAATAAGCTGAATAATTATCTTTCTTCAGTTATAATCCGTTTTTTATTCAGATAACCATAATTAATATATTTACTTTTGAATGCAGAATGCTTGGCACTTGAAAATCAGAATACAAAAATTTTACTTATACTAATTCGATTAAATTAAAAGATAAAATTTAAATACATTCATTACCTATTATTTTTAAAATTCTATTATCTAATTCAGTACTATATTTTTCATATGTCAAAAGCATTGACTGGGAAGTGAATCCAGGCCAGCTGTTTGGAGGTCAGCTATGCTAACCACTAGGCCACCAACGCGTGACTATCTTTTAGGTACATTTTATTAAAAATCTCATTTTTCTTTCATATCACAATGAATCTGTATACTATAAGCAAAGTCAGTCGAATTAAAACTAAATTACTATGCTGATATATCTTATTAACACTTTAAATAAGCAATAAAATATTCTAGATGCAAATAGAAAGAAATAGAAACAGTCAAAATTATTGCTATACCTTCCAAATGAAAATAAAATGAAGAATTATATTTTATATGATATACAAAAATATAAATATTAAATTGCAAAATTGAAGCTGTAATATGTGCCCTACTATAAAAAGTTTTTAAAAAATGTAAGAATCAAAAAGGTAAAAATTACCTTGTGTTGATAAGGTAACATTAGCATCTTGCAATGAAGGAGCTGCCTTAAGAAGCTTTAGCCACCCACTGGTTTCATCAGCTAATTCAATTAATATCCTCTTTCCATATTCATCCAAAATCTATACAAAAAAATACATATATGTATATAAATACAGAGTGAATGGTGACATTTTTATATAAGCAGAAAAGATTTTGTCAGTTAAAAAATAGTATATGTAAAGTTTCTAATTAATTTTAAACTTTCATATAAAAATACTTTCTATATTAAAGTTGAATATCTATGCACAAAATTTATAAAAATTAGAAAGAATAGACAGATAATAGATATATTTAAAAATATTAATGAATTCCACCAAAAAAAAAAAAATTAGCAAAATGATTTATGATAAATATTGATAATATAATTAGAAAAATAAAGAAATGTACAATATTTTTAAAAAAACAATGAAATTTTAATTATAAAACATTAGCTGGCTGTTATTTCTACATGAACTATTGGATATTATGTCAGTGACAAGTAAGTAAAAAAGAAACAAAATACAATGTTATATTTATTAGTTATTATAATAAGATTATATTATGATAACAGAAACAGTAAAATGAAAAACTCAAATTATATATTATTTAAAAAACTTTTTTAAAAAGTAATTTGTAATGACAAAATAAAAAAATAAAATAAAAAATACAAAGTGGAATATTTAGTAAATTCTTGAAATGAATTACTTTGTTTCTTTAAGTAAACAAAAAAAAGGTTGTTTTTTGTTGTTATTGTTGTTTTAAAAAATTACAATAAAACAAAATTAATCCCACTGTTTATCATACTACAATCTCATTATAATAACTAATAAATATAACATTGTATTTTGTTTCTTTTTATTTTATTGTATTTTAGTAGAATTTAAAAAGAAACAGAATTTCAAAACTATTCATTATTTAAAAATATATCAATTTGTGAAGTCTGACTAATGGTACAAATGGAAGATCAGAGGCACATTATTTTCATTGAAAATTATTTTTGAAATTTATTTTGTAATTACCAAATTAAAAATATTTTCATAGACCACAGAGACTGGTCCATGGAATGGCAATTAAGAAACACTGCTCTTAACAATATTCTTTTTGTTTTTCAATTTTTTTTTCTCTCATAGAAACACAATAGTGATGTTATTATTAAGAAATCTAGGAGCTCTAATTATTTTGACATTTTTAAAAAAGTTTCAATTTTTAATGTTCTCAAATTTTGTAAAACTTTTAGCATTATATTCAGAAAATATTTTATTGTGCAAAATACTAAACATCAAATTTAGAAAGAAAAATAAAGGATGAATAAAATGTATGTGTTTTCAATATATACCAAAGGAATTTTATTAATATATATATACAATCAAGTATAGTGCTCAGAAAATAAAAAAAGGCTATCATATGTCATGAAATTTGTGAATTTTAATGGGTTTTTTTTGTTTGTTTGTTTATTTACATTTTTGTTTGTTTACAATTTTCTTTGGATAACATATACACCTGGGTCTTGTTTTATGCAGATTATTTTAATGCAATTTTGAAGTTATGCAATTCATGTTTCTTCTTAATATCTTTCATATTTCATTATATTTATTAGATATCAAGAAATTTAAATTATTAATAACTTATTTTGAGTTGAAATACTTTTTTTTTTTTTTCAAAAATATAATGTTATATTAGCAGCTAACATGAATATGGCCTGAAGCTATCTTTAGAATCTTAGCTTCTATATAAATAACCTACTTATACTAATGAGTAAATAATAATAGATTTATACATATGTATAAAAACATTGCAATAAAAATTCAAAATTTTTAAACTTTTAAAACGTATTTTGTTAGATATTAACAGAAATAAATATTTTTTTAGATTTTTAAAATAAATAATAACGAAGATTTTATTGATTTTATAAACTGAAAATAATCTTTCTAATGATAATGTACAATCTTTTTGTTTTGATTGTGATCTCATTTTTTTTAATATAGAAACTGAAAGTGGTGCTAGTTGTACATACGTCATGAATCTGTTTTCTTACTAGTTCACAAACAAACACACATTGTCTAATAACAGTAATAATTAAAATATGTATGAAAGAATGTAAAATTAAATACTGTAGTTAATAAAAAAGTAAAAAAAGTTTGTCTTGTATTAATTTTTTTCAAATATTTGAAATTTTTTATTAGTCATACTTTATTTCCTTATTTTTTTTAATGCGAATTTTAAAGTAATTTTTCCTTGTTGCTTTGCTTTTATGCAGATTTCAAAAATTACAAAACCTATCCCCCATTTTCCAAGGTAAGTTACGTTTATTTTTGTGCGATTTCTTTTGTGCACATTTTTTGAGGAACCTATCTACCACATAAAATGAGACCAAGTGTAATTGAAATAGTGTAGTTAGATACAATGTAATTATCAACTCCATTATATACTGTTTTAAAATAACCAAGTTTGTTTCTTAAATAGTATTCTTTATTTCATTTTCTTATTCTAATTTTAATAATAATGTAAAGCATAGATAGTTTAATACTTATAGATGTATAAATATCTCATAATGAGAGTTGAAAAGTTATAGAATATTTATTTCAGTTATACTTTTTTTTCTTTATGGCAAACCGATATAATAACAAATAACTAGTTAATCAAAGTGAGACATAATTTATAATCCAAGTAAAAAAGTTACTGAAAACAATCCAAGGTTTACTATAGTATTTTACTTTCTATTAAAAAAAAAAAAATTCAGTCGAACTTGAAAACCGTTGATAAATTTATAAGTATAGCAGTTCTTTTCACTTTTTTGCATGTATAAATTGCATTAAAGCAATATTGGGAGAGATTTTGTTTGAGAGTTTTCAACCTCATCATATTTTAACACATTATCACTAATATACAATGCATATTTTTTAGAATATTATAGTAGTACAAATAATTCACTATCTATCTATATATATATATATATATATAGCATGATATCCAATATATTTTGTTCCAAGCCTCTTTCATTTACATCATACATCACATATAATAATTTATGCTTTGTTCGTGTTTTTTTTTTAAATAGTGTTTTTTTTTTTTCATATGTCATAGCATCGCCGGGATGCGAACCCACAACCATCTGCAACCAACTAATTGCTTGCAAGGCAAGTGCGATGACCTCTCGGCTAAGTTTTGATTGCAATAGAATACATTGATTACCGAAGTGTGTGTGTCCAGTTTTCAACATGCACATACATCAAACAAAAATGCTTCTTTATGTATATAATATTAATTTATAAGTTAAAACTATAGGTAAGCACAATTTTAAAAAAATAATAATATAGTTATTGATAATTGAGAAAACATTTATTTTATTGGATATGCATTCATTTGTTCGCATTCACTCAAAAAATAAAATTAATAAATTATTTACTGTAACACATCATTACTTTTTTTAATAAAATAAAAAAAGAAACGTTAGACTTTCCCTTCAGTTAAGCCTATTCTGGACAATATTTTTTTCTTGAATAACTTCTCCACTCCCTATAAAAATGTAATAACAATTTTATTAACAGCAGACTATGACCTCTCTAGTTCTTTAGATATTTTTAAGTTCATATTAACTTCAGAATCTAGAAATCACTCCTACATGCCATTAAATATATCAAATTTTTGGTTAAACTCTTCAAACTTTATGCTTTCTGATCTAATATATGACAATTTTACTGTTGTTGTTGTGTTGTTGTTTTTTGTTGTTTTTTTGCTACTTCTAAATCAATAACTTTTATTTTGCTGCATAAGAAATATTTTATGAATTTTCTTAAATTTCATAAAACTTCTGACTTTATGTTTAAAAAACATTTTATTGTATAAAAAGGTGAAAAATAAAATGTATGAATCTTTAATGTAAAATTAAGAAATGTCATTAATAAACACGATTGCATATGGTAGGAGATGGAAAAATGAATACTGCCATATCATTAAATTTATTATATTTATGAATTTTAATATTTGTACTTTTTATTTGTTTACATCTTTGTTTACTTACATGTGTCTGTTTTTGTTGTTGATGATAATAATGTGTGTTGACTATTAACACACATCTGGTTTCATTATATTCCAATATATTAGTTTTTTTCTTTTAAAACTTTAATTTATTCATTTCAATATGCTCACTATCAATAGTCTAACTAAAAATATAATAATTATAATGTAAACAAAAATGTAACGATTTTTTTTTTTATATATTTTAATAATTGTATTTATAGATAAAAGATTCTTGACAAAACCAAGAAAATAGCTGAAATGTTGGGAAAAAATTGTATAAACAATTTTGATTTGAATAAATTAACAACTTTAAAAGAATAAATTGAATTATCAAAATACATATAATGACTACATTGTCAATCAAGATTGCGAAAGAAAAGAAGAAAATTAATATAGAAAAGAAGAAAACTAATACATATAGTGGGGATATAATCACTAAAAATAATATATAACTTTGCATAAATACTCTCAAACAGAATAAAGTTTAAAGTATATACACATAATTAATTTTTATAAATTAAAAATTTTTTTAAAAAAATGTATATCTAGCTGCATATATACCATACAGCTTTTAAATGTTTATTAAAAAGACTTCATTACTAATAAGTTATGAAAAAAATTATTTTTATATGTACTACAATAAATTATTTTCACATTTATTATCAATAAAATATTTGTGCTTCCTTAAAATTACATACATATGGATGAGTATGTAACATATATACTACAATTTATTTCTAAAAGCGGCAATTAAGCCTATAATCAATCAAACATCAAATTTAATCCTTGTTAAAGGTAACGGTAAGTTGATTTCACTTTTTTTTCTCTCCTTTAACAGAAGTCATTAATTGGCATTTGATGTTCACATTCATTATATCACAACAACGCCCACGTTTAGAATAATTTTTGTTTGTGTTTTTATATATAGAGTATTTTACATAATTTTCTATACAAATACAGACATAATGATCACACAAATAAATACTGTACAGATATACTTTTTTTAATTCCAGTAAATCCTGCCATCTATCATCAGAATAGTGAAAGTCAAAATAAAATTTATTTTTTTTACAGGGTTTAAATAATAAATTAAAATAAACCAATTCACTCATTCTATTTTAATAAAAATAACCAAATTTATATTTTGGATTTTGTTGTAATTTTATACACACTAATTTTGAAACATACTTTAAAAATATATGTGTATTCAGATACACATATTTTATTACTAAAATATATTTTAAACAACTAATGATAGTGATCAATTTAACAAGATGTACAAAATATATTTAAAAAAAGAATGTAATCAATGCATGCGTAATTACAAACTGCAGTAGATCAAAATCTGATAGCATTCCAAATAAATAATCAAAATATATCATAAATAATTTCTTACAATTATTTTAATTTCCTAATCTTAATATAAACTTTTTACCTCTGAGTTTAAGACCAAAAACCACCATGGCCTTTCTAAGAGATTGGAAAAAAACTTACAAAGAGACCACGTGTGAGATGGATGGATGAAATGACCCCAAAAGACCTAGAAAGAGACCACATGTGAGATGGATGGAAGAAATAAGGAACTGTGCTAAGGTGATGTGGAGAAGAGAAGCTAGACATCGGAGAAGACAGATTAAACTTGGAGAAACCTCAATCTTGAAGTGGATCAATAATGCTTTTAAATGATGATAGTAATATTCAATAAATTTGGATAGTCATTTCAAATATTAATTCAAAGATAATGATAAGTCTCCAATATAAACCTTCTATAGTTGAACCCAACTGCAATAAATTTGAATCTGCTCAAATAGGTATAAATAACTAAAATAATAAAGTGATTTTCTAACATTTATCCTAAAATTGTTAAATATAGATCCATTTATATGAAATTTCAAGAATAAATGTAACAATGGTCACCAAAAAAACTTACTTTATTTGAGATACTAGTGCACTTATTTTAAATAGTAAATTTCAAAAATGATAGGAACCCTTATTTTCATGCAGACACACACACACACAAAAACATATATTTAAGATCATAAAATGCCACCACCACCACCCTCCTCATTTCTTATAGTAACATTTATATACACATGCTTACAAATCTTGGGAGTCTTTAATGCATGTGTGAATAGGAACAGCAAACTATAGTCCAAAGTTATTAGAAATAATAACAGTGTGGTATGAACTTTTGTTCTGTTATTGAGTTTTTGTACAATAAAAGAATTGTTTAGGAAAAAAAAAACTTAAATGTAATTACAGTCAAAACAATGATATTTTAACATATTATAATATATTAAAACAGACAAAACTCACTATACATATTACCACACACAGCAAGCTACAATAGTCAATGGATGCCAGAAGGTTTGTGCATAAAATCCACATCTAGTGCCTATTCATCCAATATCCCCAGACTAGTTTCTGGCTTGTGGCCTTCATCAGTAAGGCCTTGGATCTGAGAGCACTGCACCTAGATCTTAGGATCTAATGTAACTCTCCAGCAACCACCTTTTATCTCCATTTAACTACAAAACTATGAGTCTTAAACTGAAAACACCTTAATGTTTTCATCCAAGCCCATTAGCTTATATAGTCATATGGGTCTGAACCCAGTTCAGTACCCATACATTTTGGTGTCTTTGGTTCTTTAATAATCATAGCTACCACTATTCTATTAGGCATGACTGGTTTTAAGCCAATAAACATCACATGACCACCACTTCTTATGCTAGTGTATAACTGTTGTTAAAACAGGCAAAGAGGTGGTGGTCATGTGATGTTTATTGGCTTAAAACCAATCCTGCCTAATAGGATAGTGGCGGCTATGGTTATTAAAGAACCAAAGACACCAAAATGTATGGGTACTGAACTGGGTTCAGACCCATATGACTATATAAGCTAATGGGCTTAGATTAAAAAACATTAAGGTGTTTTCAGTTTAAGACTCATAGTTTTGTAATTAAATGGAGGTAAAAGGTGGTTGCTGGAAAGTTGCATTAGATCCTAAGATCTAGGTGCAGTGCTCTCAGATCCAAGGCTCCTCACTGACGAAGGCCACAAGCCAGAAACTAGTCAGGGGATATTGGATGAGTAATCGAATTTAGATTTTGACCTTAATATCCGATTTATTTTCTTGAACATATTTGCAAATTCAGATTGAGTGAAATCATTCTAATGTGATAAAACTGTTGTAAGCTTGGACAAATTCTAGAATAACAGATATATAGAGTTAAGATTTATATTTATATTGGAATTAAGCAAATAAAAGTAACAATAAAATAAACAAAAAGAAAAATATAAATAATTTTATTTCTTTACACAATTTATTCCGCAGTAAGTTATAAAGTGCTTTTTCGAAAATAAAAATAAGAAAGACTTCTGAGTAACAGATTTTAATTCAAATAAATGTATTAAGGTTTTCATTTTCAAATGCAAATACCTGAAATTATATTATTGCCATTTTGATAATACTTTCTTTTATTTTTGTAATAACTCATTTTGCTCCCAAGTTTCTCATTTTATTTTAAATTTTAAATAAAACTAATGCAATAATTTATTAAATTAAAAATTGTAATACACCTTTACCCCACTTAGTGATTGGCTACTTAGCAATATTTCACAATAGCGATCATCATCAATTTGTACCCACTACTTCGATTTACAATCGATTTTTCACTATAACGATCGGGGGGAAAAAAATTTTGGCAGCCATCTTGAATTTTGCATCACTGATGACATCAGAGAATAGATATTTTAAGTTCATTTTACCCAAAAGCAAAAGTATATTATTGTAATACGTATACAGATAATGACTTTGCTGTAATTGTATAGCACATACAATATTTTATTCATATACCACAATGTTAGTGCTGCATTCAGTATTTTGATTATAGAACATGTAAACTTAAAATATAAATAATTAATGAATCTTTATCTCTCTATATATATATAAATGTTGAATGTCTTTAGAAAAATTAAACTTTATTTAAATATAATACACAGTACTTGGATTGTTTAAATAAAGTTTAATTTTTCTAAAGACATTTAACACTTATATTAGATGATGAAATACTCCAATATATAAATACAGTACAACTAAAATACCATCATCACAAACTTGTTCCTTAATTACATACACCCAAATGGTTTCAAATCAAAAGAAAAACATTTTAAAAAAAAAATTTAAAAAGAAAAACAGATTGCATTTAAAATAAGCGTTAACGAACGAATAATCTTTCTACATGAATGAGGGGGGCATTATTACATTACTAAAAATATACAGTAAAAAAAATAAACTTAACTACATTTTAGAAAATTAACAATTAGATTTTTAAAAAAAAAAAACAAGTTGAATTTTTTTTTTCTAAAATTGATTATTTACTATACGCATTAAGCCTTTTGTTACTCTGGAGTACAGCAATAAGTCTTTATGTTCAATTAAATAATTTATAATTAAACATTGTTTTGTAATTTGAATAATTTCACATAAGTAATAAACATAAATGTACAGTAATATGGACCGTAATACAAATTTTAAAAAAATGCACTTCAGTGTAGATTTTTTTTTCATTACGATGAAAAACTTCTGGAAAGAATATAAAAACTATTAAATTCAAATTTAGTTTCACTCTCTTTCTGTTTGCTGTTCTGTACTTTTTAAACAGTGAAAATATGCATTTTTTTCCTAGTGATATAAAACTTTTATTTTTAGATACCGTGTTTAATCATCATTACAATGAAAAAATCAAAAAAATCTTTGAGTTTGGAAACCAATGTGGATATTTTATGTCGACAGGAACCAACCAATTTTTTCCCCATAAACTGCCATTATAAATACTTATTCTGTATACAGTATTCTTGCTTAATGATGAGTTTTGGAGGACTAACTGCCATCGCTAAGCAGGGTAAATGTGTAATATAAAAGAAGATTTAAACAGTTACTTTAAAATGTAATATTTAACTTTCTTTATATGATGCATTATTTCTGGGAGCTTATTATATTTTTAGTTTATCTGAAACTTATAGAACATTGAAAATAAATTTGCTTATTACCAAAATGTCCTTTTTTGGTATTAATTTACTTTAAAAAGAGGGATAATTAAGTCAAATAAATTGTAAATATTAATTAAGCCAGAATACTTATATATATATATATATATTGTGCACTTTTATTAGCTGAAATTTTCTATTCTAAAAATTATTTTCAATGAAAGCTTTAAATTTTTTTAATCTAAATAAATGTCGAATTACCTAGAACTACTGCATTGAATGTGTTGGGCATTATATCCAGTAATTTGATGAGTTTAGTTTTAGTACATATTTTCTACAAAATGATCTCCCTATAAAATTTACCACGAATCGCCACTAGATAGATTTACTAACAATAATTTTTTAACAAGGAAGCAAAATAATCTTAGAAACAACATGAATATAAATGTTGAGCAAAGATTGTATAATGAATAGTCAAAAGCTTTAGATAAATCCAAATATATAACTGCAATCTTACAATAAATTACCAAATATAAAAAAATATCCAAAGTATTCTTTCCAGCAATAAAATCAAATTGGTACAACAAAAATCATCTTCTGCATATTCAAGAATGAACATTTTATTATACTTGACTACCATCTCAAATAAAATTATAATTTGAAAATGATTGAAATTGGTTTATAGTTGTTAGTAACTAATGCATCACTCTTTTTCAAAACAGATGTAATAATACCAACTTTTAAATACTCAAGAAAGAGTGAAAAAAGATTAAATAGCTAAATAAGAATTAATATGAAATCAAATTTATTATCTTTGAAAATTTTTGAAGTTAAATTATCTAAGCCAGAAGAGCAAACCATTGTTTAACAATCAATTAATTGCAATAACTGAATATCAGAAACTTTCAAATAAAAGAAAGAATCAGAAAGACATTGAAAAACTAGATCACTAATAGAAACTTCCACTGGTGATAGACACTTAAAAAATTATGTTAAAAATCAGCAATATATTTTTCATTGCTATTATTATGACTGCGAATGTTTTAACTAAAGATATTAATTGTTTTCCATTTCAGAAAAGTATTTTTATTACAAATGTACCCTATAGTAATATAATTTAGCCTTTTTTAATATCAAACTCAATTTCCATATTAAGCCTTTGTAAACAAATCAAATTACCGCCAAAGTATTTTATTCATTTTTTCAAATTAATTGAAAGTAACTGATCCATTATTCATAAAGTACAATTCCTATTTTTATTAGTCAATTTAATATAATCAGATACTTTGACAATTAAGGATGTATAAATATTCTGAAGTTAAAAAGATCCATATGTAAATTATTTCCCAGCTCATATCCAAATAATAAATTATTCAATCTAATATAGTTATTAATACATAAATAGATACTTGGGTTATTATAAGACAAAGATCATTTCAAAAAAAATGCAGGATTATCTATAATGGTTATATCAGATAAGCATAGCTTTTAATTAAAATTGATTAAGACTAACAATTATATAATCAGTAGAGATTTATAAGAATGGCATATAATGAAAAAGTTTACTCAATCAAAACTGTAACTACATAATAAATCAAAGTGTTTTCAAGTAGAATTATGCTAAACATCACATGATCACTATTTCTTATGCTAGCACATTACTGTTATTAAAACAGGCAAAACTCTCCATACAGTTGCGCCACTCAGTGCCACCAGAGTAATCAATGGATGCCAGAAGGTTTGTGCATAAAATACCTAGTGCAGTGCTCTCAGATCCAACGCTCCTCACTGACAAAGGCCACAAGCCAGAAACTAGTCTGGGGATATTGGATGAGTAGGCACTAGATAGGGATTTTATGCACAAGCCTTCTGGCATCCATTGATTACTCAGGTTGGCACTGAGTGGCACTACTGTATGGAGAGTTTTGTCTGTTTTAGAATTATGCTCTACAATAAGAATTAATATTAATACAATAAATTATCCTTGCAAATAATGAATGTAAATTAGATATCCATGATTTAGACAAAATAATAATGTCAAAAAAATTACATGAAGATCACTTTAATAAATATTTAATGCAACAAAATGAGATCAGATACTGTGAATATTCAGATGAAAAATATTAAAATCTTTTTTACAATCAGAGAGCAAGTTAGATCATATACTTTAAAAATAAATTTCAAAAAGACAATAATTCAGCTTCATTTTTAACTGGGATATTCGTTCATATTAAAAATATGTCCTATAGCCAAAGATGCACAATGATGAATATAAATTTGCTGGTATCTTATTTTCTGACAGTAGAATATCAGCCACAATTATAATATATTTTTCCTTAAGTAAAAATGATCTAACCAAGATACTGGAAGAAATACAAATAATAAGTAAGGCTGTTCAATTTACACTTTGTATGAAATATTTTTTCTAAATCATTATTAGAGAAATGTTCCATTTCAAGTTTGTCTACTATTTTGGAAATAACTTGTAAATCTTCCCTATCTTCATAAGAAATATTTAATTTTAAAATCCATTTAAACTCTTTCCAAAACTTCAATATTATTTCAGTAAAGACATATCCTTATCATATAAAATATAAACACTCAACAATTAAATACAGTTTTGATTAATTCCTGTTAGCATTTTGATGCAAAATATCAAAATCGAGATTAATCTTAATAACTGTTTGTAAAAGATTAAGTAAGGCATTATGAATCACTGGAAATAATTGCAATTTTATTCATAATCTGATGTAAAACTGAGTTTTATAATTCATCTTGAGTAATATTAGAGTTTCAATCCACATTACTAATAGAGAATGTCTATAAAAAGAATATCTCCAGTCTTTGTTTTTTCTCTTACAATAACATCCATCTGTAAGTACTTTTGGATAATATTGAACATATGTAATGAATTCTATAATTATTGTCTTGACAAAAGAAAGCCATCATAAACTACATTCTTAACAAGTATAACTTAATATAAAGCAATATAAAATTTAATAATAGTAATGAACAATAAATAATTTAATAAGAAAAACAAAAAAATTATATGTTAAACAGTTAAAGTATCACAGTAAAAAATAATAACAATTCAATTAATTAAATGCAAAACAATAATGTACAGTCATTTAGAGATGTACATAACAATAAAGAATATAATATACATTAAACTGAATTAATCAAAAATATTTAAATCTACGAATACACAAATAAAACAGTCTAAACAAAAGAGAAAACTTAGGCACATTAAAATGGCAAAATGTTGAATATCATTCACATGAGACTTATCACAAATAACTGGCACCATATCAGGTAATAAAACATGTCAAGTAACAATCTTGAAAAGAAATTTTAAATCTCTAAATTGATTTCTAAAATGAATTAAGCTACAAACTCATTTAGAATTTATGATTCCAGATAATTGAACTGTATTCTAAAATTCAAAAAAACCAATGAAATAAATATTTTACATTTTGAGAAGGTAATCATACTTAATATAGTATTTATTCATGACCTTGAAAGCTTTCTTGTCATTTCCATTACCTAGAAATAAAATTCCCAGATGCTTTATTAAAAAATAACAGAGTACGTTTTATAAGAGTTAATGAAATATGAAAAATTGAGAATCTCAAATTTATTAGAAAATGAAACAAATGAATATTCATTTAGATTAATGAATATATTGTTAAGAATAATCTAGAAGTCAAAGGTGTAAATATCATTCTGGAGGAAATAATGCAATCAATTACAGATATGACTCTTCTAAAAAATTATCAATATAGCATAAAAACATTTCAGATACTTTTTAAATTCATTCATATAAATATTAAAAAGAATATATGCTAAAACCTTCTTTAGACAAATATCTAAATTACAGTTGTGTTTAGAGGAAATTTTATTATTAAACTTAGCATATGCCACTTAGCCATTAAAGAAAGATTCAAACAATCATTTTAGATTATTTTTGAAGGAGAATAAATGTTATCATCTTTATAAAAAGCCATTAATAAATCACAATAAATAATAACAAGTTTCTAATGATCCTCAATCACAGATTTATGGAATCATATATATAGTAAAAATATCAGTTCCCATAAGCTTTGTTATAAAACATATCTTAAAAATTTACACAAATGCTGTGTAAAACAGAAAAATGCAAACAAATTTGCAAACATTTTGAAAAATGGGATCACTTTCATGGATTTGAAAATACTAGGAAAAATTAAAATGTTTAATGAATATTTTAAAAGGAAGGCAAGAAAGCTAGAAATAAATATTGTTAAATCTTAATAAATGAAAGAGGAGAAATTATCATGGCCCAAATTAGAATACATTTTAAGCTGTTTTATGTTTACAAACATCACCATCAGTGGCATGATCAATCATATATTGAAGAATAACAGAGGAAGATATTTTTAGAATAAGTTATAGATTGTATATACCACTCTTCAAAATGCTTGGAGAAATCAACATATCGCATTTATTAATAATACAGTAATAATAATAATCTAAAATCTTTTAATTTATTAAGAGAAAGATTATCTTTAAACTATAAATATAATTTTGTAAATCTCTTTTGTAAACATAATTAGCCAATCTTCTTAAGATATTCTTATGTTTTAAAATAATGCTGGTGATATTACAAATTTCTTCTTCATAATAATAATGGGAGTTATAATTGAAAATTTGTAAAGCATAATTTAAACAATGATCAACATCACAATAGAAAAAATATACTTAATTCCAATTATTCTAGAAATATGCTTACAAAATGTCAGATTGTTTATTTTTCAACAATCTTTCTTCCTAATGTATGAGACTAAATTTTATATAATGTAATTTAATATAAACGCACTATAGTTCTAAAAGTGAAGATCATATGGGAAAGTCATACAAATAAGATGCAAATTATTATTAACTATAATAATTATTTAAAACATAATCCAATGTTTGATGAGAAATAACTACAAAAATGTTATAATGTTTTCAAAACTAAAAAAATTTTCAAAGCAGGAATCTTCTACAAATCTGAAATATTTAAATTAACAATAATAATAATATTATTATGATTAATAAAAAAATCCACAAATGAACCGAGAAAGTTATAAAGCTCTAAAAAAAGATGTGAATTTTATGGTACATATTTTCTAAAATAAGTTTAAATTATGTTTTTAAATTATATCATATAAATAACAAAGAGAGATGGTAAATCAAAGATGTGTATAAGTTTATGAATAATAGAAATATTACTTCCTCAAGTATAATTTTCCATAGATCCATCAATTTTCAAAATTCTGAATGCTTTACCAAGATAAAAATAATCAGGAAATTATTGAGTTCGCCAAGTTTCTATGAAAAATATAGTATCAAAACATTCTGTATCAAACAATTACATAATATAAGCAAATTTATTCATATTTCTCTAACATATATAAGAATTTAAAAAAAGCCTGCCATAATATGTAGAAACAGACAAAATAGTATAACAAAACCAAAACAAGGAGGAATGGGGAGATGAAGGATAAAATATAATAAAAATATATACAAATTTAATCACAAGAAATAATAACTAAGAGATTAATTTAGGGATGACTTTTTGAACCAATCAATGAATGACAAACACATCACACAGGGGACATGCTTGTACATTATTATCTTTATTTGATATTTTATGATGTTGTCTTTTAACTTCTGCAAAAAACTTTGCAGGACTACAGCACATTGTCTAATTGTACTTTCCCATCATATTTTATCACCAGCTATATTATTTCAATAAAAACATCAATATTGCACTTTTATAGAATGTCTTGGAGGTAGTTTTAGTAACATAACCAGGGTCTAAATTTCTCAAAAAAATCATGCAAATTCACCAGTATTTATTCCATATGACCATTACAACAAAGACTTGATTTTGCAATAAAATAATCTACAGTATCACATTAGGCCTACATTATTTATTTATATTTTTAGAATTTCATGGAACGTTCTTCAATTAATTTTATCTAATGCCTTTCTTTATGTTACATTGATAGACATTTTAAGCCTCATTTTCATACAATAATATTAGATAAAAATAACCACTCTAAATACAATTATTGTTGCAAAAATTATACTATTCATGAAATACCTTACACTTTAGCTTATTTTTTTTAAGAGGAGTGGAAGATTGAGCCTGGCTTGTACTTAGCGTCTCCATCCATCTTTCTATTTAATAATCTACAAAGATGGGCAATGTGGCTTACATTCTTATGTTAATAATTATCCAAGTAAATGTTGCTGAATATAAACAATTATTAAACAATAGATTTTATCTATTGCATTCAAAACATTAAACACATTCCATAGATTATTTTTTGATTTAGGAAATACAGTACACTTCAGTTTTCTGTAAAAAGCCAAGAAGTGGAAGTGCTTTTGTTTTGCTTTTAAGTGATTCAAATTAGAAAATTTAATGAAGCTGTTTACATGATAATGACAAGTAATCTAATAAGCCAACCTAGTATGTTAATCTAATAAGCCAACCTAGTATGTTAATCTATAATGTTTGGAAGCTATCATTAACCTTTCTCTTTTAAAAAGTGGAGAAATCAGAAGGACTGTTATAGATGAGTATATGAAATTTCTACTGACTTGCCTTTGACAAAATAGCTCAGTTAGTTAGAGCATTGTCAAGAATCTAAAGCTTCTGGTTTGATTCCCATACAAGTAGCCATTAATAGCTATATGGGGTTGAGAGATCTTCAGCCAAACCATATATTAACAGCCTTAGCAATATAATATTGCTTAAGACTTTAAAGCAAAGACTACAAATAGTCAACAAAAAAATCAACATCATATCACGACTCAATTTTTAAGCTTGTAAATAAAAAATAAAGAGCACTGCTAATTGGAATAAGAAGCTTTATTGGCAAATGCCAGCCAAACAAAGCATTTGAACATCTCTATCTTGAAAATCACTCCTTAGCCTCAGATCAATGGTTTCATGCTTTGGCATTCTTCAATGAAGTGCTAGGGTAGCTTCAGACACTAGATCTAAAAATACCAAGCCAAATCCAGTATTTATCCAAAAGTTAACTATTAAGTAGAAAATCTGAAATTTTTAGATACCTAAATGTCTTCAAACTGAGAGCCATTTAGCAGAGCTCTTTATTTTTTATTTACAAACTTAAAACTGAGTTATGTGATATGTGACTTTAATTTTTTTTTTACTTTTTAGTCTTTGCTTTAAAGTCTTAAGCACTGTTATATTGATAAGACTATTAATATATGGTTTGGCTGAAGATCTCTCAGTCCCATATATCTATTTATGTTAGATAGCTGAGTTTGAAGACATTTAGGTGTTTTAAAATTTTTCAGATTTTCTACTTAATAGTTAACTTTTAGATAAATGATGGCTTTAGCTTGGTATTTTTAGATCTAGTGTCTGAAGCTACCCTAGTGCCTCACTGAGGAGTCCCAGAGCATGAAATCATTGGTCTGTGGCTAAGGAGTGGTTTTCAAGATAAATATATATTTTTTAAATGCTTTGTTTGGCTGGCATTTATCAATAAAGCTTGTTAGAGCCAATTAGCAGAGCTCTTTATTTTTTATTTACAAGCTTAAAAATTAAGTCATGTGATATATAACTTTGATTTTTTTTTGTTGACTATTTATAGACTGAGAATTTTATTAATTTAAGATTTTATTTTACTGTATTTATTACTTAACAAAAATCTGCTTTGAAAACTGATTTAAGCTGATTTAAAGATAAGTTCTCTTGCACTAATCTTATCTCTTTTCATCTTATTCATCAGCAAGCTGATTTAATGATAACTATTTCTTTTTCTTTTAAAATTAGAAATCTTTTTTTTATAAAAATAGTTAACTTAAAATGGTGCATATTGATTTAGAGATATGCTTCCCACTCCAGATCTTTTCTCATTTTACTATACATTTTTGAAAAAGATCAAAGTTTTGATGTGTGTATATGTTGCCTTTTAAAGGCTTTCTTTTAGGCACACAGCTTTAATGACAATGATCTTACAAATGCTCTGAGTTTAGAAGATCAAATAAGGTAGTGTGTTTATGCAAAACATACACCAATAAGAGAAATATAGTAAAATAAGATTTTTCTTAGAAGAATACGAATGTTATAACTCAAATATTAATAAAAATAATAATAATGAAGTGAGGAGATAGAGAGAAAAAAATTATCTTGAGTTTCAGAAAGACTATACAAATGAATCTGTTGACCACAAATACATCCACATATAGAATATGCCAGTTCATTTTTCTGTTTATTGTTGTTTGATTATGTATTTTAATTTCTTCTGCAAAAAAATTTTCATCCAGAAAAAACTTCAATACCATGGCAAATTGTAGTTCTCCAATGTACTCTATTATTGGTCATATCTTCCCAATGTGCTCTATTTCTTGCCATATCTTTCCAATAAAAACAATTGGAATTGCATTCCTTTAGAGCATCTTTGAGATAATCTTATAATGTAGTTTATTCCTCTCATGAAAGCCATGTTCACATTTCCCATAGAACATCATTTTACTGTTTATTTGTTTTACATGTCCAATCCAATGATGGTATGATTTTACAATATTAGACTCCATAGTATAACATCCAGCAAGTTGAAGAATATACTGATTGGTTTTATAATTTTGCCATTGTATTTGTAAAATTTTATAGATCATCCTTAAATGAAATTTTTCTAATATCTTTATATTTCACTGGTAGTGTCTAAATTAGGGGAAAGAGATGGGGACAGCTTTATATATAGCTAATTTAATTGCAATAGTTACTTCCCTTGATGAAATTATATTATCTTTTAACTTTTTAAAAGCAGTGGCAGCACATTGGAATCTGGGTTGCACCTATATTCCCAAGTTAATAATCATCCAATCTAAAAGTTGCTCAAAAATTTTCTTCTGTCACAATAAACCAAAATCTTTATACATTATATTTACAACATTAAGTGCATTCTGTAAATTGTCTTGAATACTATACTACATATAATAATTATAATTATTGTAATATTAAAATTATATATATATGAGGATATATTTTTTGAAAATAATAGGTTTTGAGTACATGAATTGTTTATATCTATAATTTTTAATAGATTTTCAATATTATCACTTTCTCACAATCCGTTGCTTATAGTTCAAATTTTCATTATATTCTTATAACATATATTAGACAAAATAATCTTAAAAACTATTCTGGTTACAATAAAATAATCCTTTTTTAAAAATGTGAGTTGCTATAAAAGAAATTATACTTTCTAAAAAAATAGGTTTAGATAATAAAAAAGTTATAGTGTAAATAATTTCATTATTTACAAGATTAAATATAATCTTTTGTTTTGGCTATGACTCAAACTCTAAAATTAACTTTACAAAAGAATATGATTAACATAATGCATTTTATCTTACAGTAAAAAAGCAGTATCTAAATTGGCATAACAAAATCTCATAGATTTTTCTTTGTTTTTTGTTTTTTGTTGTTGTTATCTTTGGTCATAAAGACAACTATTTATTGAAGTGCATAGGTTACACATAGAAATATTATTTGATATATCAAAATTCAATATCTTCATACTTTGATTAAAAACAAACAATTATTGCCAAGAAGGAATCTTTCAAATACTAATAAATATACTGCAAAACTATTTGAGTTTTGGCTTGCTATGTCATGATTTAATAAAATGTTAGGTATTATTTTACTCTAGCCATTTTTTCTTGTATTTCTAATTTTAAATTATCATATTGTAGTTTGAAGTAAGTTCTTATAAATTCCTTTGGCTGACTTCTGAATAAATTCCTTTAGAACAAAAACTAATTTTTTATTGGCAATAATCTTTTTTGAAACAACTGGATTAATTAGAATAATGGTAATCCCAGTTAATTAAATGTAAAATATTCTGGCAGTGTTAAATATTACTTGTTAATGCTTCATGCCCAATCTACTATATGTAGCTCTTGTAGAGAATGATGTTTCTGAAGTTTTAGTAAAAGCTTGAGAACATTCATTAGAACAGCAAAAGTCACAGTACATACCATTTCTTATTATATTCTAATTAGCATCATCAAATCTGATTTTTTTTTTTTGCTCCAGCAATAATTAATACTAAAGTTAGTTAAGGCTATTTCATAAATGATGACATTTGACTTCTTAAAAATTCTCTTGTATTATTCGTCTCTTCAAACATCCTCAGGCAACCTTTTGCAATTTTGTATGGTTTCTTCTGCCACAAACAATAAAACTTAAGCAGTTTATGTAAATCAGCAGTGGCTAAATGGAGGAGACTTCTAATCTCTAATGAAATATTTTCTTCCATCACTAAGTAACTTTAATAAATGTCACCGTTTCTGTTTTTAAATGCTTTTATTGAAGATGGAAAATCGTTTTGTTTTTTGATATGTTAATTTGTAAATTTTTAATCTTTTTTAACTATTTCACAAAAGTTAGCATGGTTTCCATTTATTTGTTTGAAATTAAAATCTCTTTGTTTTCATTTTAAAATTCTGGAAAATCAAACAGACTATATATGTGCCAATACCATCATTCTCTGCAGTGTGATTACCTTTTTAATATAGGGTATGGCATGTTAAAATCAGTCAAAATTTTAATTCTTTATTAATAGTTCCAATAATAAATCCATTTAATTTTTTTCTACTCAATTTATTAGATTGTATGAAGAAAACACAGGCATAATTTTTTAATGGCAAAATGTAACTACAAAATGGATTCAATATGCTTCAAAGATTTTGCAATTTAAAGATCTTCATCTCAAAAATAAATGTTATGTTGTATACTATACATAAGTATTAATTTTAGATTTCTTTATTATTTATTATTATTTTACATTTTATTATTATTATTATTTTAGATTTTTTTATTATTTGATTATTATTACTTTAGGTTTTTCTTTGTAATAACATATCTGTGTAGTATATAAATTATATTTGTAAATTAGGCTATTATGTACAATGTAATTTTGGGGCTCTGGACCAAGTTTGAGGCAATCTTATTTTCTAAATATAATGACCCTGAAAAGATTTAATAATTTATTAACATCTGTACTTCTATATCTGTTTGTATAACAAGTAATAATTTTAACTGCATCTATAAAATTAGACTACTATAGAGCAGTGCAATATAGATTTTAAGATTGATTACCAAATACATAAAAAGACTGCAGTTGATGAAGCAATCACAAAATGTATTGGGCATAGTACTATGTGAAAATACAAACTCTTAAAACCAATAGAGAGGTTTCACATGGTGGGTGTGTAGTGATAGCCATAATAGTTATGTATACCGCATGAAATTGTATGCAGGCAAAAAATCAAATCCAGATTCTTGACTATGCCTTGGTACTCAAGCTATGGAGTCAGTAGTTTGCCACATTTTGTATCATTATTTTCAAGTCTACAGCTAGAAAATCTATATGCAAATACATTAGATTCTTGTGGAATGATAAATATGAGGTAGCATCATTGGTGTGCAAAAGCATAAAATAAAGAGAGGCAACTTGTTTTATCATTGATACAGACAGTGGCCTTCAATTTCTAGTTTTGGATAAACAAGAAGCCAATTTCTATGATTGCAAATGCATATCCATCTTCAAGAAATGATTTATTTTGTATCTTTTATTAGAAAGAATCTTTATTCTTATAGATGCCTTGAGATTTTTTAATTTCTAGGGTACAAGAAAATATGGCAAATTCTTATGGTTATTTTTGTAAGTTCTAAACTTATGGATTATCTTAGGTAAAAAGTATTACATATGGTTTGACTGAGAATTTTGTGAGGAATATAAAGAAATTATCAATGAAAGATGTAATTTTAAACTTAGTTAATGAATAAACAATTAAGTAATAATTTTTTCAGATATTGAAATTTCTTTTTCCCCCTTATTTATGAATGGTAATCACTACTTTTTTTAGCCTTAGTTTTTTTTTCTCTTAGTTTTTCTAGTTTCTATCAATGTAAAGCTTTTTGCTTTAACATTATTAAAACTGAAATTGTGAAAAATGGTCTCAAATCAATTTTTTAAAAATTCAATATGGTGCTAAACACCTGAAAAAAGTTAAGTTAGAATAAAAGTTTAAATTTGTGGTTTAATACATTTAAATTCAGTAGAATTACTTGATATTCAGTAGCAACTAATTAATACCAGGCTAATTCATATGGGACACTAATATTTTCAGTAAGTTACCTAGTTTATTAAATATGGAAAAGAGGGTAGGAAAATATTGAATATTTTCAGATGATAATCTTTTCAATAAGTCACCTAGTTTTTTAGATATGGACAGTGAGCAAAACAATATTTTTAATATTTAAAATTTTAAATTCTTCTTACAACTTTCATTTATTTTAAGTAAGAATTGTGAGAGGGTAATATAGATTTTTTTAATATATGTCAATGAATACATAAAACTTCTTTATATGACTATAATAAAAATAAAATACATCCAACATTTCAACTGTTTTATATAATCTTTTTCATGGAATATTAAAAAATAAAAATACAAATATGTAATAATAAATATTACATATTCCAAAAAAATACAAAAATATTTAAAAATACTAAAAATTATCTTTACCTCAATAATTTTTACATAATAACAGTTTACATAATAAAATGTTTGAATTGTTTAAAAAGAATAATACAAAAAATAAATTGGAAACTAGATTAAAACAGCATTTAAGTAATAAAAATTCTGCTATTTACAATTATATGAATAAATTTAAGCATAGATATTTTAAAATAAAACCTTTAGAATGTATAAAGTCATATCATCAAAGAATGATAAAGGAAGAAATTTTCATTACTGGAATTAAACCTAAATTAAACAGGATGGTAATAGAAAAAAAAATCATAAGTCTGTTAATTAAATGTTTTAAGGTATTTATGGATGGATATATAAATGTAAAAAAATTGGATTAAGTTGAGATTGTTAATAATAGAAAAGATGTTGAGATAAAGATAATTTTTAGTATTTTTTAATATTTTTGCATTTGTTTTAAATATGTGATATTTATTATTATATATTTCTATTTTTATTTTTTAGTGTTCCTTAAAAAAGACTATATAAAATAGTCAAAACATTGGATGTATTTTATTTTAATCATATAAAAACAAGTTTTAAAAAAAAGTTTGAGGTATTCTTTTATTATAGTCATATAAAAACAAGTTTTAAAAAGAAGTTTGATGTATTCATTGGCATATATGGAAAATTATAAACTATTTTGAAAAGAAAAAAGAAAAATGTGTAGATGATATTTTAAATTCATAGATTTTTTTAAGTAATAAGAAATCTTGTTTATAATATAGTATTGATAAGCTTTTTTTAAAAAAAAAAAAAATTTAAAATAAAATAAAAACATGTCAGCAAAAATTTTAAACAAAAAAGATGCTTATTCTTTATACATATGTAATTATGTACACATACTAAATATTATATATACATAAAGAATATACATATTAACTTACTGCAGAAAGATATAATATATATACACTTTAGGTGAAACTAATTTAAAATAAAATTATATGTATTAAGTGAAGTCATTTACAATATTGCTTATAGACACATGTATTATTTTGTACACATACTAAATATGATATATACATAAGTTAAACATTTTAGCTTATAAAGAAATATCTAATGATATATATATCAACCATAAATGTGCAGTCAATTTAAAGTAAAATAAAGTTTTACATTTTTATTTATTGTGCCAATATTATAAAGTTAAAAGTAATAGAGATAAAAACATTTTATATTAAATGATTTTATTTAGTAGACAGTAAAAAAACTCCCCTTCCATGCTTTTAAATTAAATCTAAAAAACCCAATTGTGGTTAAAGAAATGTTTTTTTCCCTTTTTAGTGCACAGTAAGTAAAATTCTCTATTATTTGCATTATCAGTTTTAATAAATATCAAATAAACAAAGCATTAAATGAGATTTTCACTTTAGTTTCTAGTTTGGTAAAAAATCAACTATTTCTTGAACCATACTATATTTTAAATTGTGTACACTTTTACTTGGCAATAAAAATAATCATCTATCCATCTACATACCTATATGTCTAATCAAGCAAATTAAATTCAGTTTATGACCTTAGAATATTTCACTATCTTGCAAAGTATAAAAAGTAATAAGGGCTATTACATATGTAAGAAAATTCAATACTTCTCATTAATGAATAATATTCAGATCCTACAGTAATAAATAATCATGCAATAGCTGGTTCCAAGCCTGCTTCTATGTGTATATCAAAATTTATAAATAGTAGTGAACTATATGTAATGTGTTTTAACACATATGCATATACATATTATGGATGTTTGAATACATATATGTACACACATATATATTAATAAAAACTATTAATAAATAAAATATTATTTACACACATTTAAACATGAAATTAAAAAAAAATCAAAATCATTGAATAAGCTGATTTATATTGTTTTCCTTTTTGCTAGGCCTCTATATGCATTATAAATGCATGAGTTGATCAAGTTATGTCAAAAGAAGAAAGTTGTATTTCTATTTCTAAAAACATAACTATATTTCCTGATCAAACTCGGCCTATTAATTGTTGAGAATTATGTTATTGATGAAATCACCTTTTTAATTTATTTAATATGGGTGCCAGGTCCTTTTATTCTAAAGAGACAGCTGAAATAGTCAAATAACGTCTCACGAATAAAAAAAAAAGAAAAATACTTTTAAACTAATCGGTATTACATCATACCGTAACGAGAATTAATTTTTTAAGATTATTATTCCTGGGCTTATTGAAACATATTGGCAATGGTAAATTACGTTTTAAATCTTATTAAACTAATAATAAATTTAATAATAAAAATTAATAACTATTATAGAATAACGCACAAATGAAAATTGATATTAGAAATATTTTTTATTATAACAGATTAAAAATCTGTTTAAGTTAAAATGAGAATTCCTAATCAAGCAAATTAGAGAGAACACACATTAATTCAGATGTGAAATATTAATAAAATAAATAACAGTTAAACAGTTAAAAAATTCTTGGTTAAATAAGAGTCTCTTGATCAATTAAATTAAAGTCACTATCGGGATCCTTTTATATGTATATTTTTAAGAATTGTTTGCGAACGCTTAAATTTGTCACAATCAGGATAATGAAGCATAACTTACCGGTAAGTTTTAGTGAATTCACGATGGGTGTAGATAACTATGCATAGTTTTTCAGGGTTAAAATGAGCTCACGGCCATTGTTTATAAACTGATCTTGGTGCTGGTTCCATAGGCTAGTCGCGTAAGCTTCTCTGGTGTCCATCGGTAACAATGTCAGCTAAAGCTCTGGTCTACTCTCATATGAAGAACTTTTTCATCGTAGAGTGGTCTGGATTCTTTAATCCAAAACCAACCAAAAGAATATCAAGCAAACCAAGACGTTCCTCCAACCGAGCCCCTCCTTTTTATACTAGAGGTCCAGTTTTCAGACTTCTGCGCATGCTATTATCATGGCGTTTTGTGTTTATAATCTTATACAGTCTTTATCATTTTTCATTTACTAAGTTCTCATTTTTTATCAAGTTTTTCAGCCATGTTTAATTAGCCAAAATATTTTTACTTTCTCTTATCTTTTTTTTTTTTTTTACTTTTGGAATTCTTTTGTTCTCTCCAATTCTACTTTTATTTCTAATTACACTAAAAAAATACGAAAGAATAATTTAACTTTCATTGTACTTTTTTTTAAAAAAAATTAGTCAAAAAAAAATCTAAATTTACTTTTATTTTTTAGCTTTTACCAAATGCCAATATATTTGCAACGTATATAAATAAACATTACAATATCTTAAAGAAGACAGTAAAAGGCAGAAAGGATTAATCAGTAAAAATGAATTGTTTTGAGGAATTACTGCATAAAAAATTTGTACCATTATAAAAATTAGTGCACAGTGGAATCTCCATATTCATTTTTTTTAATTCTAAAGTTTCTGTGATAATGTAAATTTATGGATAATAATAAATATTATTGATATAGTAATGTATACACAGTATACAACAAAAATGTTTTGAGACAAGGGAAACATACTTAACATAAGTAATATTCACATGATCACATTTCCTATACTAGAGTTTTGCTCTGTTTATAAGTAATATTTCCAAAATATATTATATACATATTCATTACTAAAAATTAAATACTACCTAATGCTATATTAATAATTATAGATAAAACAGAAATTCATATAACATTTCAATACTAGCCAAAAAACAAAATTTTACTAAAATTCTTCCACAACCATGACTTCACCTATTAACAAATAGATCTTCTCAAGTGAAATTCAATAAAAACACATGCAACATACATATATACACACACAAAAAACAAAACAGCCTTCCCATCATTCACTTCAAAAACCAACTAAGATGTCTTCATGAGATTGTTGGCCAAGATTCAAAAAGATTTTAACATCAAAGTTTCTTTTACTCTTCTTTTCAATTCATTTTTTTTTCATAAAAGATAACCTCTCCATTGTCAAATATGTTATGACCTGTATTCAATTTATAAATATATAAAGCTGAATTGTGATATCTATTTTTAACTCTAATCTTATGAACTTAACCTCTTTCATTAAGACTTAATAAATTTTATGACAACTGCAAAGAATCTTATAAACTACCCAGGAATAGATTTGCTATCAGTTGACTGTTTTAAACTATTTAATGATGAACCTGAAATATATTTTAAAAGAAAGACAAGTGTTTAATCAGTTCTTACTTATCAATTTGAATCTTGGACATTTAACAGGAGTAAAAAGAAAAGATTGAAAATGAAATACATTGGTGAAACAACAAATAGTTATCACTGACATCATTGAAGGAATTAAGGGTCTGAAAAGCAGATGGGCTGAATATATTTAAAGCTTTTATAATTTTCAAGGTTTTTTCCCCTAACTTTTATTTGAGGATTGAAGTGATTGTCGTCATGGATATTTTTTTTGGATTTTATAAGTTATATTAATTAATTGTTATGATAAGAGGATTTTTTTATTAGTATTAATTAATTAAGATAATAGAATACTGTATGAAAAGAATTATATTTTAAACAAATTTACTTAATGTGATCATTGACATTGAATATTATTATCTATTATTGAGTAATTTGGTTCATAATTAAAAACAGCCAAGCATAAACAGTCATAAAGATGATTTTCATTCATATGAATATGATATTTAGATTTTATATAGTTCATATGAGAAAATAATGAATCACATAAATACATAGATGCAAAACATGAATGAAGGCTAAGATATGCATCTTTCAATAGTGGATATTGTCAATGTTAATATACTTCCATATATCAAACTGATCATGCAATTTCATTCTAATGTCATTTTGTAATTCAATTAATTGCAATTTTCAAGCTACCTACATCGATATTAAATACTGCTGAGATTAGTATAGCTTGATTTTATATATTTATTTTGGAGAATAGTGACATGAAAAATGAAGTGATTGTGTAAAGATTTTCAAAGTTTTGAAATCTTTGTTGAAATTGCAGAAGAATGTTTTGAAAAATATTTCCAAATTCTTGGTTATGACTTGTTTCTATATTTGACCCAATTTCTTCTCTTAAATTTGTGAAATCTACATTTCCAGTTTCATTTTAAATGTATTGATGGAGATAATCATATCAGTTGTTTTGTTTCATCCTTGCAAATCTACATTTAATTCATTTAATTTAATTGTAAAATCCATTAAAAATGCTAAGCTTTTGCAGCCATACCTTGTTATGAAGTAAAACAATACAAAGTTCTTTTCTTTTTTCCACCAGAAAATCTTTTATATGTGGGAACAGCTTAACTTTCCTCAACCATATGACTGAATTATGGAGGATTAGGTCACCATAATCTGCATCAATGTTATCTAAAAATGACTGAAAGTCTTCTTTGTGGTGCTTTTGCCTGAATCAAAGTGATTATTTTAATAGTTGTATTCACAACATCACGAATTACAACATTTTATCACATAATGATTATTGATGAATTATGCAGTAGTATGAAATAAAATTAAGAAAATCAATATCTCTCTTACAAATTGCTAAAAATCCATTTTCACAACCAGTCATAGAAGATGTACCATCTCTAGTAATGGAAATGAACTTCTTAAGAGGAACATTTTCAGATAATAGACAAACTGTAATGTTCTCTTCTCAGATTCGCTCTTTTAAAAAAAAAAATTTTTTGAAAAATTCTGCTTTTACAATCAAGTCAGGAAATACTAAATATAAAAATATACTATGCTGGGACATATTGCAACTGTTAGTTGACTCATCAAATTGAAGTAAAAACCATGAACAATTTTTAGAATCCCATTTAAGTAAATCCATCACCATTGTTTCAACTCATCTTATTACAGTTTGTGTAAAAAGTTGTATATCTTGGATAACATCAACAATCTCCATTTTATTTTTAAAATTGTGAAATAAGCTATCTGTTGCAATCAAAAAAGCTTCTTTAAAAATCTCACCATCTATAAAAGACCTTTTGTGCATTATAAAAATTCGACACGCATGGAGAGATGCCACCATTGCCATTGTTAATTTACAACAACTTTAGAGATCATTTAATCTTTGTATTTCAGATTTTTTTATTATAGATTTCAGAGAAAAATCTTGATCAAACCTTAAATGTATAGTAGTAAACTTTCTGTTTATATTAATTCTTTTTGATAAAGCTACTGTAGAATTACACAATAAACAAAAACACTTCTTTATACAGGATGAATAAAAACTCTTCTTGCAAATCATTATTGAAATTATGTTTTTGGTTTTTTATTGTTCATTATGGAGTAAAAATCAAATCATTTAATTTTTCCTGCAAAATAAGGATTATCAATAAAAATATTCATATAATATTAAATTAATACAATTTAACTATCGCAACATGACACAACGAAACGATAATAAATTTACCGAAGATAGCTATCATTTTCTTTAATTTTTTATTGTTTGTTTTTAGAAACTTTTTCCCCAAAAAATTTAAAATGTCAAAAACAGCTGAAATGGCAGGAATCATTTTGTTTTTTGACACAAAACTGTTTTATTAATTTAACAAAAGATCATAAATATATTGTGTTTAATTTCTTTAATTCTCATTAGTGACACACAATCATTCCATTTCATCATGTCTATTCTCATTATAACACATATTTTGTGATTTGAAATACAAGAAAAAATCATTATAATTAAAACAAGTTTATAGTTTTTTTAAATTTTAGTTTTAAATTCAAATAAAAAAATTTCTAAATTTCAATGGCTGCTTTTCAAAAATTTTGAAATTTTAGTTTTTAAAGATAAAATCTTTTCAATATTTTTTTTTTTTTTTTTTTTGCACAATCAACTTAAAATTTCTTGGACATCGATACATTGGACACATTTTTTTTCATATTCCTTCCTTGTTTAATATAGTAGATTGTCTTATTTGAAAATTATTATTTGAATTAATTATTTTTTTTGTATTAGCTATCACTGCTTCACTTTTTAATAGAGTATCAGGATTAGTCTTATTCATTATGGTTAAGTTTGACCACCTTTGAGGTCTGTTAATGTTTTAAAATGATTAGTAGGTTCTAATTTAAATGTCTTAGTATTAGGATTATCAACTTTTAGTAATGTCATTTTTATTATTTTTGTCGGCCTAGATTTTATTAACATATGATTTTATATCTCACTAATCAATGATCACTTCCTGTGTTGAACCTATTAAAAACATTACTATCTTGAGATTAATATTTTTTGTTAGACAAAATATAAAACCAATTCTGTTGTCATTTGGATATTACCACAACTATATCCATTTAGCATTTTTCTTAAAAAAAAGTATTTATAATGTATAATTTTTCTTCTTCTGTAAATTCCACAAGTCCGCGGCCAAGCCAAATTTATTCACAAAACTTTCACCTTTCAATTATTCTTTAATTTTAGCATTAAAATTTCCCATGACAATTTAAATATTGTTTTACATATTTTTGAACTGGGGTTAAGTAAACGTATGAATACTGAGTCAGGAGATATGGAAGTCCTACTTCGTACAGTATTTTAATGATTTATATTGTTATTAATAAATTTATACAACCCAAACATAGTTTTCATATGTAATCATAAATATACAAAGACAGTATAGAGAAAAGCTTCCATAAAGTCCATTTTTTAAATAAAAAAAACAGTATGTGCTTAGCCGACTTTCTTCTATTACAAATCATAGTCATAGCATAAGTTGGAAAATGCCAATGATTGTGTGTGTATATAAATATATATGCTGTTGTTGCTAATTTACATAAAATTTAAATATAAAAATTAATTATGAAGAATAGGCCATCTTTTTGAGAGGGGCAAGCATGATTGTTTTCTATTGATGAGTTTTTGTCACCTGAAATTGCATGCATGCCCCTCTCAAAAAGATGGCCTATTCTTCATAATTAATTTTCATATTTAAATTTTATGTAAATTAACAGTAACAGCATATATATATACCCACTCCCACTTTCCAATTTATGCTACATCTTTGATTTGTAATAATCAAAAGTCAGTTAAGCACATACTATTTACAAAAATAAGAACTCAGACTTTATGAAAACTTTTCTCTATATAGTCTTCATATATTTATGATTACATTAGTCCAAATTAAAACTTATATTTTTATAATTACAGTATTCATATATAATGTAGCCTTTTTATTGGTACATTATTGTATGTTTGTAATTAATGGTCAATTTTGGTAAAAAAATTAAATTTTATGTAATAACTAATAAAACTTAGTATTTAATTTGTTGAAAAATTTAAAATATATTATTTTTTTAGTGTTAAATTTGAGTTGATTTTCTTTAGATAAATATAATTTATAAGTTTTAAATTTGAAATATAAATTGTGCTATTTATTTTAAAATAAAAAAGTAAATAATAATTAATATCATATAAGGTATTTTAAAGCAGTAATTGTAATTATTAAAAAATAATAGTTTTATAATTATTAATAATAAATTGAAAATTGCTATTTATTTATTGTTTTAAAATCATTTAATTAAAGGTAAAATAACTGAAAAGTGATATGTGTGTTAATAGATGTGCACACACAAACATTCATTTAATAATAAATAAAATTTACTTCCTGGTATAATATTTAAGTTGTTAATTATGAGGAATAAATGTTTTTAGTCATATAAATTTCATAAATACAAAAATCATAAATCAATTGTTATAATAATAATGTATATTATAAAAGTTAAGTTTTAAAATTAAAGTTTAAATAAAGAGTAGAGTATTATTTAAAGATAATTTAAGTTTTGCATTATTAAAATTAAGAAAATATTAATTTCATAACAATTAATTTTAAAAATATAGATACGGTAATTAATACTCATTTTTTCCAGACATCTGAAAGTAATTAACCAATCAGATATTGTGAAATTTTTCCTATGAACAGAAGATAAAAAAAACATCAAGAAATCATTAAAGGAGAAACTGTATTTTCATGTCTTAAAAATTTTAAGTATAAATTTATTAAAATATAGTTTTAACATTAAAAATAATAATAATTTTAAAGAACATGGAATATATTTTATGATATTTATTAATTAATTTCATCATGGAATAAGAAGCAAAACTATCCTTTTGTATGCTACATGAGCTAACTACAAATTTGTGATAATAGAGAAGATAAACTTAAATAAAAATTTGCTTCAATTTTCATATGCATAATGATAGAAAACATTTTCTACTAAATCTTATTTTTAGTAAGTTAGAGATAATTACTTCTATTCATTAAAATTATGGCCATTTCAAGATATAATTTTATTAATGACTTTATTCAATAATAATGACCTAAGAGAAAAAAGGTATAATCAGACTAGTTTTTATTAAAAGTTTATAACTATTAACTTTAATATCATCTAGGTATTGGTAATTATTAATATACACCTGTGTCTCTTTTTACACGGACTTATTTAACATGATTTTGAAGTTACATGATTCATGTTTCACCGGAAGTAGAACTCCAATAATGCACTATTACTTTAAATAATAATTTTCGTGCAATTACATTATATTGAAAGTAATAGCACATTATTGGAATTTGACTTTCATCTTAGTAATTTCAATATTTTCAGTGCTTTATAATAGTAAGATTTTATGCAATAATGAAATTAAAATCATGATTTCCACATTTTATGTATACATACATTAAATTTTACAAGATTATAATGTAAATTTGTTCAAACATTGTGCGTGTTAATTTTGCATTTTAAATCACATTCTGTTTTTGCTTTTTAAAAAAGAATGTAATCAATTATTAATCATTTAGTGTCCACAAGTTTATTTTTAAAAGGTGAGTAATAGCAGTGGGCACAATTAAATTTGACAATTAAAAATTAAAATCTGATTTTTAATTGTAATTAACAGTTTAAAATTTACTTATGGCGACTTGAAATTAATGTGATGAGAAATTTGATTTTTAAATGGAATTGAAAATTAAAAAATTAAAGACAAAAATAAGAATTTAATTTTTAGTTGTTAGTTTCATAAACAATTAATAAAATCATCGTCTCAAAGATTAATTACTAATTATGTTGTCACCAGAAAACCATTGACACAAACGAACATGTTTTTCGCCAAATAGCGATAATAATTAAAACGTGTATAAAAAAATGTAAATTACTGTACTGTAAATTATGCATAAAAATATATTATTTTGAATAAAATTAAATATTATAATTAAAAAAAGTTTGTCTTGTAACAATTTTTTTCAAATTTGAAATTTTTAATTAGTCATATTTTATTTCCTTATTTTTTTTTGCGCAAATTTTAAAGTAATTTTACGTTGGTGCTTTGCTTTTATGCGAATTTTGAAAAATCACAGACCGCATCCCCCCTTTTTCAATGTAAATTATGTCTATTTTTGCGCGATTTCGTTTGTGTGTGTTTTCAGAGTAATCTATCTATCGCGTAAAATGAGACCCAGGTGTATATAAAATATGAATTATTTGGAGAAGAAATCTTACAACTTTATAATTATACAAGTATATATTTATGGAGTATGCAAAAAGTAATGAAACTTTTTAAAAATATAATAAATGTCTTTATTAAATAGTAAAATACATATTTACTAAAATGTGAAGGAATTTTATCAATAATATAAGGAAGGATGAACTTTTGATACAAAAACTTCCTATCATTATTAATAGATAACTTTTATTTGGATTTTTATTCATACTTCCATTTATGATAAATAATGGTAAAAAGCATAAAGGGGAAAGAAGGGAAGGAAAGAAAACTCTCCTTTTTCAAGCAACAATTGGTAAGGTGTTTGTCCTGGTAACATGATACTCCTTGAAATGTGATTTTTTTTTCAAGGAGTCAAAGAAAACTTTGTTTATATTATTTGGTGGTATTGACTATAATATTAAGATATAATTAAGTACTTAGATTTATTTGTTTCATATGTTATTTTTGAGATTTAAATATTTTAGAATTTTTTGTATTAAAAAAAGGAAATTTTTTTTTCTTCTTGATTATAAATCTATAACTTGAATGAAATAATGTCTACAAGAAAGTCATCAATAATAATCATAAAATATTATGATTAAGGTAACATATATATTTTTAAAAATATATAAGATATTGGTATTTAATTTTTAAACATGGAATCAGGTAAAATAAATGTCATATTGATAATATGTCATATATAATAACACAGCAAAGGTACATCCACTTTTTCTTTTAAAATATATATGTTCTACAATAATATCAATAAATAAAAAATTCTTCTCCTTTTTTTCTTTTCAAAAACTTTATTTTTTATCTCAATACTGAACATATATATACATTTATATACAAAACTCCAACGTTTCAACTGTTTTATCTCATACAGTCATTTTCAAGGATCTGCAACAATATTAAATACATATCAACAAATAAACTTCAATTACATAAAAACTTCCTCTTACATTAACACAATAACAAACATATTAAACATATAGAAATATATTTTACTTACATCTTTCTCCCACTGCTATATTTTATTACTCTTTTTTTTTTTTAATTTACATTGTTTAATTACAAATATATCTTAAAATCATCCAAGAAACTTTCTATACAAATTTAAATACCAACTCTAATTTACACATATCTTATATTTAATAAAAAAAATATTTAAATTTGTATAGAAAGTTTCTTGGATGGTTTTAAGATATATTTGTAATTAAACAATGTAAATTAAAAAAAAAAAGAGTAATAAAATATAGCAGTGGGAGAAAGATGTAAGTAAAATATATTTCTATATGTATAATATGTTTGTTATTGTGTTAATGTAAGAGAAAGTTTTTATGTAATTGAAGTTTATTTGTTGATATGTATTTAATATTGTTGCAGATCCTTGAAAATGATTGTATGAGATAAAACAGTTGAAACGTTGGAGTTTTGTATATAAATGTATATATATGTTCAGTATTGAGATAAAAAATAAAGTTTTTGAAAAGAAAAAAGGAGAAGAATTTTTTTATTTATTGATATTATTGATAATATGCATATTTACATAAAAGTATATAATAAAGGATTAATTTGAGTGTATAAACATATGCATAATTGATCTCTTTATAAGTTAAAATAACTCATTTATTATATTGATGATAAATCATATCATAAAACTATTTTTTTTGTTTTTTAGTCTTGTTGGTATGTTCAAAAGTATTACAGTGTTAAGGATAACTTTAGATGTTATTAGAGAAATGATGAATAATATTTTATGTGGTGTAAAGTATTTTGTATGAAGTGACAGAATTTAAGTAGTGGTATGGAAAGTGGATTTATTGAAAATCCTGTAGTGTTGGGGATGTGGATTAAGATTAAATATAATACAGTATAAAATAAGTCAACCTATTTATGATGTAATGGATAGTGACATTTTTCTAAAATCTGTAAGAGCTTAAAATAGGAGCCAAGGTAGAAAATTAAGGTAGACCCAAGATAATATGTGGCCTTAAATTACATTCAGTCCATGATATTCTTTATTATAATTTTATAAGATGTCCATCCCACACTTGTTATCATGAAAAATTGCACTGGTATATACATTGTATAAGGGAATCAAAGATTTAAGTAATGGTAATAGCTATACTTTCAAATGAGGATAAGGTAGAACAATTTATTGCAAGAATAATGAAACAAAAAACAAATAAGATGCTAAAAGAATGTAAGAAGAAATATCTTATGAATGTTTTTTATTGGATATTATAGATCAAAATACAGAATAAAAGTATAAAATATAAGAGATAAAATATTGAAAAGAAAACTTGATATTATTGTGGATAATATAATAAAGTACTATATCTTAATAAACATTTTAAATAATTAAATATTTATTTTATAAGAAAATAATAAAAAATAGAAGGAATAAAATAAGGTATAGAATTGTAATTAGATAATAAAATCATAAGAAGATTAAAGGTGAATGAATGATAATATAAAAGAATATTTTGGGAAATATTTATAATTTAATGATATATATGTTGTTGATATATTTTTAATATAAAATTATTAATAAATATCTTAATATTAATGGAATAAAGTATGGAATATACTATAAATATTTGTAAATAATTTTAGAATGAAGTATGAATTATTTTAGTTTATTATAATTATTTTGATAATATTAGTTTATAAAGTTTTGTATATGTTAAATATTGTTTTTATTAAATATAAGATATGTGTAAATTCTTTTTTAAATTTTGTATTACTGCTGTAATAAATGTTTGTTTTTAATTTAATAAAATGTTGAAAGTCTCTTTTCTTGTTTTCCAAGTCATTATTCATCATCTTTGTCACACATATATTGTAATAATTAAAAATATTTTGGGGTTATTGCACATAATCTCAAATAAGATAAGAAATAAGAAAAATATTGTGATTGATTAAGATATTTGATATTGGATCCAAACTATTAATTAATTCAATACATTGGATCATCAAGGTATAGATCCAGGATATTGTCATATTTTAAAGAATATTTATAAAAATACAACAGCAACAATTAGATTACATAATGATATTGAAAAAATCAATATTGAGAAAGGTATAAGACAAGGTGACTCCATATCTCCAAAACTCTTTACAGCAGTGCTCCAAGAAGTATTTTGTGGATTAAAATGGGAAACTAAAGGAGTGAAAGTAAATGGAGAGTATTTAAGTCATTTAGATTTCGCAGATGATGTAGTTGTTTTTGCAAATAATGCTTCAGAACTGCAGGAAATGTTACAGGAGTTAGCAGATGAAAGTAGAAAAGTAGGACTAAAGATAAATGTTAAAAAGATTAAAGTAATGTTTAATCGATTTGCTCAAAATATGAAAATAAAGATTGATTATGAAGAATTAGAAGAAGTTAACAGTTACAAATACCTTGGTCAGATTATTAATACAGATGGAAACATAATGGAGGAAATTAATCATAGAATTAAACTTGGTTGGAGTGCTTTTGGTAGAAATAACTTGATACTAAAAGGAAATATGCCTATGTGTTTGAAAAGGATGGTTTTTAACAAATGTGTTTTACCAGTTCTTACTTATGGATCTGAGACTTGGACACTTAATAGAAGAGCAATACAGAGACATCAGACCACTCAAAGAAGTATGGAGAGATGTATGTTGGAAGTAATAAGAAGAGATCGTAAACGCAATGTATGGGTAAGAGAACAAACAGGTGTTACTGACCTCATTGAAAAAATTAAAAGATTGAAGTGGAGTTGGGCTGGACATATTGTTAGAAGAGATGATAATAGATGGACAATTGAAATTTTAAACTGGATTCCAAGAGATTGTAAAAGACCCAGAAAGAGACCACATGTGAGATGGATGGATGAAATAAGAAAGTGTGCAGGGATGTTGTGGAGAAGAGAAGCTAAAGATCAGAGAAGATGGATTAAACTTGGAGAGACCTTCATCCTGCAGTGGATTGATAATGTTTGATGATATATATATATATATATATATATATATCATATATATATATATATATATATATATATATAGTATATATATATATATATATTACTCAATAATCATAATGAAGACATAATAACTAGTATCCCATATAAAATTAAAATGATTAGATTATAATACATGGTGATAAGAAATTATTTTGAATTTGTTTAAGATAATTAATAGTTATAAGAGTTAATTAATAAATTTAATTTAGTTTTTAGTCAATTTATTAAAAAATTAGTTAATTATTTTGAAAAGGAGCAATTGATTAGTATGTTTGTTTAATTATTTTTAAATGTAGCTGAATGTAAGTAAATTCCCTCTCTGCATTCGGTTATTTAAATTTTATTTATTTATTTTAAAAAACAACAGTTACCTAAGATGTTGATTCAGTGAAGGAATATTGATAAAGGAGTGGAATATTAATAACTTTAATAAGTAGATGAATATTATATTGCATTCTAATTAAATTTAATATAGGAAATTTTAATATTAAATATAATTTAATTACTTTATTGTGAGTCATGGGAGTATCATTGACAATTTAGTAGAGTAGTGTTTTGTGATATTCCTATGCCACTGAGGGTATAGTTTTTGGTATATACTCAATGTTAAAAAGGGTTTACCTTCGTGATTAGGTAACAAATCTCATAAATATTAACATTTTATTGTTAAACAATTTATTAATATTGATATAATATATTAGACATAAAATGGATATATTTATATTATTAAAATTATATGTAAAAGAAACAAATCTGATAAGACTGAGATGAAAGTTTGTTATTAACACCTACCATACATCATTGTAATAATTGCCTGTGTGGGTTGTCCGGTTAAGTTACAATATATATATAACTCTGTGGATGGCTTGTGTGACTAAGTCGAAACGTCAATATATTGATATTAAAAGTTTTTAACATGGATGAACCCGCAAAATATGTATTTTATATATTTAACCCGTGCAAATCTTCGTTTTAACATATATATATACAAAAAAACCTATAGATAGTAAAACTAATATTTATTTAAATTTTCATCAGAATTTAGTGCTTCCTGTACTGGAAAATTTTAATTCCTGAAAAAAGATGAGTCAGAAGTTCACTTGTGTTGTTTATGACCCTAGATTTTAACATAAGCTCTGTAAACAAAAAAATTAGCCTTTAGATAATTTCTAATCTTTTTATATCTCTCCATTTTCTGCTATCCAAAATCATTTATTACCACCTCTCTAAGATTCAATGATTTCCTCCCAAAAGTTTCAAAAATTTTATGTACTTTTTTATGAATGTATGTTGTTATATTTGTCTAATAAAAAACATTTATGTAAACTTCACAAGATTTATTACAGAAGAAAAAAATTAATATTTAATAATAAAATCATTTAATCTTACTTAATCACTAACCTCTTCACTCCAGCTTAAATATAGTTATGATGGGCCTAACTTGTTAATTTTAATTTCCATATATATATATATGGTTTTCAGTTTGAATTCAGTTGTTTTTTTTATCTAAATTATTTTCTGTAATAATTAATATTTTAAATATTAATAAATATTTTTAAAAAGTGAAATAATTTAAAAATTCATTACATTTTTAATTTCTAATTAAAAATTTAAAAAAACAACTTACACTTAAATCTTCAATTTGTATTAGATTGCTGCAGCATAAAAATTAGTACATATAAAAATTGAATATATTTTTATTAATAATAATAATATCACTGAAATAAATAAAAATACATTTGCAATGCAAAAACAAGCTTTCAAATAAAAATAAAACCTTGCTTTTTGCCAAATACAACATGAAAAGCCACTATTAGTTTCATATGAGGAAAAAATCAATTTTTAGAGTTTTATTTTTCACCTAATTAGGCCTGACATCTACTAAAAAAATGAAGAATAAAATATAAATTCATAATTTTTAACAACAAACTATGATCCTGGGAGAAAATATACTAAACAAGCAACTATGTTAGAGGAAACAATATGGAACAGATAAGCCCTACTATAGTTACTATTCAAAACTAACAAAGAAAAGCTTAAAGCATAATTAATTTATCTTTTTTTTCTCATGTGTCATAGCATCAGGCAGGAAGTGAACCCGCTAATCCAGGACAACTGCTTGTAAAGCAGCTGTCACTGACCTCTCCACCACCAATGCTTGACATTATTAATTTATCATTTTGCAATAAAAAAAATTCTTTTTTACACTTTACTTGTCTTATAATATACTTTTTTTTTCTCAGTTGGTCTTGAAACAAAAGACCAAGACCCCGAAGAATCCACCAACACCCCACACCAAGATACACCAAAAACCTCGGACCGACTGGAAACCACAAGACAACACCACCACCATAACCAAAAAACTACATATACTACTACTGAATTCAAAAACTTACCTAGAATAATACCTGATTGACAAATAACTATTTAAAACTCTCAAAAACTAAAAAGAACCCGATAGTGACTTTAATTTTTCTATATGAGACTCTATTTACCAGAACTTTTTGTTTATTTTAACTGATATTTATATTTTCTGGATATTTCCCACCTGAATAAATGTTTCTCTCCAATATAATTACTACTTAACATGAATATTTAGTTTGTCAAAATAAAAATATTTCTAATATCAATTCTCATTTTCTTATAATAATTTATTATTTTTTATTATAAATTTATTTTTAATAAGATTTAAACATCCTCCAAATTTCAAACCCCAACTAATATCTAAAAATCATTAATTCTCATTACTAGAATTACCCCCCTTAAAAAAAATAAAAAAAATCTTTTTATTTTTTTGTTTTACAACTACAGAGGGCACATATTTCAGCGATTCTTAGAATTCTCCCCATATAAATAAAATTAAAGTTGATTTCAACACAAAACAATAATACTGAAGGATCAAAAAAACGGTTTTTAAAAGAAATACACTTTCTTTTTCTTTTGAACACTATCAACTCACCCAAATAAAATTTAGAACCAGACCAAACATATCACACAGAGGCAATGTTTCTAATTTTAGATACTATCTATTTAAGAAAGGTAAACTAAAATACACTAGTTTATATAAAAAATCCATGACCAGTAATTAATTTTAAATGAAAACAGATGCTCATGAGAAAACTTCAGACAAAATAATAACAGCAACATGTTTACTAAAATGCTATGAAATTCAGAAAAATTGTTGATAATAAGAAGACATAGTGCTATTCTAAAATGATTACAGATCTTCTAGCAAGATGTAGCAAACTCTCCATACAGTAGTGCTATCCAGTACAAACCCTAGTAACCAATGGATGCAAAAGGATTTGTGCATAAAATCCCTATCTAGTGCCTACTCATACAATATCACCAAATTAGTTTCCAGCTTGTGGCCTTCATCAGTGAGAAGCCTTGTATGTGAGAGCATTGCACCTAGATCTTAAGATCTAATGCAACCCTCCAACACCACCTTTTATCTACTTAGTTAATTATAAAGCTAAGGAGACCAAGATGAAAATGCAGTAATATTTTCAGTCCAAGCCCATTCACACATAATCATATAAATCTCAACCTAATTCAGCATCTATACATTTTGATGTCTTTGATTCTTCAAAAGACACTGTCACAATTACCCCAAATCCAAGACTCATCACTGATGAAAACCACAAACTAAAAACTAATCTGGGGATATTGGATGAGTAGACATAAAATTGGAATTTTATGCACAAATCTTCTTGCATCCATTAATTACTAGTGCTTGTATTTGGTGGCACTATCGTATAGAGTTTTCTACTGTTATTAACAGCCTGTATAACCATATGAAATGGTGACCATGTGATCCTCAGACAACATGTGTTAATTATACCAGTACAAGACCTTGGACTTTTTATGATAGATACCATTCATTCATATTTTAATCATATCTGGTAAAGAGTACTGATATTCACTTAGATGATTAAAAATATCTCTGTGCATGTGATTATTAATTCTATATTTAATCTTTGGATTTATAATGTTTGACAAAATGTATAAAATTTGTAAATTATTATAACATTACTACTACTTTTCAAAGTTTTCTTGTAACATTAAGAAACGTATTTAGATGCAATATTTAATTATAATAATATATTTAGAATAATCACACAAAAAATATTTACATATTTTTCAGCTCAAGTAATTATTAAGCAAATATATAAGCATTTATTAATCCAAATTTATTAACATGAAAGCAAAATTTTAATTAAAAACAAAAACACATTACACATATATAAACACATAATCAATGGCATATATAAAAATCTTTTAAATAATTCTTTATAAGAATCGAAATATTTAGACTTATTCTTACATATCAGGCTTTCCAAAAATCCTATAGAATGAAAAGGATTACAGAATAATGAATGTTGCTGAAAAAACATGGGACTATGGTAACCAGCAATTTGTTCTTGCATTGTGAAATCCTTGGCTTATTATATATATATATATACAATAGATCAGGTCATAAGAGAATATTTTCAAAACATTACTATTTCACACAATAATGTATAATATACACATTACTGCACAGTATACAGAAAGGCACTGAGTCTATTTTCACACACACAAAATTCTGTATTTAATGTCTAAGTTTAATATTTGAAATACAGGCATTCTTCATATACCTGGAGCTTAATGGTAAATATAGGGGATTTGAACACAGACTTTCAAGCACCCTTCAACTATCCACAGTCTCATACCACTTATACGCATGACCACACATGTAAAAAAGATAAATAATAACCAATATACATATTTGTGCTAAACCAGCACTCATCAGTTGTTCATATCATCATCTGGATAGGGTCCTATACATGAGGGGTCAAAGTGACTTGAGGGCAACATGGGCATCAGCATGGGATTTGGGCTTTATATCATCAGATTTTCAATGTTATGGATGGCTGAAAAGTTGGGAGTTGGAGTAGATTGAAGCCTGTTCATTAAAGTATGAAGATTTGCTATCTTAATATTAACTGAGCACTGATTATATATGTGTGTGGGAGATGATGATCTGGACCAACTGATGAATGCTGGTTCGGCACAAAATATGTATATTGGTGATTATCTTTTCTACATGCATGTGGTCATGTACATCAGTGGTATGAGACAGTGTGGATAGTTGAAGGGTGCATTCTAGTCTGTGTTCAAATCCCCTATATTTATCTAAGTTTAGGTATAACTTTTTTTACTGTTAAATGCAATGATAGTGAAGGATATGATCCAACTTCTTTTGTTTTAGCTTCATAGTAATGAAAAATCTATAAAAGTTGAACACTGATTACATAATTTTTTTATTGTGTGGGGAGAGGGTGGAGTTTGAAAATTTTCATAAATTTTAAAGAAGTATATTTTAAACAAATTTGATTTTTTTTTTTAAGTGCAGTAAATAAACTTTTTATTTCATAGATAACATCAGTTCTTACGACATTTCTTATGCTCTTCTTTGACAGTTATTTATTGCATACGTAAAAGAGAATTAACTACTGTAGTATTTGAGTATTACAAAGCTAAAATTTATTTTCATGAAAGTTCCTTTACCTCAAATATTGAAAACTCTAAATTCTGGTTTAATTAGCTCATCAAAAGTATAAAAAAAAGAATGAGAATAAAACAATATGATATATGCTAAAGAATTGTATCATATTATAGTTATAATAAAAAGAGTATTTTATCACAATCTAATTGGCAAGAGTGGAAAACTAAAAGTCCTCGGTCTTAATTAATCACAAACTATAAAATTGTGAATAAGTTAGTAGGTAAAAAGATGAAATGTCATTAGTGTAAAGATATTTGTACAGAGAAGAGAGGAAAATAAAACGAGAAGAAAAACATCTACCTATTAAGATTACAATAAATAAAAAAAATACAGGTGTGAATAAATATATAAATATTGTATTCTTGGTAAAGAGATTATTAAAATATTTGAAAAGTTAATAGGGATAATAATAAGTAATACAACAACAGAAAAAGTATAAGAATCATACTATTAACAATGTAACCACAAGTAATTAATTAAGATGTCAAATTTTAAAATGTGGGGGGGGGGGGGTGTTCGCGACAATATATTACGTTGAAACAGCATCATATTGTTAACAATGAAGGTACAATAAATGAAATAAGATATCAAATTTAAATGTGAATTATATGCTTACATGTATGTTTGTGTTCGTACCAATATTTTAGTATTTAAGTAAATTGTAATATTATCATACAGAGTAAATATTTTTTTAAAAAAAGATAAAAGATATTTAACATTATATATATATCAAATACATATATCGTTTCTTACACCCGCGCATATTACCCAGAAAGTATATTTGTTTATATGTTTATATAAGTAAATGTATGCTAATATTTGTTGTGCATTTTTAACTTTGTTCTGTATACTTTTTCAAAAGTGTAATAAATAAATTTTAACTTGGACGGAGAAAATGCGGTTAACTCTCGACTGAAGCATAAAAGAAGTTTCTAACATGCAATACTGCCATCTAATGGAAAATCAGTAAAACACTCATAAAACAGTAGTTCACAATTTCACTTTTAAAGAGAAGCTAGGCATACTTACATTAAAACCGTGACATTCTTTTCGATGCCAAATTATTCACAAAGCCATTTTCTTTTTTCTTTTAAATTCGACTAAGTTACATTTGCATCAAAACGTGATAATTCTTTGCTAGATATAAAATTCCTTTCTCTAGATAAGAAAGAGATCTTTATCTTTTATTATCGGAAAGATTGGTTGTTTATTCAAATGCAAGCAGATTAACAGCTTTGTTTTGTCTGCCAATATTTTAAAATAAAATTATTTAAAAACTAGCTTTCCTTAAAAATGATATATATATATAAAGGAAAAAATAAAATTAAACTATTAACTGAAGGATTGAAATACACGCAAATAACATCTCCCAACATACACCATCCTAAGCAAATGTTATCATAAAAATCTTTATCATATCAGTAAACTGATAAAAATCAGCTACGTGAATAGAAATGAAACATAATATTAAGTAAGAGAGATCACAGCTGATAATTTCAACTGTTATCTCTTTTTTTAATTTTTTAGTAACGTATAAATAAAATGATTATTTATTACAGGAAGATATCGTGCTTTTTTACATTTTATTTATTAACTTGAAAATATAAATATATATACACGTTTTCATGTGTGCACAGAAAAAAAAAGATACGCTGTAAATTGCAAGGATATATAAATAAAATGATTTGGTATAATAAACAATTATAAAGATTATCATCCTAGGATGTAATGGTTTATTATCTACAATAATCATCATAAGCTTTTATCAGAACGTGAATAAATAAAATATATTAAGACATTAAAAATACATAACATATTTATAAAATTATCATCGCAATGCGTACTGCTTACATGTTCTAAAAAGTAAAAAAAATGGAAAGATAATTTTTTTATGAAATCTCATGAATACTGAAAAATATTATCAGGTTAATTAACACTGTGCAGACAGCTGCTGCTCTAGAATAAAAAATAGTAGCAATCTCATCCAAAAAACTTGAATGCCGTTTGACACACAATGAACCTAAGTATCATGTATTTAAGAGTATTAAAAAACTCTCATTGCAATCTCCCGCATGCTTTCAAAATCACACCAACTGATTGACCCTCTACTTAACACTCTTCTGAAAATAAATATGTGTACTGGAAAGTGCGTTCACATTTCTATCCCTCCATTGCTCCCATAGAAGAGACCAAAGTATGCAGCAATAACAAGCAACAATGCCTTAAAACATAGACGCTTCTCATTAGAGCTAAAGTAATTTGACTTCCCCAGTGAAGCTAAACTTAAAAGCTCTACCTACCCTACATTTTCTAAGATTTAAAGAAAACCACTGAAATGTAGAAGATTCATATGTTCTGAGTCATAAGGAAGCAGGAACACAGCACCATATTTTTCATATCAGTTCCAATTTGTATCACATTTGCGATGTTATCCCAGTAATAACAAAAAACGATTTAAATATCAATCAAATTCTAAAATTCTTTGAAAAGAGATCCTTTACTTTGCAAGCATACTAGATAGCACATTCATATTATATGCTTTTTGGTATACAAGATAGACTTTCACTTACACTAATAATCTCAGATGACATCCACATACTCTTACTCATAAGCTGAAAACAATATAGTAAAGTGATAGAAAAATAACTGATGTAAACATACCAATATCTAGTACTAATGCATCTAAATTTGAGGCTGTAATATGACACAGCTTCTTCCAAAAACAACAACAAAAAATCAATTTATTTGTTACTTTTTGTGAAATGCATAACAAGGCAACACTGTTACTCATTACTACATGTGTAAATTTAATCTCTGCAAACAATCTGTAAGCTCTTACAATACCTGTAACCTGAACTGTACTATTTCAACTAAGTGACATCCTATTATTCTGTATTGTCACACAAAAAAAAAATTCAACCTTTTTTTCATAATCTACCGAGAGGTCATCGCATCCGCCTTGCAAGTAAGTAGTTAGTTGCAGATGGTTGTGGTTTCGCGTCCCGGCCAATGCTATGACATATGGAAAAAAAAAATTTTTTTGAAAGACAATAACTATGATTATGAGGGAAATAATTATTTCCATCATTGCAATAAAATTACTTATTGAAGAAAAAATATTTTTCCATAATAAAGAATATGTAAAGTACATTTAAATTAATTTATGTAATTCAAATGCAATCTGCAACACATTACAATTGATAAGTGAAATAAATTTTGAAGATGTACTATATTGTAAAAATTATTTATCCTTAAAAGAAGTCAAACTTTTCTATGTCTGGGCTATATGCCCAAAGACTATCTTAGCTTCATTAAATATTGTCTCCTCTTAAAATGCTATAAACTACAGCAAATGCATCTACTTCCTACTATCATGACATTCTCCACTCACTTTTTCTTTTTCCATGATTTTTAATAAAAGCTTTTTAGTAAATTTTAATATCTTATCTCATATTTCTCCATTCTTGTTCTAAAGACCTAAACAAAAACAAAAAGAATTTTTATGCTTTTCATTTCTTTTATCTTGAATTTTTTCCACTCTCCATATAATTTATCCTGATGGTCTATCAATATAATACATTTTAAAAATAAATGTTTAATATTCTTTTATTCCCACATAAATCATATTCACATTTTCAATTATTTATTTCATTTTTGTCTTTTTTCCCTGGTATCTAAAACTTCTATTCCAGCACCAAATAACAATAATCTCTTTCCAATATTATCACACATCCTTTCATGATTTATATTTTCAATCTTACATAACTCCTGGTTAATCATATTCATTTACCTAAACTCTTCTTTTTCCTTTTCTTTAATTAACTTATATATTCTCTTCTTATGCCCTTTAGGATTATGTGGCTGTAATATTATATTCTTTACACATTTACTTCATATTTTAAATAAATACATAAAAATAAATTGTCTATATCTTAACTTTGCATATTATAAAACTATTATCATTTAATATTTTTAATATATTGATTAGCCCTTTCATGAAATCAAATTAAACACTATTTTGACTCATCTACTTTCATTCATATCTTGTAACTATCCAAACATTTTAAATTTGCTTTTGATTTTACACCATAAAAAACCTCTTCATTTTCATTTGAATAGCTTTATTTTCTGTCTATAACTCATCATTTAATAAATATCTATCTACTTTTTTTTTAACTTGATCTAAAAATTTCTGAGTTCCTCACAAATATTATCTGCACTAATGTTTATCATATACTTTTTCATCTTTTATATATATTGTTATATAAATCTAAACTATATTTTATTCATATTTATTTTCATAATTCCACTAACCAACATTTTTATCCTCTTTTCCCATTCCACATATTTACACATCTCTATACATTTATCTTATATTTAACATACAGAAATTATTTATTAACTTTGCACATTAACTTTTTCACTGAAAAAAATTTTTTTTAACTGAACAGTTTTTTTATTGTCCAAGTGAATTAAAGTTTTACAACTTTTGATTGGTCAATTACAAAATCAGCAGTAAAAATATACTCATCTTTTAATATTATATTCATTTTAGTTTCGTTTGTAAAAAGTATATTAATAATTTGTCAGATTATGAAAGTGAATGAAAGTTTTTTCAAAAATAAATTTCTATTTATAATTATAAAAATATTCGATAGCAAAAGACCTAAAAAGAAAGTTTGTAACAAATTAGAAAGTGCTGTGGATGTTATTGTTTTTTATTGTCCAAGTGAATTAAAGTTTTACAACTTTTGATTGGTCAATTACAAAATCAGCAGTAAAAATATACTCATCTTTTAATATTATATTCATTTTAGTTTCGTTTGTAAAAAGTATATTAATAATTTGTCAGATTATGAAAGTGAATGAAAGTTTTTTCAAAAATAAATTTCTATTTATAATTATAAAAATATTCAATAGCAAAAGACCTAAAAAGAAAGTTTGTAACAAATTAGAAAGTGCTGTGGATGTTATTGATTTCTTTCTCAATTTATGTTCATATAAAAGTAAAGAATTTTTTACTAAAATCTTATTATTTTTCTAAAATAATTATAATTTCAGCATATTTTATAAAAATAATTTATAATATGAACAAAAAATAATTAAAAAGAACAAAAAATAATTAAAAAAACACTCTAAAATATTCATTTTCATTTTGAAAATCAAAACAAAGAAGTTGGAATGGTGAAAATTATTGACAGGTGCTATTTTCTTATTCAAAATGAAAACCAACCAATCAGCATCTAGGATAACCTGCCTTCTCCCATTGTTAGCATCTTACATCAATATTATTGATTTTTTACTTTAAAATAATTCTAGAGAAGGCAGCATCTTGCGATACTTTTTAAGCTTTAAAATAAGCGTAAAACACTACAGGAATGTAAAAACTGACAGTTTTCGAGCGTCTTGAAGCTGTGAACGATAATCCACGGGTGTTTCTTGGAAACACTTTACTAAACCATCATGTTTATTGTTTATCTATATAATCTAATTTAATTATTTCATTAACTTATTTTCATTTAGAGTAATAACTTTCAAACAATCTTCTGAACATTTATAATTTACTTTTAATTTTTTTTCATTGATATAGAAGTCCATTCTTCTTTTAATCCTTTAAATAGACTCACTTGATGTCAGTTTACAACCCAATCCATATGTACTTTTTTTTAATTCTGTTTAAAAGGTTTAGAATGCTTAATAAATAATAATGTGCTTTATTTTCATAATAATTTCTTTTCCCTTTTCTCAATAATTTCTCTTTATGATATTCTTTTGTATATTTCCTCCTTCAATCTGAACTTAATTTGTTTCTTTATTTACTTTTTTTATATATAAAGTATGAATATAAAGATAAATTTGTTGACTTTTTTTGTAAACAATTATTCTGTTATTTTCCTGAAGGTTTGTGATGATGGTGTTTTACTTGTATTCATATGTTGGACTATATACATAATCTAATATGTGTATTAAATGTATTTAGAAAAAATTAACTTTATTTAAATATCCTAAATACCTTCAACTGATGTGCTATTACTAACAGTTGAATGTACTTGGAATATTTAAATAAAGTTAAATTTTTCTAAAGACATTCAATCCTCATGATGGAATAGTCCAACATATAAAGACAACTATAAATCACATGATCACTACCTCTTATACTAGCACATAATTGTTATTAAACAAGGCAAAACTTTCCATACAGTAGTGTCACCTTATGCCAACCAGAGTAATCAATTGATGCCAGAAGGCTTGTGCACTAGATAGGGATTTTATGCACAAGCCTTCTGTCATCCATTGATTACTCTGGTTGGCACAGAGTGGCACAACTGTATGGAGAGTTTTGCCTTGTTTAAAGACAACTATTCCATTTTCTGTTTTTTATTGTAGTTTTCTACTTAATCTATTTTTACTAATTTTCATTTATCATAATCTATTTATCAAAATTTTTTGAAAGCAACAAATGAATATTAAAAGAAAAAAGATATAAAGAAATTATAATATTTAGTATAGTATTTCTAGATTTGTAATATAGTATTATATATTTTGGTCAAATGAAATATACATTTCAGTATATTTGCATTTAAAATTCTGGCATAGTCCTTTCACCCTTTAGTCATCTTCTTTATTATGAATTTATGTAAGATAATTATGGCATTCAAAGGTAGATTAATTATACCTTTTAATTCGAATTGGGAAAATATCATTAATTTAATAGTAAATAATTTACTCTTTTTAATAGCATTAATCATAAATAAATCAACATGAAGCTATTATCTAAGCATAAATTTAAAATAATATCCGACACCTTAAATATTTAAAATATAAATCATTATCTTATTACTACAAAATATATACAATTTATAAAACACATTGGAAATACATGAAATAATAATTTATATATATAATATTTATTCAGTAAATATTTTTCTATCTTTAAACAGTTTACATTACAATTTACAAATGATTTATGCCCAAATGAGGATGTCAATATAGTATTCTATTTTAATTTAAAAATTCAAATAAGTTCACAGTCATAGACAAGTGCAATATTTTAGTTATTTTGAGAGCTTTGGTATATGTATACTGGATGTTGACAGCTGATCTTTTATTTTTATATATATATAAAATTCATAGATGGCATTTGATGTATGCACTCTTTTTTTTTCCTTTTATTAAGTTACTGTTAAGGGTGAAACATTCTATGATATTTTGTTAAAACATTTAAAGACATTTCATCTGAAATTGGTTCCTGTATTTAAAAAGAATCCTGCTAAATAATCCTACCATTAGTTTTAGAATATGCACAAGAGCTAACTTTATTTTAGACACCTGTTAAAATTATATTTTAGTTATGGTACTTTTTTTTATAAAAAAAAAAAAAACAATTTGGGAATGCTGAATCTATTAAATTTCTTAGAGATACAGCTTTATAGTATTCTTGTACAAAAATATCAATCATAATATATGATCCATGTGTATTTAGGAATTAACCCATCTTTTATTACATGTTTTATAAGCTTTAAAATGTTAAATGTATGTAATTATTAATAATTTTAGATTACTATTTATTACTCTTTTTAAATAATTAAACTTAGAATTATCTTACATAATATTAAAATTACCTTACACATATATATTTTTAAAAATATTTATTATTATTAATGCATAAATAAAAATCAAATATTATACACGTGTATACATGAACATATACACGCATGTAACATAACACATGTCTGTTTATTAGTGTTATGAATTGTTTCCTTCTTAAAATGTAGGCTTACTATTATATTCAAATGGCTTTAACTTTCCCTTGCTTTGACTATTTGTCTCTAAAGAGTAAATGACTTAAACTGTACTGCAGTGAAATACTAAGTGATTATAATAGTCTGAAATGAATATATCATTTTAAGAATATATACAATCATCATTATCAAGAAGAAGAAAAAAATATATGCATAAAAGGTAAACTTTAATTTAACAATAAATATAGAAATCAGCGCATGAAACAGAAAAAACAATGATTTTTTGATCCTTTAATCCATTTGTTTGTGATGCTGTATTTTAATGTCTTCTGCAGAATTTCTTTTTCTGTAAAACAGTCAAATATAATTCTCCATTTTAATCTATCCTCATAGATAATATCCCAATTAAGCAATCAATATTACACTTCTTTAGAGTGTATTTACAATAATCTTCATAATATGACTGAGCCTGCTTTTCTCATGAAAGTTATTCACAACCTCATAACAAACCACTTTTTAAAAAAGTATCTTACTCTTTCAGCTATTTTACATGCCTAACCCAAAAAAATATGTTTTTACTACCAAAGATTCTCCATCATTTCATCAAATAGGGAAAATAAATATGCTATTATTATATTTTAAATAATTGTTATAAAACTTTTTCTTAGTAACCTTATGATTCATTAAGAATATATGTCTCACTTCATGCAATAAAACAGTTGAAGTAATTACATCGTTAGAATAAAGTATTCTATCTATAAATCAATTAAATAATACAGAAGAACATTATACACTGTGTTTCATTTGTCATACAAGAGTATTTGTCAAATTAAAAAAAATATTTAGTAGTTAAACTTGGAGACATTCTTAGGGTGATAAACATGCAAACCGAAAGTTATTGATTTTTTTTTTTCAGATACAGGCTGAATCTATAATATTTAAATACAGGTATACTTTATATCCCTGGAGTTTAGATGTAATTTGAGGAAAATTGAACCCAGACTTTCAAGTTCCCTTCAGCTATCCAACCCATCTGGTACAACCAATACACATGACCACACACATGTCAAAAGATAAGTGATCTCCAATATACGTATTTCATGCTGAACCAGTACCCATCAGTTCAACAGATCATCATCTCCCAGACATGTATATATAAACAATGCTCATGTTTATACTAATATAGCAAATCTTCAAATTTTAATGGGCAGGCTTCAATCTACTCCACTCCCCAACTCTTCAGCTATCCATACCATTGAAAATCTGTTGATGGAATGCTCAAATCCCTTGATGATATCAATATTATTGCCATGCCCATGTTGACTTTAAGTCACTCTGACCCCTCATGTACAGGACCTTGTCCATTTAAATACACAGAAGAGGGATGGGAATGATTCAAATTGAATCTGTAATATTTAAATACAGATATACTTCACATCCCTAGTTTGAAGATTTGCTACCATAATATAAATTGGGCACTGAGTATGTCTGGGAAATGATGATCTGGACAAACTGATGAGTACTGTATAAGCATAAAATACATATATTGGAGATGATTTATCTTTTTCACATATGTATGGTCATGTATATCAGTTGTATCAGATGGATTGGATAGCTGAAGGGAGCTTAAAAGTCCGGATTCAAATCCCCTATAATTACATTTAAACTTCAAGGATATAAAGTAATCTGTAATTAAATATTATCCATACATATTCATAGTATTATTTCACAGAAGCTCCCAAAGAAATAAAATTACTATGAATTCATTTATCCGTAATAAGAATATTTATTATAATAATGATAATACATATATTATAATGACTTAGTCACTCTTCTATCTCAATGTCTAAGTTATTTTAAACATTTCATGATTGGCTAAGTATAAATTAAATTTCAGTCCATTAAGTTTTATATTTATATTATATAGATACACATTGATGAAGACCTGCATTTATAATTAAATTTGTAAATAAATAAAAAACTCTTTGCAACTAAAATTATTTTAAATTAATCTGTTTCAAATTTATATTATAGGAACAACACTTAATAATAATCTATAAAACTTTTCTCAATTAAAACTCTTAGAAAATCTTTTTTTATTAAGCCTTGTTCCTGGTTTTAGTATTTTAAGGGTTATATGTAAACATACACATTTATGTTTGGCAAATCAATTGAATAAAAATGATTATTGGCTTAATTAATTAAGAAATTTTTGGTAAAATGGAAAAAATTACTAGCTTAATTAATTAAGGAATTTTTGATAAATTGAATGAATAAAGATAAGTACTGGCTTATCTAAGTTTTAAAAAAAATGTCAGCAGGTAATCACTGGCTTTGTTAATTAAAAATTATTGGGTAAATGAGTGGGCTTGTTAATTAAAAATTTAATGATGTAAAAAGACCATCTCAGCATTATAGAATTCATTCTGATTTTATTTATCATCAAGCCTACTTCATCTTGTGATTGTTACCTTTGGCTACTTCAAACAATGTATCCTGAACCTTTTCCAGTGATCAAGTTGATAATGATGAGCAGCTAAAGTGCCAGGGAACAAACTTCACTTCTTCAGTATGTAGCCTATAGCCATTGGCTGTGTAACATTGCTTGCTGAGTTTAGTCAACAAAGCTAACATCTGCAATTCAACAAGTGCACTTCTCAATATTAAGGAAAATTTTCAGGACAAATTCTCTACAAAATTAAAAACCAGTAAATGAAAAACTTCATGTGGAAACTACTAAGGAGCTCCATTTCCACACATATGTGCATCTATATAGCATTCAACTTTTCAGAAAATAATATCCCCTTCACCATCTTTTCCCTGGGACTTGGGGTCAACTTTTATTTATGAACTTTTATAAAACATTCAACAAGCCAGTGAGATAATTTAAATCAGTGGTCTTCAATCTTTGGTCCGTGGATCAGCACCGGGCCACAGAAATTTTCTGTCAGTCTGCTCTAGACTGACAGGAAAGTTTGTAATAACTAAATAATAAGATTTTAAACTTTTAATTAATATAAACAATTTTTTTTTATTTTTTCATTGCATTTTTACCTGATTAAAAAAAAAGAGAGAGAACGAAAACAAAATCTAATCAATCATACATAAATTAATTTGTTTTTCTATTTATCACAGATGTTTATGGGGGGGGTAGAATTAAATTTTTTATTATTTTTTAAAAAAAATTCAAAATTTAAAAAAAAAGTTTTTTATTATACAAACTCCATATATATATATCTTCATCTTCTATATTTAACATTAAATACAGATATTACATTTATCATAATCATTGTCATGTAATTACACTAGCTGTGATATTTCCCAATATTCAGGTGAATAACATTTTATTCTTGCATGTTTTAACAATGAAATAATAAATGTAGAAATGCAAGCACATTAATGAGAACGATTGTTATTGTACTGTTTTCTGCAGCAGTATGACTGCGCAACTCAAGAAAGAGTGTTCAGCATGTGAAGGTAAGCAACATCATTACAATACACAGTAACTAGTGTGCTGTTTTGGTCAGTTATAACAATTATGCTTATCTAAGGTTTACATCTTTATGAAAATTTATCTGTAAACTACTGGGTCTGTGAAATCTTATCCTTATTTTTGCCAGTCTGCAGGTGTGAAAAGGTTGAAGACTACTGATTTAAATGATGTAATTTTATACTTAGCTATTTATCTGTTATATAGGCTATATTTTTTTTTGTTTGTATGTTATAGCACTTTATACCATTTAATGTATCTGATAGTATGATAGTTTAAGTTTTAATAACAGAAGCTAGTTTGCTTTTAAAATTTTATATTTTTTATTTTCTCTACATAAGAAGCTTTATATTTAAGAAAAAAAATAACTTCTGTGATTGTTTAATTACAATCCATGTTGGTTTTAATGGAAATTTTCAACAACAACAAAAAAAGAGTTTTAAAAAGAGATAGATTTTATTTTTATAGTTTATATTTAATAAGTAATATAATCCTTTTGAAGATTTTGAAAATTATTATTAATACGTGTGTGTGCTTGAATCAATGTGCGCGTTATTATATAAATTGTTTGATAAGCTGATTAAATTGGTTAGCAGTTTTATTTGCTTATTCTGTTTGCATCACTTGTGTTGAAATTTAAAAAAATAGGGTGTGTGTGTGTTCATTGTACAGGGTGATCCTGGATATTTATCCACTATGTAAATTTATTATTATACGTTTGCCTCCCCCCCCCTCCATAATTTTATTATTATTAGCGCTTGAGATGTTCACAGCTGGTTATGTTTTGCATTGCCTATAAAGACACTTCTCCCCCAAATTGATATATGTTTTTGTTTTATAACATAGTTAATTAAGAGGTCTATTTATTGTCATTCTAAGTTTTTTAGTGATTGGATCAAATGCACCGCATATAGGCTTAATTTTTGTAATGGCCTGTATGTGTAAACATGTCTAGTATATTAAGGCTGCTTTTTTATAGATTGTTTAATGCAAATGTGAAATATATATGTGCACACATCTATATAAATCATCGAGTTATTGTCAAACTTCAGAGAGAGTCTAACAGTATTATAAGTAAATTCTTTGGGAAATGTAATATCTAAACTATCAGATATCAAATACAAGAGATGATCCCATAAAAGAGGTCACTATCATTCAAATGCATTTATTTTAGCTATTGTATCCAAATCTGAATAGATGAAAATTTTTGGGTTTTGAAGTCAAATAAAACTATGTGGTATTTATATCCTATAATTGAACTGTATACTATGCTTTGTTAAATTATTAATAAACATTGTTTTGTTGATTATTAGATTTGTTTCTGTATTTTGTTTACTGTTGTCTGCTCAGGAATTGCTATTTGCCAAGAACCTCTGCTCTTTGAAGTGATTTTAGATATCTGAGTGATGATACAGCTGTGGTAAGCATTTATACTTGGTATCCTTACCAGCTATAAAATTTCTAGGCCAGATGTCTGGTGGTGCCCTCTGGTGATGGTTAGTATGGTGTCTGCTATCCATTACAATATGTACTGTTTGCTTATACTTAAGTTTTAGTTAACAATTTTAGAAAACTTTTTTGCATTTCTACTAAAATGCCCAATTGAAAGTTTTTGGGAGATTATTTACATATTTGGAAAATCAAGAGCTCTGCTGCAATTCTAAAGATGAGAGATTTATTAAAGCTGATGAGCAAAAAATATATTCAAAATCAGAAGATACATATATAAAACAAAATGTTCTGTCCATGAGGGGTCAGACTGATTTTAGGTCAACATGGGTGTTACGAGAATCTCAGCCTCAGGGCGGCCTTTGAGCATTCCATCATCAGATTTTCAATTGGAGGGACAACTGAAGAGTTGGAGTGTGAAGTGGATTGACACCTAGCCATTAAAATATAAAGATTGGCTATCTTAATATATATCTGAGCATTTATTGCATATATGTGTAGAGATGATAATCTGGACGAACTGATGATTGCTGGTTTAGCATGAAATATGTATATTGTTGATTATTTATCTTTTCAACATATATGTGTTCAAGTGTATCAGTGTTATGAGATAGATTGGAGAGTGGTAGGTCGTGTGAAAGTCTGTGCTCATATATCCTATACATACAGGTATATAATAAGCCTGCATTTCAGTTATTAAGTTAATGTATGTAAATATGCAAAATATGACTCTCTAAGCTGCATTCTAAAGATGAGAATATTGGTAATTGATAAAAATCAATGAACATTATATGATAATATATCAGGCTTCCAATGATTATTTGCTAGTTTCATCATTTCTGATTGCTCTTGTATCTAGAATGATGGATTTTATCCTATGCTTTTATTTTGGAAAAGTCCCAAAAAGTAAATATAAATTTTAATAAATATTATTATTATTATTATAAAAATTTAAAAAAATCATATGATGCTTACGACTAGCATTTATCACTCTTTTTCCAAAAGATCAAAGATAATATTCAGTTAATTTAGAATCATATATATATATATTATAACGATATATAAATATGTCGTTACATTAATTTAAAATAAAAACTTAAAAGTTCGCAAATAAAAGTAAAAAACTAAACGCTAAAATTAAAATGTTTGTTAAACGTATATACATTCGCACAGATGCCAAACTTTAAAAATATTTTTTTTTTAAAAAAACAAATAAATAAGTATTTGAACGTACTTTTTTATAAAAAAAAAAAAGTACAAGATTTAAAAATAAAAACAGGTATTAATTAATTCTTGTAATCTGTAAATGGAAATGATTGTTTATAAATTGTTTGAAAAGCAAGCTAGCCGTGGGCTCTTGTATAATTAAAATGATCTGATGAAAGATAGATAAGAAAATAAAAAGAAATTAGCTTGACCAATGGAAGCACCAAGCCTCAGCCCGGACCCGAACGAAAATTTGGATTAGTGACATCTTTGTTCAGTCAATCCGTGTGGATTAATATAAAAAGGGAAATACAGTTTTTTCGGACAGTTCCAGCGTTATGTGTTTGAGAGGTGGTAGGATGCACATACAACACTCTCTATTTAAAAAGAAAAATGAAAAGACTGTGATACCTTGAACCAGCTATTGCCATCTCCAGAACATTATCTTCCAATGGAGGCATCGCAGGAATTAAAAGCAGAAACCTGGACTCTTCTACCGTGAGCTATGAACTTTACAAATTAACAACAACCAAAAAAAGTAATTAAGAACTTTCGTCATTGATTTTTTTTTAAAGATTCAACTAATTTAAATTTTAAAATGAACACTTATTTGATTTTCAAATTAATAATTGATTGTTTAAATTTATATAGTAAAGTTTTGCTAAAATCATTTCCATTTTATTATTTTTATTTGTAGTAATATTTATTGTAGAAATTATTAAATGCATTACATTTAAGTTGGGTATAGACGTTGCATAGATTCGTTAGCGGTTGATTATGTTGTGGTTTTCACATTTGATTAGAATATATGGGTCAACGATATCACTGCAAGCATCTTACGATGAATGCTAATGGGATTTGTATATTCCCTATGCAAGTGACGTTTATCAATGACTTTGTATTTTGATCGGTTGTGTTTAATTTGGAATGTTTTTGACCGTGGAATCTGTGCAGCTGATCTGTACTCAACATTTTAAACAAATTTTATAAAATGCATTTGTGCGAACGTATCTAAATGTTAAATTTAAGTCGGGCGTGAATGGCTATATAGTTTTGTAAAGTTATATTAAGGGAGGGTAATCTTAGGTTATTCGTTTCGTGGTTGAATTGGCTCAATGGATTGGATATATTTGTGTAATTAGTAGATGTAGTATGAGATCCGCTTCGGGCAGGATTGCATATATACGCCACACACCTTCTGTTTGCCTATGGATGGGTTGGTAAGTCGGCAGAAGATCGCAGTCCATTCCTATGGAGTTTTTTGTTTATTGTTCTACTTGCCAACAGATGTGACATTCCTGTTGGTGGAGAGTCAATGTCTTCTCTAATTCTACTTACTGTTCAGATGTACTTTCCTGACAGTATAGTATTTTGTGTTGTCGTATCATGCTACATTGAATACATGAATGTATCAGATGGATTGGCGCCAGTTTGGTTGCAAAATTTGTGGCCTAAGGTTAAATCAGGGAAGAATATTTTCTTTTCAAATGCAGATCTATGTAGTCTATTCATACTTGACTAGCTAAATAAAATATTAAACTCATTGAAACTTAGTTAAATGTAAAATTAAAAGTTAATATAACAATCTAAAATGTTAAACTTATTCCTCAACATTTAAATGTTATTTTATATGTGCGTAAATAAATATTTTATGTGTTAACTTCTGGCAGTGGCTTTTATTTATTTATATTTAAGATATAGATTTTTATCTCTGTGTCTCCGCTGAGCTAGTGACTTGGGCTAACGATCGGAATATTTAAATAAAGTGGAACCTTAACAGCACATATCTGCCTACTCTATAATTTTTTCTAGGCTCAAATGCCTAGATGGCGCCCTGGTAGTTGCAGATATTGTTTTTGCAGTTAGATTCGATCTTCACTTTCATTTCGATCATTATAATTGGTGCCCAATGTGAGGCCTTACCTCAGAGATTGACCCTGAGAAGGGGAATTGATGATGATGAAATTTTCTATCTTTAATAAATCACGAGTGCCCTGAGAATTTTAAAAGTGAATCATGAAAATAACATTTGTTGTTTTTTCTGAAATAAGTACATTTTTGTACTAACGTAAAGTTATAGCCAGATGTTTTATAAACCACTAGTACTTTTGAAAATAAATCATGCCCGTAATATTTTTTTTTTCTGAAATTGTATAAATATATTTGTTGTATTGACGTGGAGTTACAGTTTGAAATTTTGTCTTAAAGTTACTGCCAGTAAGAAAAATTGTGCATACGAGGAATAAAAAGTAATAAATAAAACGTAATTAATAAATATAAATCATAATTTTTTTTTAAAAAAAAAGTCTTGTTTAAAATCTAATCGTTTAACTTGCCTAAGTAATAGTTAAAGGTAGGAGAAATGAAACTTGGAAGGGAGGGGGCAGAAATTTAGCTGGTAATAAGGAATCAACAGTCAACATTTTTTTAATCATTATATTTAGGTGTAATTATTTAAATAAATAATTTATAAAATTTGCTTGTCATGCCGTGTGTAAAAATAAAATGGATAAAAAAAAAAAAGTTAGAACTCTGGTCGGGAGGAGGTGAACGTAAATGGTCCTTGGAAAATGATAGTAAACATTTTTTTGTATATAGTCTTTTTGTAAAATTATTAACCGGATGTTTTGTAAATGTCTTCGTCAATCGTGTACTGTAATTACTAACCCTAAGTAAAATATTTTTTTGATCATTTTTTTAAGCAACTTTACTGATATGTAACGAGCACAGACGTTCGTTACATTGTTTTTTTTTTTATTTATTAAACATGAAAGTAAATTAAAAAGTTCGCATTTAAAAATTTTCTTTAAGAATTAAAAAATTGAAATTAAATATCATCTTAAACTCGTATATATTAAATCGCACAGATTAAAAAAATTATTAAAATAAAACTATTAAAAATAGAAAAGGTATTTTAAAAACAAAAACTTAAAAAGATTTAGAGATAAAAATATATCTTTGATTTGGAAAACAGGTTAATTAATCAGAAATAAAAATGATAAATTTAATTAGTCAAATGTAAACCAGCCTTGGGCATTTAAATGTAAAAACATCGATCAGATAGGAAAACAACAGAAACTTTTAGCAAATGAAATAAATCCATTGGAAAATCGGACCTCAATGAAAAGGATCATCACATCGATGACGTAATGTTAAGTCAATCTTTCAAAGTAATATAAAAGGACAAGTTTGGAAATAGTTAGGGAGTTATTATGATTATTACGATGTGACAGATAGATGTTAGTGCGGAGGTGCGGGAGAAGAGATTGAAGGACGCACGTTCAATCCCTTCAGTTTTGCTAGTAAAGAAAGAGAAATGAACTATCGTTTTTCTACATTGAGGACCAGTTAAAACAAAAATCTCCGGATGGATAAATAAATCGGCCTTCAGAATATTAACCTCTTTAGGACGGCGTGGGAATTCACGTTCATGGCAAGCAACGGATACAGTTGGACGTTTTAAAAATCGTAAGAACTTTATATTTACTTGAAACAATAAGAACTCTAAATTTTAAAACTTTTTAGTAAATAATGCAATAGAATCCTATCTGACCAAACTAAATTCTTCATTAATAATGTTATTTGATGTATTTGTTATTTATTTATTTAAAATCATTTCCATTTATTTAACTTTGTTCTTTAAGTTTATTTATGATTTCTGTTTTCCGATAAATTAAAATATATCAATGTTAAACTTAAGTCGGGCGTGAATGGCTGTATAGATTTGTAAAGTTATATTAGGGGAGGGTAATCTTAGGTTATTTGTGTCGTTGTTAGATTGGGTCAATGGATTGGATATATTGATGTAGTTAGTAGATGTAGTCGGAGATTCGCTACTGGCAGAATTGCTTCATATGCCGCACTCTCCCGTTTTGCCTATGGAAGGAATTATAAGATGCAGAGCGCAGTTCCTTTCTATGGAGTTTTGTTTTTATTGTTCTTCTCGTTAGATAGAAGTAATATTCCTATCTAATGAGAGTCAATATCTTCTCTTAATCTTTTTGGTGCTGCCGTATTCCGTATTACATTGAATACATCGATGTATCAGATGGATTGATGCCAGTTTGACTGCGAATTTTAGCCTAAGGTTAAATAGGGATAGAATATTTTATTTTCAAATGCAAATCTATGTGGTCTATTCATACTTGACCCTAAATAAAAATGCATTAAATTTAAGTTGTTTATAGACGCTTGCATGGATTGGTTATCGGTTAAGTATGTTTTGGGTTTTCATATTTGATCAAAATATATAGGCATTCAATAAATAATGATACCTTACGGTGAGTATCTAAAATGTATTTATTCGGATGTCTTTTAAGTTATTGGTGACAATGCAAGTATCTTATGGTGAATACTATTGGGTTACGTATAAATTTCCCTCCGCAATTGTCAGTAATCAATAATTTTGTATTTTGATCGTTTATGTTTACTTTGAAATGTTTTTGACCGTGAAATCTATGTAACCGATCTATATTCAACATTATAAACAAGCTTTCCTAAATTTATCTGTGCGAACTTAATTAAAATGTAAAATTAGAATATAATAGTAATTAAATGTAAATTAAAGTCAAAAATCAAAGTTAAAAATAATGTTAAATGTTAAAATGTAAACTAATACTAAAATAATTTTAAATCTTATATATATGTGCATAAATAAATGTTTGTATGCTAATTACTGGCAGTGGCTTATTTTATTTATTTTTTAATGTTGAAATCTAATTAGATAAGATATTATATTATTTAATCTCTGCTATTCCACTGAGCTAGTGACATGGGCTAACGACCGGAATCAAAATAAAAAAAAAATATATATTTTTTTTTTACTTACGTATCTGCCTACTTTATAAATTTTTCTAGGTTCAAATGCCTAGATGGCGCCCTGTAGTGCAGTTTAGGTAAGTCTACAATCTCCGGATCATTACAATATATATATATATATGTTGGCTGCAGAAAGGAGTTTGCTATTAACTCAAAGGAGACCCTTTGATTCCTCTTAGAGGCCTTAAAGGAAACTAGCAGGGCAAATTCCTAATGTCCACTCCATATGTTCTTGTCATTGCAGCTGTCATTACTATGTGATTATTCATATAGTATACGAACATGGATGGGCTGCTCACCAACATGCATTAGCCAGTGTGGTGAGTTTATTGGCTTTTTACCTCCGAGTTTAAGAATATTTTTTCAATATATACAATCATGACAGACAAAAATAAATCATGGCCCTTATTGCCAGGAGGCTGTAAAGTCACCATCCAAGGCAGTGGTTGGTGGCTGAAGGTAGAGGGTGCTAAAAATCCCCTAATTGCGGACTCAGGCTGCCATTTGATGATGACTTTTTATTTAGGTACTTACAACTACAGATCACTTTCAAGTGAAGGAAGATTGCAAGAGTTAGAAGAAGAACTATCTTATATTAAATGGGACATTATTGAACTTCATGAAGTTAGAAGAAAAGGTGAAGAAACAATTGATTTAAAAAGTGTACATGTACTCTACTATAAATGCATAAATGTTGGAAATACAAGTGGAGTATGATTCATTATAAATAAAAAATGGAAGAATAATATTGTGGAGATTGATGGTGTATTGGATAGGGTGGCAAGATTAATTTTACAAATTAATAGCAGATACCAAATGCAAATAATTCAGGTTTATGCCCCAACAAGTTCTCATAGTGATGAAGTAGTAGAAGATTTTTATATGGATGTACAAAAGCCTTTTGATCAGTGTAAACAACATTTTAAAATTGATATAGGAGACTTTAATGCTAGAATTGGTAAACAAATGAAAGACGAAAATGCTGTAGGTAATTTTGGTTATGGTAATAGAAATGAGAGAGGACATAGACTTGTGGAGTTTGCAGAAAAAGAAAAACTTTATATTATGAATTCTTTTTTTTGAGAAAAAGGTTAAAAGGAAATGGACATGGAAGCATCCAAATGAAGGTACAGCAGAATTGGATTATATTTTGACTAACAGGAAATACATATTTCAAGATTGTAATGTTCTTAATAAATTTAACACAAGAAGTGATCATCGATTAGTAAGGTGTAAGATACGTGTTAATGTGAAACTAGAGAGACAAAAATTATTAAGAAAAACAATATTTACAGTTGATATTCCTAATCTTCAGAAACATTCTAATGAATTTAAATTAGAACTTACAAATCGGTTTTAAGTATTAGTAGATTTTGAGCATGATTCAGATTTGAATAAAATTAATAGGAAAATAACTGATACACTTTTAAAAACTGCAACAAAGATAGCTGGTAGAAAAAAGCAGCAATTGACCAATAAAATTTCTACTGAGACTAGAGAATTTATGAACACAAGAAGGAATATGAAGATATACAAAAATGATGCATTAAAAAGTATTGAATATCTCGAATTTTGTAAAATGGTGCAGAAAAGAGTTGAAAATGATATAAGAAAGTATAATTGTGAACTAGAAAGGAAAGCTGTAGAAAAGAATAAAAGTCTAAAGAGTGTAAAACAACATTTTGGTATTGGTGGTAAATTTATATCTGCAATAAGAAAAAAAGATGGCATTATTACTAAAAAGAGAGATGACATCATGAAATGTGTAGAAGGCTTCTATCAAGCATTATATAGTAATAAAGAACAAGTACCTCCTATACCAATTATATCTTCTGAATTGCACAGAATTTTGAATGAGGAAATGAGACATGCAATTAAATTTATGAAGAAATGGAAGGCTCCAGGTAATGATGGAATTATAATTGATATATTAAAAGAAGCAGGTGAAGAAATAGAAAAAAATTTTGCAAAGTTATATTCCAAATGTCTAAATGATAAAGATATACCAGATGATTGGAAGATTGCAGTATTAATATTAATATTTAAAAAAGGTGATAAAGAAGATATTAGAAATTACAGACCTATCAGTCTTTTATCAGTTTTATACAAAATTTTTACTAAGCTCGTCTACAGAGAACACTGGACTTCCACCAACCAAGAGAACAAGCTGGATTTAAAAGTGGTTTTAGTACAGTAGATCATATCTAGGTATTGAGAGAAATTATAGAAAGGACAAATGAATATGAGTTGCCATTATGCTTAGGATTTGTAGATTATGAAAAGGCATTTGATTCTATAAACATTTCTTCAGTGATTAAAGCATTGGATCATCAAGGTATAAATCCAGAATATTGTCATATTTTAAAGAATATTTATAAAAATGCAACAGCAACAATTAGATTACATAATGATAGTAGGAAAGTCAACATTGAGAAGGTTGTAAGACAGGGTGACTCCATATCTCCAAAACTTTTTGCAGCAGTGCTGCAAGAAATATTTTGTGGATTAAAATGGGAAGCTAAAGAAGTGAAAGTAAATGGAGATTATTTAAGTCATTTAGATTTTGCAGATGATGTAGATGTTTTTGCAAATAATGCTTTAGAGTTACAGGAAATGTTGCAGGAGTTATCAAATGAAAGTAGGACTAAAAATAAATGTTAAAAAGACTAAGTAATGTTTAATAGATTTTCTCAAAATATGAAAATAAAGATTGACTATGATGAATTAGAATAAGTTAACAGTTACAAATACCTTGGTCAGATTATTAATACAGATGGAAACATAATGGATGAAATTAATCATAGGATTAAACTTGGTTGGAGTGCTTTTGGTAGAAATAACTTGATACTAAAAGGAAATATGCCTATGTGTTTGAAAAGGAAGGTTTTTTAATAAATGTGTTTTGCCAGTTCTTACTTGTATCTGAGACTTGGACTCTTAATAGAAGAGCAATACAGAGACTTCAAACCACTCAAAGAAGTATGGTGAGGTGCATGTTAGGAGTTAACAAGAAGAGATCGAAAACGCAATGTATGGGTAAGAGAACAAACAGGTGTTACTGATCTCCTTGAAAAAATTAAAAGACTGATGTGAAGTTGGGCTGGACATATTGCTAGAAGAGATGATAATATATGGCCAATTGAAATTTTAAACTGGATTCCAAGAGATTGTAAAAGACCCAGAAAGAGACCACATGTGAGATGGGTGGATGAAATAAGAAAGTGTGGAGAAGAAAAGCTAAAGATCGGAAAAGCTGGAGTGAACTTGGAGAGACCTTCATCCTGCAGTGGATTGATAATAGTTGATGATAATGATATATATGTTGTAATCTAATAAGTTAAACAAAGTAAATCCCCCATTATTATAGGTCAGATAGCATGTAATATGATCACAAATTAAATTTAAATGTCCCTCTCTTAGTACTATCTAAGTGAATAAAATTTTGTAAAAAAATATTTTTAAAATGTCTTCTGAGCAGATTTTATTGATCAATGAATATCTAAAATAGATGTGTCTGTGTAATTTTTTGTTGTTGTTTGAAAAGCACAATTGATCAGAAAACACACACACATAAAATTAATATTATATAAAATAGGATACACTAAATCAAACATAATATTTGAAACAATTCTACAATAATTATTTTATGACAATTATACAATTGAGATTACATTTAGCTAAAATAATAAAGATAAGAGTCTATTTAAAAGAATATATGTGCATGCATGCGATTTTTATATATTTAAAATTTAGCCAACTTATAAATGTAAAACTAGTAAATTAATTGATTTTATTTAGTATTACAATTGGATTAAATGAATTTATTAAATAAAATACCTGAGAACTTTTAAGAGGCATTATAAATTATTTAGTTGTCCAAGAAATGATTGTAGAATTTTTTTAAAACAATTCAAATTAAGATAAATATTAAAGATTTGGTATTAATATTATTATTTTTATCATCTCAATCAATGTCTCAAATTTAAGTGCTTAGAATAAATTCAGACTATTATGATGGGGGGGGGGGGTTGTATCTATTTTACCATAGCTATGGGACAAATTATATCGGTAAAAACTTGGAAAAAAAATGAAAAGTTATGAGTAATGGTGACTAATTAATATGCCACCTGACCAGAGACTAAATATAACCTCTATCAAACTGTAAGACATCCAGCATCCTGTTGAAATTTTACAATAGTATTTCGATTATCTTCTTCAGAATGGCAGAGTAGACAAATTACTCTGAGCATTTTGCCTCACTGTTAAAATCTATTTCTCAAACTAACATGGACAAACTACAATAACAATAAGGACTATTACCAAATTCTATTTTAAAGAAAATTCAATTTACTGTCTTCAATTATTGATGGATTTTTGGAAAAATAATTGTAAGATATTCATTATAACATCAATCAAATCATTTATCCCTTCTTGAAAATAAAATAACTTATTTGGAAATTATATTAATTACTTCTCTATGGATTAATGAGAGTTAAAACTTTAAACAATATGAATCTAAATCAACATATAAGTTTGCAGCTTTTGAAAAACTGTTTAAGTTTTAATAAAGATCGATGGACTTAACCCCAATCTGTGAATTACTATTTATTTTCTAGGTCTTATAAATTATTAAAATGGCCTGAACTATATATAGCAAAATAAATTGTGTTTAAACCAAAGCATTAGTAATCTATTGCCTTAGAATTACATAATAAAAGTCAATCATAAAGATATTAGCCTACAAATGCTTCCTAAATGATAAAACCACTTGCTGTGGATAAAGGTGCAATTTAATATCAGCCATATAATAATAGATTTATGATTATGAATACCGTAATTTGAAAATATGATAAACATATTAAATTGGTAAACAGACATTCTCAAATGGATTAATATGATAATTGTGCAACCTGGAATAGGATTATCATGTGCTTTATTAAATCTCATAAAATCATGATATTAAATGTTACTACAGATTCAAATTTGAGGAATGAATTACCTTGTGCTTTTGATTTAATGTTTAAGTTTAGATTAAGTTATTGCCAATAAATTATAAATGTTGGAATAATCTACAAAAATGTAAATACTTCTACAGGATATTTTCAACTGTTCATGAAAGTAGGATCACATTTGAGAATTAAACTTTATAATTTTTGAATCAATGGGTTTATAGTTATTATTAGTGTAGTAATAAATAAATGATAAAGTTCTTAAAATAATGTTGATAGATGAAAATGCAGGTAACAACCCTATATTATTATTATTAATGACATATCTGGACAAGTTGCATTTAGTTAACCTTGTTTGTTTTTAACTTAGTCCTTGAACTCAGCCTTATATTAATAGATAGTTGAACATCCTGGGTAGATGATTAAATCACCAAGGAATATTTATTTGTATAGTGCCTATCAGATTTGTATAATTTGATAAATGCTATATTATGCAATAAAACATTCTTATAATATCTGTTATAGTCCTTCCTTCTGTCAGAAGTGGACTATTCCAGATGCTTCCTTATCTGATAGGATTAAGCATTGTTTGCCATAGGCCAATAGGCTGATGTATAGATAAAACATAGCCAATGATTATTACAGGTCAATAAGCAATGATGCTTGCTGAATCTGAAGGTTTTCGATAATATGGTCAGGGATCTGGCTATAAATAGTCAGCCTTTTGTGAGAATCAAGGTAGAATGTCTGTCTAACCTGAAAGACAGTTCGCATTCTCCCAGGGAAGATCTGCTAACCTGAACAGCAGCAAGTATTCCCATTGATAGCACTATGCAGCTAGGCAAGTCCCACAGAGACTGGATGCTGCTAAGACTACTGTTGGCTCGAGGCAAGCTGTCTTGTACAGCTGAAAGAGCCATACACCCTACCCATGAGGCAAGCTATCAGGTGTAGCTAGAAGCAGTAGGCAGAACCCACAGTTTATGTTAAAATACAATATTCAACATTGTAAATATTCTCTTGTGTGTGTGTATATATATATATAAATTGTAATACTTGTTTTAGTATTATTTTCTGTAGATTGGATCTGTAATCCAGACCAAACATAACAATATCAATTAAAATAAATCTTATTTGTTAGCCAATGTATATTTCTATCTAATTATTTAAACTTTAAATATAATAAAAGAAGAATAGCAAATCATTCTATATAAAAAATATAGATGTCATAATTAATGTAGCTATGTATTTTGTATAGCTTTTAGGAGTACTAAATAAATGATTTTGTTTGTTCCAAAATAGTTAAAGAAAATAACAGAATTCGGTTGCTAATCTATTAATTTTTGTTATAAAGATAATTAAAAGGTCATTATAAAACATTCTCATTCTTCTATTTGTAAGATTAGGTTTTGACTTAATATTGTCCAAACCTTTCTAATAGAGTGCCTTGTTTTTTTTTCAACATTTTAGAATTACCCACATAATCATATCACATGATTATCTTATTCGTGGAGTACAAACAATAATATTTATTAAGATTGTTATAAAATTTTACTATTAAAGTATATTTATTATTTTGTTTATATACCTGTTATTTATAACAAACCAGTTGTTACATTTAAATATATCTGTTTGTCATTATTGAAATCATCATCTTTACATATTGTTGAAATAAAAGATCATTCTTCCAAGCTATTAAATTACATATTCATTTATGAAATTTATCTAGACTGTTTATTATTACTATTGTCTCAAATAAGTTAGTCTGATAGGGTAATGCACAATAAAATCCCTTTTACATTCATTATAAGTAGAATAACTTAATAAACTTTAAGTCTATACATCTTTTAACTGAATTATTATGATTGATTTCATTAATAACCCTGAGATTAGGAATGAGAGAGAAAGTTAATTTGCTAGCCTTATTTAAATGGCATATCAATTTGCATCACAGTAGTTCTTTACACAATAGATAACACAACAGAATATATTGAATTAAGAATACATTAAGATTACTATCATACATCTATATGAATATCCTGAAAATTTTATTGTTCTTAAATTTAATATATTGTTAAATTCTGAATAGTTATTATTTATTTTGTGTGGCAAATAAACATGCATTCATTTTAATTTACTTTTCATAAGGGCACAACTAATTACATAAAATGCACCTGTCTTAACCCGTCATATTTTGTTCCAACTGATTGTGACCTGAAATTTGGGTTACAATATATATTATTTCTATATCACCCCTGGTGAATAAAATGCATACCAATGCTTTTTACTGAAAATCCAATCACCTGACATGTGATTGCATTAAACTAATTCTAATATCTACTGATTTTATTCAATGCTTATGTCTGGCTTCTAGAATAGAGAGATAACTAAGGCACCACTCAACTGTTGACGACAACGTCGTATTTCATTATATTTACTCTTAATTTAGTTATATATAAATATATAGAAAATTGATAGCATGTATTTGACCTGTATTGTGAGTCAAATATGTATGCATTCTGCATTACTCCATTATACCCCAGTAGTGAATACAAATATATTTAATCCAATAAAATTTGTATAATTGACTAAATAATCGAAAGATTTTATTACTTTGGACTCCATAAAAACTTTGAGTATCAGAAATAACAAACTTTTTATGACAACTCCAGCAAAATAGAAGTTCGATTATTTTCTTGTTGATATGCAGTACAAAAACATGCTGTAAATAACAACTAATTGCACCTATTTTAAAATTCAAAGTAAAATATATTTACGGAGACATAGCTTGAATAAAAAATTAATTTATACTTATAGTATAATTATTTTTCTCTTATGAATATTTTCTAACTAACTATGAGTGCTATAAAACGTTCTTTACCATCAATAATTTTTTTTTTAAAAAGTTTAACTTCAGCAAATAGCTTTCTAAGCTATTTAATGTTTATTGTAGCTGCCCTCCCCGCAATAAAATGACTAACAGTTTTTATTAATATTCTGTAATTATTCAGTTAACTTTTAGATTTTTTTTTTAATCTTTTATACTATTTATTTAGTCAGACTGTTTAGCTTAACGTATTAGCAAATGAAAATAATTATTTGTAAAATCTTCAAGAATGACACAGAATGACATCCATTCATTTATACGCGGTAACCTTATTTAAATTTAAAAGAGAAAAATAAACGGACTATTATTATTTATGGATTTGCATCTATAATATCTGTTTCCAGAGGGTATCCCAAAAGTCGTCATACACAAGATGAATCTATCATAAATACAAGATGCTAAAAAAGTGGCGGTGTGGTGCAGGGTATCACGCAACAGAATCGTTGGACTTGTTTTCTTTGACGTAAATCTTACGGCCGATATTATTTAAACATGCTACAGGATAACATAATGCCGGCTCTCTTAAACAAAGTTGACGACATTTGGGACACCCTTCATAAAATATAATCAAAACTGTATGCGCAATCGCGACTTATAAAATAAAAAAAAAACGTTTTAAAAGATATCAAAAACTGAAAAATAACTTACAGATATCTGTTAATATTTAATAAAAATATCTGGAGATAAAAATGATTGATAGATAGGGAATATGACCTGATAAAAATAAATGCTCATAGATATAATAAATTTGTAGATAAAAAATAATGAATTTAGTTTTAAAACAAACTTAAAAAAAAAAAAAAAGAACGACTATTTACAACATGACTAAATTCAATGATTGTCAATAAAAAAGAGAGAGAAGTACAACGTAATTGTTTAGTTACTTTTTTTTTCTCATGTGTCATAGCATCGGCCGGGAAGCGAACCCGGAACAATTGCTTGTAAGGCAGCTGTGCTGACCACTCGACCTCCACGCTTGACATTTTTTAGTTACTTTAAAAAAATTTTACGATACAAATCAAAAGTATATTTGTATATAAATGTACATAATATATTAATATATATATATGTGTGTGTAAACGTTTTGTGTATATATATGTATACACACATGGAAACATAATTTGATTAATTTCAAATATAGTCCTATTACTAGGATATGCTTTGTACACACACGTACATAAATAAATAAATAATTTAAATGTTAATTTCGATAGAAATTGCATTTATAAGAAAATGGTCAAGATTTCTATAAGTGATGATGAGATTTTTGTTTTTCTGTAAATAAATAAATAAAAAAAGAAAGACAACACTTTTGCTTAAAGGAGACAATTATAAAATAGAGATAAAATGTGTATAACTAGAGTAAAATTGTATATGCTTCCAACTAAGTTAAACAATTCTAGAATTGCATTGTTGAAGAATAGATTAATACATATATATATAGTTAATACTATTATTGGAGTTTGTTAATCAGAAACTGAATGCAATATATATATATATATTTCTTTACTGAACAAAGGACAAAAATTATCAGACTTATATCAAATAGTAATATTTTTATGATATATAAATTAAGGCATCTAATTACCATAATTAGATTTTCTTTTTTTGTTCTAAGTAATCTTAAAATTCGTCTTTAAATACTTAACCATAGTCAAATGAGCTAGTCATTCAGTTAATGGTCTGCACATGCCTATCATGCTAATATCAGCTATAAGTAAACGCCTCGAAATAATCAACAATGATTCAACGAGTGGTAGTGCACTGGATAAAAACAATAAAATTAGATAGTAATATGATGTGATCTTACTAATGAACAGGGACATATTCTTAAGAACACTGAATTCATGGTTTATCTTCAAAATTTTTATATAAAGAGTACATAGTGTAATAATCACACTAAATAAAGTACCTTATATAGGCACCATCTAACTTTAAACATCAGGATATAGACCAGCACACACATATATATATATATTGTAACAGTCAGAATCATCTATCCCGCTAATACACTGCAGAATTCAAACCCCAAACACAAAACTGAACATTCTAGGAGGGGTTGCTTTCTAGATATACTAAGTTCGAATCTAAGGTCCAAATTTCACAGCACCATCTATGTGATAACACGTCTGATGCTACTATTAGTATAACCTTTTACCGGTGCCTGGTGGTCAGGGAGAAACAAAGAGACTCTATACTAAGATAAGTTTGGGTTGCTAATTAACATCTATGGATGTACAAAAGAAATATAGAAAATAGATATATAGACTGAGACAGGGATAGGAATCAATAAAATAAAAAATAAAAATTAGTTTTAAATGATTTCAAATATTTATTTATATAGAAATATATATATATATATATAATGTTACTGTCTGCTTATATGAGATAGGGACGCTTACTAAATAATTGTTGGCATTACATTCAATTAAATGACAAAAAGGTTTTAAAGAAAATATATTCTATCCTCAGGCTAATATAATATTATGACAATGTGCTTAAAAAAGATGGGAACATGTGTGAGGTTCTTTGAGTAATTATAAAAGTTTAATAAAACATTGAAAATTAAGGGTTATAGAATATTTATTGATTTCGAGAATAGCACGGACAAAAGCTTACTAAGCGATAAAGTGGAGATGTGATCAAGGCATTTATTTTATAATGATAATTACAGCAGAGGGGAGGTCGGTATTGCTAATAATGAATTTATTAAAGGATGGAGGGTGTGACACATTTAAATCACGGATGCTTTGTAAAATTATATATAAATAAATGGGAAATATTTGGAATGACTATGGAGGGCATCTTGCCGCTGACCCGTAGGAATGTGTTGTCATGGACAGCCGAAGCTTGGACTCATCCACAACTTAGCGGCTGGGTGATGGCTGTGTCTAATTCCCAGGTGTGACATTTGAGTACACACTCTGCCTGGGAACCACAGGAAACGAAAAGGGAATGGACTTGGCCATTTAAAATCCTTGGAAAGAAAAACAAAGTGGTCTCAACAACCAATTCATTTACCAGCAATACTAGACTAATGTATATAAAACATATAAAATGGATTCATTTAGATTGGACAAAATGCCCAATCAAATTCCCAGAAATTCATTTAAAAGGGTCCGCACATTCTCGACATCAATTACGAACTTTGAAATTAAAGTAGAATACAGTATTTTAAAATAGGAAAATAAATGCTTGCGGGTTTGAAAAGAAAGTATAGATTTATTTACGCAATCATGCATTTGTGGCACATTTTAATCATTTACCTTGCACATACTCTCATATTAGGTTAAAATCAATAAAATGTAGATTTTAAACTATTTGATTATTATATATATTAAAAAAGATTAGAATAGCCCTCGAATGAGTGATTTGCAAGATAATAAAATTGGGAATTATTTATAAATTTAAAATATGCCTTAATATCGGCATCTTACTTTCAACAAAGGGAATAATTCACTTGGTCAAAGACTATTCTGACACATTATCATAATAAAATAAAAGAAAGATTAATAAATAGAAAATATTAACCCAAGGATAGAGAGCAAAACTGTTGATTATATTAGAACACATTAAAGGAATACATAATACAGTCAAATGAAATAAAAGAAAACAATTTAAAATAGCTATAGCATGTTAGTTAGGAATCACAAGAGCTCTTGGGTTAATTTAGGTTACCTCTGGAGAAGCATTTGCAGGTAGATTGATGGTTGGCAGGTTATATACACTTCAGCAGAAAAATCTTGAATTGTTCATATTTTTGGCAGCAGCAGCAGTTCCGGGGTTCCTTATGTGATAGCTTTCGATGGTCTAGAGCAGCGGCCGGCCATTCCTGCGGGGAAAATAGCATTCTTGCAAGCTCTACTCTGTCATTTCAAGGTTAGCAATTTTGAAGGTTGGGTGATTCATAGGTGAAACTGTAAACATGGTCAATTAATTTGGAGATGAAAACTCGGCTTCAAATTAAAGTTCGCAGGCACGTAGCTAAAACTCTCAAGAAAATATTTTTTTTGAAATCTTGATCGAAAAATATTTTACTAGAATATTTTCACTAGAATAATTTCTCTAGAATATTTTCACTAGAATCATTTCATTAGCAAATCACTAGAATGGAGAACAAAAGAAAACCCTCCTTTTTATAGTGGAATTGAACAATACAACTGCCCTGGAGTGTTACAAAAATATTTCGGACTTTGCTTACTTATCAGCTGTAATTAATCCTATCCGAATGTCTAAAGGAATTCAACAAAATTTTAATTAATTTCTATTGTTAATTTCCTTGTCGACATTCGAATTACAAACTTGATTTAATTAAAATTACTTTTACAAATTGAAAGAAAACCTTAAGTGGACATCTGCTGTATTTTTAGATAATAATTAAAACTATTGTTCCTACCAGCCCTCATTTATTTTAACAGAAATATATGGCATGACTTTTATTTAATCTAAAAGAAAATTATTTTACTTTTTAAATTTTAATATTTGAATCTATCTACTAAACGAATATGAATTTTATTTTAAATCAAAAATAAAAATATATTACGACTGTAATATATTTTTGTAAACAGATTCAAACAAAATAATTTTAAATGACAATTTATAATCTTAACTTAAATTTTAAAATACATATCACAGTGTGTGTGCAATTATGACCTATATAACCTACTTTAAATAAATCTAAATTATGTGAACATACACATAATCCATAATATTTTATTTATTAGGCATGAGTTATACTTACATATAACATGAGCATTGCGCTCGTGGTTTAAAATTGGGCGGGATTTTCGATATATAAGCACATTGCAGACACACTACGATACATTGGGGTTCAAACTAAGGTATGAGGGTAGGGAAAAGGTGAGAAAAGGTGAAATGAAAATCTGCAAAGCAGATCTTACTGTAAATCACAAAGAATATAAGTTACTACTGATAAATGAATATGGGATAAATATGCAGACCAGACAATATTAGATATAAACAGCTTGACAAATTATAACAACAATATTATAACTATAAAATAGAATTGTCAGGTAAAATATAACTTTCTCTCTTCGCCCACCTTTTTTTTAATAAACCATTTCTCCAATCTCTTATATTATTGTTTAGTTCACACTCATGGAGGACAACAATAATTATTTATAAAATATCCAAGATTTTTTTAATTAACTTTTAAATTTCCATTACATTTATAATATTAATACAGTTTCATAATTGACTACATTTATCATCCCACTATCCCCTGATCTCTAATATATTTAATATACAATTCAGCATATGGTTCATTCTCATAAATATAAAACATTTATTTAATTCAAAAGTTTCCTAGCCTAAACACTTACGTTTCTCTAATGTGGGATAATTATAACCTACTTCTTTTCAATAACAACACTAAGGAATGACCACTTTGATCCAAATTCTGGTTTAATAAAACTACAATATCTATATCTGTAGAGATGGCTGTTTTAAAACCAATCCCTAACTTTATAAAGAAAATCATGAATGGCACCTCCTATATAAATACAGAAATATTTTTAACTATGTGACAATGAACAAAGAACTGCATATATATTATAAGCTCACCTATACAAAATCTAATTTTCAGCAATCAAAAGGAGGTTGAACTATGAACAAATAAACCTGATAAATACAATTAAATCATTAACTTAAAATTACTAATTATTTACTCTCATTATTTAACACTTGAATATTTAAATTACTTTTTCTTTTCTTTTTTTACTGATAATGAAACTTTAGTAACATGTATATTAATTAAAGAAAATAAAATAAATTTTAATTTTAAAACATACTAGAATATTTGTGAAAGCTTAATTGCAAATGCTGCACTTTTTTGACAAAACATTCACTTCATAAAGTTTGTTTATTTTAATATACTTGACTTAAGGTGGTTATGACAAAGTCTAAACATTTTTTTTTTTTTAACAAAATACTCGCTTCATAAAATTTGTTAGAAATATACTAAAATAAACTTAAAATGTTAGGCTAAAGTTTCAGCAGTTTTGTTCCTTTAAAAAAACTTACAAAGCCCCAGTTCTATATCCATAATTTGATTTCATCAAGATGGCAAGAATTAATCAATTCATTTTTAGGTGGCACAATGTCATATTCCACATGCCCAAGAAAGATTAGAAGTTGGCAGCTTTTTCTCTTTCTCTACTCATTCATCATAATAACTTTCCTTGCAGCTTGATTAAAAATCAAAATCTAGCATAATAAAAGTTTTAACACCTACATCCAGTTTTCCAACATATTTGATCTTGTTCCTGTTTTTAACACCTTTTAATTTTAATTATAAAATTTTTGAAAACACAAACAGGCATAATAGTTTTTAATCAAATATTTAATTGAGTTGTTTTACAATTCACTCTTTAATAAAAGAAAGTTTTAATATATTTTACCAGTTTCTCTTAAATTTAAATTCTTTTTTTAAACAACTATTATAACTTCCACATTATTTAATATGATAATTAATCATTTATTTTGTTGAAATATTAAAATTTCTTTCCACTTCTTATTTGCATTGTTTAATTATATACATATAATACACCATATCATATACTCCTTAATTAACACTTTACAAAGCTCTTTTAATATGATTTATTTCTTCTTGCTTATAGTTTCAACTGCCCGGCAGTCATCATCAGAGCTATAACATTTAAACATATACAATTAATATTTAAGCATACATATATATATATATCGATATATACATATACATATACAAATATATATATACACATATATATATATACAAAAAATACAAATGACATTTTAAGCTGTATTTTAAATTATGGATTTTAAATATTCCAACAAAAAATCCTTTAAAAACTACCATTCTTTTATTCTATATCTATAATAAATTAATTTCTTTTATTTAAAAAGTTAACATTTATTTCTTTACATCATTATTATTTTAATCTTATTCAGTAACCTAATTTATTTCTTCTATTTTAATTATTTTACATATTATACATGCATTCATTAATAATAATAGTATTAACATAATATCTACATAATTCTACTTCTTAAGTTTTAATTAACATTACCTCTTTTAAACTTTACTACAGCTACACCATTTTTAGCTGAAATAACTTTTAAATTTTATTTCATCATTCTTACATCCTCTATGAACACCTTTCTGAAACTATATCTTACTTTAATTTCAATTTTTTAATCTATATTTTTTTTTTTCAACAAAAACATACATCTACAAAATTAATGTTTTCAAATCCAAATCCTTATTAAAATATTAGGAATAATTATGTAGGTGAAACAAAGAACTCAATTTGTACAAGATTAAACCAACACAAATATGATAAAAGATCACCTGTTTATCATGGGAGTCAGGACATAAATTTGAAAAAGGAAGGATAAAAATGATAAATTATACTAGGAATAAAAGAGATAGAAAGATAAAGGAGCTATATTGAATTTTATTAGGCCATTTCTCAATAAGAATTTGGGCTTGAAAACATTAATTTTGTAGATGTATGTTTTTGCTGATATATATATATTAAAAAATTGAAATTCGAGTAAGATATAGTTTCAGAAAGGTGTTCATAGAAGGTATAAGAATGATGAAATAAAATTTATAAGTTATCTCAATTAAAAAATGGTGTAGATGTAGTAAAGTTTAAAAAAGGTAAAGTTAATTAAAAATTAAAAACTAGAATTATACAGATATTATGTTAATATTATTCTTATTAATGAATGCATGTATAATAAATAAAATAAAAGAAATAATTTAGATTAATGAATAAGTTTCAAATTAATAAGAATATAAAGAAATACATGCTAAATTTTTAAATAAAAGAAATTAATTGATTATAGATATACAATAAAAGAATGTTAGTTTTTAAAGAATTTTTTTTTTTTCGGAATATTTAAAATCCATAATTTAAAATACAGTTTAAAATGTCACTTGTATTTTTTTTGTGTGTGTGTATATATATATATGGTTAAATATTAATTGTACATATTTAAATGTTGTAGCTCTGATGATGACTGCAGGACAGTTTAAACTGTAAGCAAGAAGAAATAAATCATATATTAAAAGTGCATTGTAAAGTGATAATTAAGGAGTATATGGTGTATCATTTATTTTAATATGCATTTAATATTTTATTTTAAATCATTTGTTCTATTTTATTAGTAGTATATTATAAAGTAAATATTTTTTAAACATTTGAATGCTATATTTATTAGCATCCTCATAACTAAATCAGCTTTCAACTGTATGGCAGAACATGGCCAACATTGTAATGAATAAGACAATATTTATTTCAAAAAATAATATTCTTATGGTATATAAATTAATGCATCTACTTGCTATAATTGGCTTATATATTCTGGGATTTTTTTTTTGTATTCTAAGTAGCCAAATGATTTTGTCATCCATTTAATTGGTCTGCACATGCTTATCATGCTAGTACCAAATACCTCAGAATAATCATGGTTTACCTGTAATATTTTATAGAGAGTGCATAGTAATAAATGGAATATATTATTTAAGTTTTAGAAATATTTAATATAAAATGACAGTTTTTTTCTTATTCTATTTTATAATTTGCCAATACAACAGTTTTATTTTTGGGGCTCCATAGATGTAATCTGTAAGGATCAAGTGCTTTATTTTAGAAACAGATTATAGTAATACAAATCCCAAAAATCATATATGATGTAAAAAAATTAGCAAAATTGAGTCTTGTAAAAATATTTTTTATTAATTCCCTAAAATATTAATCAAAATATAATTTGTGATTTTAAAAGAAAAGACTTGACTTTTTATAAGACACAGGTTCACACAATTAGAATTTTTTAATAGAATTCTATGTCCGTATGTGTATGTAAAATAAATACACATATATAGCTAAAAAAAAAAACAGTTATAAATAATTGTGTTAAAATATATGTTTGTATGTTGAAATACATGCACAATTAAAGTTTAAAAATAAGTATATTAAATTAAGTAAAAAGTAAAATTAAAACTGATTGTAACAATAGATAACAGAATTAATATTACTAAAAGATTAATTATAAATTCAGGAAACAATGTTAATTAAATTCCTAAACAGCAAAAAAGATAACAGAATTCCAACAGAAAATAGTCTAATTAATTAGTGACAATTAAAAAGAAAAAATTACTAGCCGGATGCATCTACAGATAAATAAATTTAGACAACGTTAGCAGGATTTAACGTATCCAACCAAATAGAACAGGAATTTTAATTATTAATTAGTGGTGAAAGATTGGTATAGAAAGGAACTACTTGCTCATGAAAGCTATAAGTGTGCAGATGTACTCACACAATGCTGGACATCATCGTGTGTCCTTGGTAGCTAATATTGGGAGAAGCTTTCCTCCGAAAATGCCAAAGCAAGTCTAGAAACTAAACACATTACACTGACTTTTATTATTATTTTAGAAATGCGTTCAGGTGTGTAAATATATATGCTCTATATAAATTGTTAATATGTAAATATCTGTGATTAAAACGCTTATAATGGTTGTATTAATAATTATTAAATCGTAATTCTAAGTTGCTACAATAGTATTATTGTTACCAGGTGAATTTTAAATAAGCCTATGTATGTATGGTAGCTTAGGGATCACTTCCAGATATAGCAATTGGTGCAGTCTTAAATCAAACCTGAGACAAGCTTAGGGGTAAACCATCAAAGTAATAAGTATTAAATGTTCTGCTAAAATGCAATCATCAATTGGTGCGTTTGACGTCACTGATGCCAGTAATTGGCCTCTTCACGTTCAACACATAGAAAAATATCTCTTCATTAATAAAGTTGAAGATAAAAAAAATTAAAACTCATCACTGTTGTGTTTTCTCTGGAAAAGGAATAGTATAGATTATTAATAGGCTCTGAGAATCTCAAATTTCTGAGGATTATCCTTTCAATCAAATAAAAGTTGCTTGGCAAATTATTTTAGCCCGTCCCTCTAATTCAGAAATTGCTATCAGAGCAGAAATGAAAAAAATAAAGATTACACTTGTTCATGGAAGCTACAAGCATGCAGATGTACTTGAAATAACAATGATGCTGGACATCTTCATGTGTTATCCTTGCTAGCTAATATTGTGGAGAGGTTTACCTCCGAACATGGCAAAGAAAGTCTAGAGATTAAACAGGTCAACCTGCCATTTATTATTATTTGAGAATGCCTTTGGTATGTAAATATATATATATATAATTAAAATGCTTATAATAGTTGTATTAATAATCTATTAAATCATAATCCTAAGTTGCTACAGTAGTATTACTGTTACCCAGGTGAATTTTATATAAACCTATGACTGTGTAGTGGCATAGACATTGCTTCCGAATATAGCAAAGAACAACATATATTCTAAAATTTTAAGGCTGTAAATTTTATTATTCCAATATTGAAAAATAATGGGAGTAGACAAAATTATGAGAATTATTATGTAATATCACTATTGTCCACTACAGAAATGTACTTCCAAGAATTTGTTTCCAGTAATGGATAATTGGTGACCAAAACTTAATGTGACTTTAAAGAATAAATAAATATTATGGATATGGCTTTTATTGCCACAGAAATAAAAAAAAAAAAAACATCAGCAACAAAAGAATGCTTTATGGATTACTTATACTGATTTGGTCAAGGGTTACGTAAACAGGTTTATGGCATTGTTTGAAATTAGTTGGTTGTCCACCAAAATTTATTTGTACTATAGTGAAATTAGTGTTAAACAAGGATGGGACTTTCTCCAACATTTGTTTTCAATTTTTAGGATAGCTGTTATGTAAGTGCATATTGCTATCTGTCTGAATGTTAAAATACAGACACATAAAATTAGATATATTAAATTATATAAAGTATTAATAAAAAAATAAAGTTAAAACTTATTAAATCAGTTACTAACAGAATTTCTAAATTACAAGAAGATTAACTTGTTATAATTATACTAATTATGTAGAAAAAATAAAACAAGGTTAATTGGATTCCTAAAATAGCAAAAGAGGAAAGAATGTTAATTTGATTTTTAAAATACTAAAAGTAAACTGATTAATCAAGACTGATAAGTCAAAGTTGAGGAATTAACCAAAGTGGGAAATCTCAACTAAGATAATCTGATTATTAATTGATATCATGATGAGCTATTGTTATTAAAATATGAAAGCCAAGGATTTCAAATAATTAATCAATAAAGCATGTCAGCCAGAGTTCTGTGGAGAGTACATACGTGCTTTTAAAAGTTGCTTCAGTAAAGATAGTCTTGCAACACCATGATGATGTACTTCAATGTGCATTGCTTTAAAGTATACATTAACTATGTAGAAATATATTTCTTTTATGCTTTCAGAACATTGTTTAGAATTATAATTTATAAATGTGTACAATTAATTATAAATTTTGTAGTAGTCATTGTACTCTTAGTTTTTATAAGGGATTTTTTTTTCACAATTATATGTCTTTTCTGCAGTGGAGAGATGACACACAAACATAGCAATTGGCACAGTCACTCTTAATTTGAATCTGACAACAAAATAGCTGGGGGTAGATTGTCAATGTCGATATATAGCCGATAATTTGCAATCACGCAATCTTTAATTGGTGAGTTTGATATCAGTGGTGAAGTAATTGGCTAATCTATGTCAAACACATAGAGAATTATCTCTACATCTATAAAATTTGACAAAATGAATTTAAGGTAGCATTGGTGCTGTGTTGTGCAGACAAATGAGTAATTATGATAACTAATAGGTTCTGGAAACCATATAGTCCTGATGCATGACAAATTATTTTACCCTATACCCCTTCAAGGCACATCATAAGGCTCCATTTCAGAGATAGGCATCAAGGCAGAAGTAAAATATTAAAGATTATAACATTTCTCTTCACAATCTTGCAAAACACTGTCTATAGTTCATTTCTTGATGAGCTATTCCTTGTGCAAATTCTATGGTTAATGAATAGCAACAGTTTACAATGACAGTTGCTAGCTGATGGCAGCATAGTATTTAACAAAGATGTAAAGCATTGTATAGCTCAAGAATTGGTGATGGTGTGGTTGAGAGAATCTATGAAGATAAAAATTAAGAATAATGTGAAAAGTGATGTTTGTCAAAATTTAAATTGCAGAAAAAGATATGAAAAATTTAAAAAAAAAAAAAAATTAGTAACAAAGCATTTATTTGTTCTTGTTGTGCAAAAGTTGGTCACAAAGCCAACAATAATTTTCACACAGATGAATATTGTAAACTGTGCATCAAAATAATGTGTAAGAGAAAAATCAGAGAACCGGGGGAAAATATCAGCAGTCAGAAAACCTTATTAGTTAGGAAAGGCATTCAGTTAACCAGTATAAAAAAAACATGTGCTATTGGATAAAAGAAAATCACATTACAGGTACAACTGTGTGGTAATCCCCCAATGATGGAGGTCAATAGTGGAAATGGTGTGTATTTTTTTATTTCAATGTATGATTTGATTTCCATAATTGCCAGATGTAAAAAGCTGTTAATAATTGAAAAAATGAAGTTAAAAGCTTTGGATGGACCCCTATATGTAGTTTATGCTTCAATAAAGCCAAATTAAGGAATTGATTGACTATAAAAACTTAGAATCTACAGAGAAATCTGATTGGGCTACATCATGAGTAATCATAACTAAATTTAATGCTCAAATTCCCTTATGCAATAATCATTATGTATATGTAAATAAAGCAATTAATAAACATATTTATCCAGTCTCCAACATGAATGAAATTATTGCATCCAAATTTCTTAATAAAACTGTATCTTAATGCAGCATTCTACCTTCCATTAGATAATGGTAAATAAAACTTTGAAAATGCTAACCACTTGCAAGGGTTATATAAAAGAAAATGTCTTCCATTTGGGATATCTCCTGCATCCAGTTTCTTCCAGTCAAAAATTGAGACTTCCTTAATGGATTTAATGTTATACCATTTTAGTGACATTCTAGTTACCAATATGATGAAAAATCAACTGATAAGTCACCTGCTGATAACATGTAAATATTGAGAAAATTTTGAGCAAAATTGAACACCCAAAATTGTATCTGGAAGATGAAAAAATAAAATGTTTAGGATATATGTAATTTCAAATATGACATCTCATCTTCTGAAAATGTTAAAGCCATTTCAGATACTCTGTTGTCTAATAATGTAAAGCAGTTACAAGCTCCTTTGGATTTTGTAAATTTAAGAGAAATATTTAAAGAGTAAGAATCATGAAGCCAGACCTTTATACAATTTACAGGAAAAGAATCAGTAGTGAAACTGGGGATCGAGACAAGATCAAATTGTTACTTATTTTAAATAAATTACTTGACCGCTACAACAGTGATTTGGACATTATGCTTATTATGGAAATCAGAAGTTGGAATGGCATCAATATTATGTAACCCATCACATTCAAGTAAATAATCTATTAATTATGCATTACACACCTTGTCTAAAGTGAAGATCAATTATAATCAAACTGACAAGTAAACTCTTTCCATATTATTTAGGTTCCAAAAATTTCAGAAATACCTATCTGAGCATATTTTTTAAGATTGTGGCTATTGCAAATACCTGTTAGGAAATTTGGTCAACAAACAACAAGTTCTGATAACACCCACATGCTTAGATGGCTACACATATGGAAAGAGTGCTGAATTCATGGGTTTTGAATGGCAAAATTGTAGCTTTCTGAATAAATGAAGATGATGGATATCAATATATTTTAATCCAAATCTGAAAGGATTGATAACAAGTATCCAAATAGTCTCTTTGTGGAATATCTATGATAAATTATCAGTTTGTAAAAGGAACATACTGATGTGTGCTCATATATTTATTCCAGTTAAAAAAGAAACTCAAATTTGAAGTTTTTATTACATGATGGATATCCAAAAGGGTCAGAACAAAAGCATTAGCCCAGAATTATACATAACACTATGACACTCTCAATCTAATGGAATGGCTGGAAAAGCTATTCAAAATTTAAAGTTATCTACCAGCAAATTAGAAAAAATGAAAATACAAAAAGCAGTATATACAGCACTTCTCTACCAGCACTCGATTCCAAATGTCAAATTAAATAAATCATCCCTGGAATTGTACTTAGGTTTTAAACTGCATTTCTAATTTGTTAAATGCAATATCCAGCAATGGTTACATCTGTAAGTTTATTGCAATGAAAAAGTATGTGTAGTTTAAATACATTTTGGACCCAAGAATTAGTTCTAACATAACTTGTCAAACCAAATTGTGATTGTTTAGATCAAAGGCAAATAGAAATTCCACAAACATGTCAATCATTTGTGAAAGAATTTGACTGAAGACTTATTCCCTGTAAAGTCTAAGAAAACTAGTCCTGACCCATAATTTTAAACTGACAAACCAAAATAAGAATCTGTTCAGTTTGACTCTAAGATTGAAGATCAAATATGTGTGCCAGAGAAGATAATCAGAAAAGAAACAGAAGTAAATGCAGCTCCTGGTTATGTTAAAAGAAAAAAACTCAGTTATCTTCATAACTTTATTCTGACTTCAGAGAAAATCTGAATTTCTGAAATAGGAGGAAATGGGTTATTTCCAGGTATGTATATGTTAAAATAAAGACACAAGTTAGAAATATTAAGTTATATAAATTGTTAGTAATATTTACTGATGCTATAACCTCGAGAATATGCATGTAAAATCAAGTTGAATATTTTAATTTTTCAATATGCACACATTTTATTTTATTTATACTTAAAATCAACTCATTATTCACACGCACGTGCATTTATTTTATTTTAAATAAATGAAAAGAGAGATTTTTTTTTAGATTTAAGATTTCTTTTTTTTTCATTAATAGTCTAAATTTTCTAAGCTAAATTCCCCATTGGGCTAACTGCCTTTTCTTTTAATAAAACTGACATTTCTAAATACACTTTCTTAATTTATTCTAAAGTTTAGTTTTTGCCAAGTTAAATTTTCTCTCCTGAATTACTCTTAAACTTTCTGATTTTTTTTTTTCAAATGAGATATTTTAATTCATTCATTTACTGAAACTTATTTTGAAGTGACTTTATTTATTAGAATTTTAAATTTTAAACCTTCACATTGTTTATGAAATGTTTATTCTTAATAATTTTAGACGAACTTATTAAAACATGTACCTTGCTTAGCGGTACAATATATATATATATAACATTTTTGCTTAACTTCTATTTTGTAATAATACAAACATTAACCTTATAAACAGCAAACTTTTTTCTTTCTTAAAATAAAATTTATTGAATTTCATTATATTAATAATTAGTTTAACTGCTTTGGAAGTGTTTTGATAACATTTGTCAAATCAATTTATAATAATAAAATAACACATGATCACCATTTCATATGCTTGCTCAAGCTGGTAAAACAGGAAAAATCTCCATACACTAGTGCCACTCAGAGTAATCAATGGATGCAAGAAGGTCTGTGCACAAAATCTCTATCTAATGCCTACCCATCCAATATTCTCAGACTAATTTCTAGCTTTATAAGCTAATGAGCTTGGATTGGAAAGACCTTCATCCTGCAGTGGATTGACAATGGTTGATGATGATGATGATATTTATGAGAAGACAGTGATTTAAGGTCAACATGGGTATGCCAACAATATTGGCATCAACAAGGGCTTTGAGCATCCCATCATCAGATTTTCAAAAAATTAGAGGGTGGAGAAGATTGAAATCAGTCCATTAAAGTGTGAAGATTTGCTACCTTAATATAAAGCAAGCACAGATTATATATATGCATGGGAAATTATGATCTGGACCAACTGATGAGTGCTGATCCAACACAAAATACATATACTGGAAATCATTTATTGTTTTCATATGTATGTGGTCATGTGTATCAGTTATATAGGATGGAGTGGACAGCTGAAAGTAGCTTGAAAATCTGTGTTCAAATCCCTCTAATTACATCTAACTAATTTTAGGAAATAAACTGATATTTTTACTTAATTATTTAAAATTAAATGGTAATAATTTTGAGATGTACAAACAACAACATATAACTTTATCAGCTAATTCATATGCTTCTGACAACAATTTTCTTCAACCTACTCTGTAATCATTTACCATAAAACTAATTAATAAATGGATACCAGATAATAGAAGGGGCTTATATCTGGAATAAAAGTAAGATCATTAAAATATATAAAAACTGACCTAATAAGAATATCATTATATCTATGCAAGACAGTTGTTTTGAGATGAAAACTTAAGATTTTTAATTTCAGGCTATTGGTATGAAAAGTATAAAGGAGTAAAAGTGGCTTTTAGACATTTGTTTATAACATAAAATCTTAAATTCTCCCTGACAAAGGCAAAACTCTGAAGTTTAATAATTACTCAGGCTTATAACAGATAGTTCTAAAGCAAAGGTGCCTAGCCTGGTGTACCTATACTCCCAGATGATATGGGATGCTTGTCCAGGAAGTATGGTGAATAACAGGGAAATAAGTTTATTATGCTATTAATTCTCAAAATACTTATGTTATCAATATTTCCAGACTATTTCCTGTTGGTACTATCTGTTGATCACACCAGAAACATTTCCGTTCTCTTTTTTTGAGGCAGACACAATGAGATTGCATAGACTTTTTTCTTACTGCATGGTCTGATAACTTAAAATGCCCAGTTAAGATTCAGGATAGATAGTAAAATTGCAGATTGGTCCCCTCAAGGCTCACCTCTGTGGCAACTGTACATTCTGTGCAAAATATTGCATGGGACACTCTCCAACTTCTTATTTCTTATTCTAATGAATGGGGGTGGGTGCTAAATAATTTACTAAAAAGCACGGAAGTACAAGGACCAAAAAGGTTTGGAATTCCTGCTCTAAAGCATGGTGAAGAGAACTATCCTTAGAATTTTAAGATTATCAATATTTAATTTCAAACAGCAATAAGACATCCAACTGAATAAAAATAATTTGTTAAATTAATTTTTGATTTTATTTTTTTTAAAAAAAGTTTCATCAAGTAATCAATTAACAAATTTTATGGTAATTTTCAAAAAATACATTCAACATTTTGGTTACTTTTTAACATATGACAACAAAAATTACAATAATAAAGATAACAAGTACAACATAAATAATAATTAATAATACCAATAATATATATATATTGTGCTGGATACTCAATCTATTCTGATATAGAGGGCACCACCAGATCACTACGTATCTGGAAAATTTATTTGCTGTGATCAGAATAAATGATGATGATGGTTTGCACCGACTAGACTCAGGGAGAAACAAGAGATCTTAAATTGTTTAGACAATTGAGGCAAAAGCACAAAGGCAAACATCAGCCAAATTAAGTTTAAACATATTTAACAAAATTTTATTCAGAGAAGAATAAATAACTTATAAGAAAAGTTTATAAGTTAACAAATAGAATTAGCTCAGGCATGTACCAGAAAGACTAAAGGCAATGCTCTGGCAGATCTACTGATTCTCTAATAAACAAATTACAAAGGGAGGAAGCAAATTTCATACAGCAGAAAATTCAGCCAAACATTAGTTTTCACTCTCAGATATTTAAACAATTCGCCCTTGAAACAAATTAACGAAACCAGTGCCAACGAGCTTTTTGAGGTCTGAAAAATATAACGGGCCCACGAATGTCATATGTCGGTATAAGCTGCACCTATTATTATGTTTAAAATAAAAGTGATTGATCCATCTCAAGAACAACCGAAAAATATGATTGAAAATGAAAGAAAAACAATTAAAATTGATGAATCCCAGCCAAACGATTGGCAAAAACTACTCTAAAAATAAGAATTAAAGTTCTCAATAGGAGACGAGCAAATAATTAGAAAAACAGTTATGTCTGCCCCAGCATTTAAAGAAAATGAATTACAAACAAATTCTGAGTACACGCTCTGATAAATTTAAAGCAAACATAATAAATACAAAAATAAATCTATCGGAGAGTGAACATGAGTACGAAAATATTAAAAGTGGTAAACGCTTTAGCAGAACAAAAGTATCACTCTCCTGTAATTTAAAAAGGGATAAATGTTATCTTCCTGCTGACAACTTATAAAATTACAAAGAAGAACAATTCTAATTTCCGCTTTTAGAGATATTAGAAACGAAATCTCCACCTGCAGAAAATTAGACGATAAAGTCGTCAGCCAAAAGATTTTTGGAGGTTTACAAAAGTGCAAACACAGTGTTTAAAAAATTAATTATTGAATAATAAAATAATTACATGTAAGCATATAAAATGCATGCCTGCCAAAGCATTTATAAAAAGTTTTACATAAAAATAGAAACTCACTTGTCACTCTCCAATAAACAAAAATTGAAAGTAACTTGGAATCTTAAAACTAAGATTCCAAGACACACTACAAAATACTAGAAAACACAGCAAATATTAAATATGAGGCTATATTGTTTAGGAATACATATTTATGATTAGATTGAGTGGATATTTAATGAGAATTAATTTACCCTGGGAAGAATAAAAAAGAAAATAGTTACCTTTCAGTAAAAACAATGTTCACATAGAGTGCGCACTATTATAAATTCATTTTCAGGTCATTGACAAAAGCAAGATAGAGGCAGTGGGGTCTTGCTATTTTAGGTGTTCATTGCAGGATTGAAGGAAAGCTGGCAGGCAAGGGTCCGTCTTTTGAGTTAAACTAGCACGACATATTGTTGGTTATCAAATGTATAGCAGTATATTTTGACATCACGGAGAAAGCAAAATTGTTTTAGTAACTGCAAATTTTGCTTTTAAAGATTAAATGTTCAAACTGCTAATGGTACAAACGTTGAAGAGGTTAATCCGACTGAATAATGGAAATAAGAAGCTGAACGAATAACCTTGACGAAGTGCTGACTTAATCTCTCTAGGTTAGAATAGAATAGACTAACTCATGAAATTTTTGGTATTATTTATACCTTCCTCAAATTCCCGCGAAAACTAGCCTTGTTGTTCAATTTCTACACCTAAGGCAGGACAAATATTAATCTCCAGCTCAATCAAATCTAAGAATTCTACCCAGGGATTATTGAAATGAAAAGAACTACATAAAAAATCAAATCTCCGCTTTTAGAATTAATCTACAATAATTAAAATAAAAGAAACAGGAATGCAATTAGCTAGCCAGCTTGCTTTAAATCAAATTGATTTAAAGTAAAAACAAGCGGTATAAGAAAACTATTTTAAAATAAATCGATAAACATTAAAATGATCCGTTTTACATATAAACACGTGTGTATTTTGATACACGTATTCTTTTTAAATAATAATAAAAATTTAAACATTAAATAAGATTTAACGAAAATTAAGTTTAGTGAAAATTAAAGAACTTAACTTTCTTTTTTGTAATATCACCATTGAATCAGATTTCACTCCGGTTCAATATAAATAACATGAGAAACCTAGATCATTTTTCAAATGAAAGAATTTCTACAGTAAACATTTTACCTTAAACTTTTAATACTACTGTGGTCATTTATAATATGGCAATGGTTTGAAAAAAACAACACCCCAAGAACAAAGTAGCAGGAAATCCACAGCATTTGCATTGAAAATTAACAGAATGAAATATTAGTTTTTATTTTTCTCATTTGACAATTGATTTTCAAATCTTTAATTTTTCAGTTAGTCAGTTTTTGTTTTGTTTTCTTTTTGCTGCATTAAATGTCCTTGATAGTATAAAATAAATAATATATTTATTTTTAAAAAATTATTTTCTTGATAATATATTTATTTATTGCCATCAATTAATTTTTTAATCATTTAACATTATATGATTTGAAAAAATTAATGTATTATAAAGAGATTATGTGTATTTATGAGATTGATTTCAAAACATAATATCAAATGATTAAAATCATCTTAATAAAATTTGGGAGATGGAAGTGTTTTCCCATAATATCAATGGAGTAACTGTTTATATTGTTGAAATTGTTATGCTCTATAACACTAAATATCAAATAACTCCAAGTATGAAGGTTTTCCATTCTTGACTATTCTTTAGGAGTAGTGAACCGCTTACATATGCATATCTGGGGGCTTTAATCCAATTGTCTCAAAATGGATATTCTTACTTTGATTTTTTTTCAACCTTATACATCAACATGTTTTCCAATGAATTACCTATTATCATAATGTATCCCAAATATAACACTTTCTGATTCAGTATTTCGGTTCATTTCTCATTAATCCTTTTTTGTGTCCATGAAATTTTAAACATCCCTCTACAGCATTACAATATAAAACCATTTATATTCTATGAATCACTATTGTCTTTATCAATACATCTCTGGCTTTATATCTGATGTTAAATGATTAAGTTTACCATCACAACTGTACATTCATTTTCATAGTTAGCACTTCTATAGTTTCAAATTTTAGACTCTAGATATACAAAATCAAGTATTACTTCAATCTATTTACTGAAATTCTAAAATCTTAACCATTAAAAAAATGTTTTAACTTTTTAATATTTAGAAACAGCTTCAGTTTTAGAATGACCTCTTTTAAATCCTTTTTACTTTCAAATAGTTAATCTTTCCACCAGTCTTTGTTTCTTCCAGATCTACATATTCATTATACAGATTAAGTAAATAAGTTAAAGAGAATACAATCCTAATGAGCACCATTGACCCAATTCTGCATTTTTACTGTATTTTTTTTCTTCATGATAAAGATACATAAATGTATAGAATAGAGAGGTCTGTTATTCCCAGTGGTTCTGAAATATTTTGATAGATTGAAATGGTAAACAATTACAATCAGTAATAAAAAATACATATTTTCTGATATTTTCTCATCATTCTAATCAGCTATCTATATGATCTTGGATACACCTATTTGTACTAAAGAATGCTTTTTCAGAAGTGCTTTTATATTTTTATAACATGATTCCATTCTATTTTGCTTCAGAAGTAACTCATTAATGAGTAAAATTAGGGAAATTATTTTATAATAAGAACAATTTTTAAAAATTTATTTTGTTAAAATATCATAAACTGTTCACGCAAACTAATTTTAATTTCTTAAAAAATTACATTTTCTTATTATGTAAATAAAAAGACTTTAATTACTTAAATATATTAAACTTTTGATAGCTTGGTCTATTTAAAATTTTATTTTGAATATATTTTTTTAGTTATCATTTAAATAATACTATTTTTTATCTACAAAGCTGAGATCGAAAAGAAACAATAATCTTTAAAATGATAAAACTAAAATTATTATTTAAAAAAATGTTCATTTAAAAGTATTAAGTTATTTCGGTACAATTTAAAAAATTATCTAATTTTAATTATTATTATAATAACAACAACAACAACAACAACAGCAACAATAACAACAACTGGGAAAAAAATTTAAAAACTCTAAAATAATAATTTATAAATACAATGAGACAAAAACCCATTCCATAAATTCATAACAGCTTGTTAGTAGAACAGCCTAATAATGATAACAATAGATTTGAGTTCTAAAGATTTTTTTATATACTTATATACTAGCATCATACAATAAGAACAGAAAAATTACTGAAAACTCACCAGATGATATTAGTATTATATGAAGTGAGCCCTATAATACTGTAATATTATTTTGTTAAATATTATTTTATTAACAAAGCACAAAATGCATCTTGGGGGTTATTTGTCTTTTATTATATCTTTATTTATATGAAATTATTTATGAAATAAAAAAAGAATGGAGAAATATGAAAGTTGTCTATCTATAAAAAAAGATATTAAGCATGGGAGAAAGAGAAACGTAAATAGCCATGTGTGTGTGCTGAAAATCAGATATATTAATCTTTAACTTGGATTAAAGTTTATATCTGTTGCTAGAGAAAATCTCTAGTTTAATAAATGATTAATAATAATCATTACGTGTTTATCAAAAAGTTGATAACGTAAAAGTTGGGAGAGGAGTAAATTGACGCTTGAAAATAAAAATGAGACAATTTACTCTACATAAATGATCTTCATGTAATAAAGATATATATGAGAGATGATGACCTGGCCCAACTGATGAGTGCTGGTTCAGCATAAAATGCATCTTGGGGGTTATTTGTTTTTTATTGTATCTTTATTTATATGAAATTATTTATGAAATAAAAAAAGAATGGAGAAATATGGAAATTGTCTATCTATAAAAAAGTTATGTTTTATTAATTATTTTATTAACACAGTTAATTAATTAAATATTTATTTAAAAATATATATTAAAAAGTTTTTAAAAGTAATATCATAGGAAAATAACTACTAGCACAAGTCCATTGTAAAACTTTTTGCATAATATTGTTTATATAAAAAAAAAAAAATTTTGTAATACCGTACATTAAATCTTATCTTTGGATGATCATATTTACAGAACAAAAACATTTTTATAGAACTTATTCTCAAAATTAAAAAAAAATAATTGTATTATTGAAACCACCACATACTTTAAAATAATAGATGTCCTATCAAATTAACGAATAAATTAAACAAAAGATACTAATAAATAAAACAAGCATTGTTATTCTCTTTTTTTTTAAACAACAAAAAAATTGTTCTGCTATTAAGTAAAGCGAGTTTTTTCCCAAACCAGCAAAGTGAATTATCATTCTAGTTTTAATGTTTTATATATATTTATAACATGTATAATACTTAAATAAAATTTTAAAAAAATATAATTACATTTATTTTATCAAAAAAGATACTACATAATGAACATTAATTAAAGTCTTTCTTTAGATCTATGTTCAGCACATTACTTCTTCAGGAAAAAGTGTCTCTTAAAATTTAGTCCAGTGCTTCAAAGGACAATATCTCTTTACTATATTTCTCTAACAAGCATCAATATTTCATCCATCTAGACTTTTTTACAATCTCTTGGTATTACTTCAATTCAAATGTCAACTATTCACTTATGTCCATTTCCATTAGAAATATGTCCAGCCCAACTACATTTCAGCTTTTTAATTCTTTCATTTATATCATTTATACCTATTTGTTCTCTCAGTCACTTATTTCATTTTCTAACTCTTCTGTTGCTTTCAATATATATTTTTTTATATTTTGTTGTCTCTATATTGTTTTTATATTAGGTGTCCAAGTTTTATATATATTAAAAACTTTTTAAACACATTATGTAATTTTTTTTAATATTATATCATTTCTACCGAAAGTGGTCCACCCGTTTAATTTTAAACCAGCAAGCATCACATGATCACATCTCCAATACTAGCACTACTATATGGAGTTTTGCTTTGCTTTGTTTGCAAGTTTAATTTTATGACTAATTACATCCATTATGCTTTACATGGCCAAGGCATTTGTAATTCTTAACTTCTAATTCATGGTGACTAATCTTTAGCTTTGTATTCTGTGAAAGAATATTCAACATTGCTTCGATTTTTTTAACATTTATTTTCAGATCTAACTTGCTTTCTGTCTTTTACCTGATAACTTTTATACCATTTCCTAAAAGTGTAAAGCATTATTGCAAAAACAATTGCATCACTTGCAAAATACCTACTTTTATTCCATGCTATAGTTTACTATAATATAAAAATATATAAACAAACAATATTTAAAAAATTTATAAAGTTTTTTAATGCCAGATATATATGATAGCTGTAGGAAAAAAGTTTGTTGATATCTGAAAGAAGATTCTTTGATTCCTCTGAGAGACCTTAAAGAAACTGAGTGAGGCAAATCCCTAATGTCATTCCATACTTTCTTATTATTGGTAAATGAACATAAATAGGCTATTCATCAATATGCATCATCCAGAATGTTGAGTTTACTGGTTTTATGAGCTTAACACCTTAGTTTTCTTCTTAGTTGTCTAGTAATTCTTAACTAAAATATTGAGTTCGCTTGCAGAAAGAACTAATGCAAGTGAATGATCTTTTTTTCATTATAGATATTTGTAATTATGACTAATACCAGGAGGCTATAAAATCATTATTCAATGTTGTGGTTGGCAGCTGAAAGCTGAGAATGATGAAAATCCCTAATTGTGGACCTAGGCTCCCAATTGATGATTGCCTTTATTTAGCTACTTTGCATTGTATATCACTTTCAAGTAAAATTGAATAAATTGAAAAAACTATCTAATATTAAAATAGGACATTATTAGACTTTGTGGAGTTAAAGATAAAGAGACAATTTATTTAAAAAGTGGTCATATATTTTACTACAAAAGGCACAAATTTTGGCAGCCCATATGGAGAGGATTTATGGCATATCAGGAAGAGTAGCAAGATTAGCTATTCAAATTAAGAGAATTTGGGTTTATGTGCAACAAGTTTTCACTATGGTAAAGAAGTAGAGAATGTTTATACTGCTGTATTAAATGGTTTTGATCAGCCCAAACATTAGAAGTAGCACAAGAGATTTCAATTCCAGAATTGGTAAATGATTGAAAAATGAAAATTCTGGGAATAAATTTGATTAGTGTCTGAAATGTTTGCAGAAAAAAACTGTCTATTATGAATTCTTTCTTTGAGAAAAATGCTAAATGAAAAACATGGAGGTATCCAAATGAAATAGATTTAGATTGTATTTTTCCTAACAGAGAATATATATATATATATATAAAATATACCAACCATCATACAATTACAAATATCCAGTAACGCCCTCTGTTTAAAGATCTATATCTCAATAATAGCAAACCTTAAAATGATACCACTTTAAGGTTGTATGCTAAACGATGTTAAATATTGAAATACAGACCCACTCAAACACAGAGCATGAAATTTTAAATAAGCAAACGATCTTAAATTTTGCTAATAAACTAACAAGTTTACAAAGTTATTAAAGACAAACTAAACATTAGATTTTAATCTTTAAATTCCTCCCAAACTATAAATGAAAAGAAAGTTACTGTTAACACTAACTGAAATAATTATAGAAAATATACCAACCATCATACAATTACAAATAATGAGGGCGTTACTGGATATTTGTAATTGTATGATGGTTGGTATATTTTCTATAATTATTTCAGTTAGTGTTAACAGTAACTTCTTTTCATATATATATATATATATATATATATATATATATATATATATATATATATATATATATATATATATATATATATATATATATATCAAGTTATAATGTTTTTGGTAGATTCAACACAAAAAGCCAGGGTTGATTAGTGAGATATAAAATACATGTTAATGGAAAATTAGAAATAAAAACTGTTAATAAAGTCAATTTAATCTTCCAAACCTTTAGAGAGACTCCAATGAATTTAAATTAGAACTTGCAAATCATTTTAAAATATTAACAGACTTTGAAGATGATTTGGACTTAGCTGAAATCTGCAACAAAATTGTTGATACTCTATTGAGAACTGAAATAAAAATATCTAATATTAAAAACAGGATTTATATCAATAAATTTTCCACTGACATAATATAATGTATAAAGAAAAAAGACATTAAAAAAATTAATAATCCATTAAGAAGAACTGCATAATAAGAGTTTTGTAAAATGGAAGGGAATAAACGTCTCAAAAGTATAAAAGAACATCTTAATATTGATAGGAAAATTATTTCAGTATTAAGAAGAAAACTTGGAAGTATTACTAAAAAGAGAGATAACAGTATAAAATGTGTGGAAAGGTTGCATAAAGAATTATATAGTAATAAACAACAAGAAAACAAAAGTATTCTTTAAAATTATTAAATATGTTGATTGCCTAGTATTTTAAATAAAGAAGTGATGTATTCAATTAAATCTATAAAGAAAGGAAAAGCTTTAAACAATTGGTGGCAAAACTATACAATATATACCAAATTTCTAAATAAAAGATCATGATAATAAAGTAGTAAATATTGATATTTAACATGATAAAGACAATATTAGAAATTACAGCCTATCAAATTTATGTAAAATCTTTATTACGTTAATTAAAACTCACCTATAATGAAATTTGAATTCTAGTTAACCTAAAAAGCAAGTTTAATTTACAAGTAGATAATAGCCAATTATTGTAAAAAATTATAGAGAAGACCGATGAATATCAGTTGCCATTATGTTTTGGATTTATGATTATGAAAAGGCACTTGATTCTTTAAGCATTTTATGGTGATTACAGATTTAGATCATCAAAATATAAATCTGAACATTGTCATATTCAGAATAATATTTATTAATAGACAACTTAAAAAGATTACAACTGAGAAAGAATATGACAGGTTAACTTCATATCTCCAAAAAATTTTTACAACTGCTTTGCAAGAAGTATTCTGGATATTAAAATGGAAAGGTAAGGGAGAAAAAATAAATGAGAAGTATTTTATGTCACCTAGATTTTGCAGATAATGTGGTTATTTTTGCCAATAGTACTTCAAAGCTTCAGAAAATAGTGCAAGAGTTATCAGATGAAAGTAGAACTAAAGATAAGTATAAAAAGACTTAATGTTCAATGGGGGTTTGCTCAGTGCAAGAAAATAATGGTTGATAATCATGAATTAGATGTTATAATAACTACAAATAACTTGGTCAGATTGTCAATACTAATCGAAATGTAAAGGATGAAATTAATCATAGAAGTAAACTTGGATGGAGAATTTTTAATATAAGCATTACATTTTTACTTAGAGATCTGAGATTTGGATATTTAACAAAAGAATAATACAGAGAATTCAAACCACTCAATGAAGTATAGAGAGATGTATGTTAGATGTGACAAGAAAATATAGAATGAGAAGTACATGGTTGACAGAACAAAAAGATATCAATGACATCATTGAAAGAATTAAAACTGAAATAGAACTGGAATAGACAGACTTCTAGAAGAAATGATAGTAAGTGATAAGTGGAAGTTTGAAATTGAATCCCAAAAGATTGTAAAAGGGATTTAGAAAAAAACCATGTGTGAAATGAATGAAGACAAGCTATAAATTGATGAAATTGGACTAAACATGAAAAGATTTTTAACTTGCACCAAATGATACTGTTTGAAAATTATGATAATGATGATAGGTATGTGAATAGTATAAGTAAAAAGATGCTGCAAAAATAGCTCTTAGCATACATACTTATTGACACCTGCATGCACACATAATTTAAAAGTGGCAATGTTATGCCAAAAAGTCATAATTGTGATAAGCTATTATCTATTTTATTATCTATATTTAGGATTAATTGATCTTCTATTGGTTATCATTATGGTGGATATAAATTCTTACAATAACATCAACATATTCAAATGACTTACCACAATGCTTGTTATATTTCTATCTCAGGGCCATCATTTAGAAATAAGCTCTCGTACCTTAAATTCATTAGTCTATATGGTCTGCCTTGATTTTGTAAATTCATTTAATGAGATATTTGTTTAAATTTATGTTATAAACTTAATAGAAAATTACTGCTTTAAAACAAATATGGATTATCTTCCAAAAAAAAACAAGATAATTACCTCTAAAGGTGAGTCATCTAGATTTTCCAATGAACCAATCACTTTTCCACGATATGGACCAAAGTAAGTTCCTTTCAATAATGCTATTTGGCAAAACACACTCGGTTCACAATCTTCTTGTGCTGCAGCATTCAAATAGAGAATATCAGTTGGTAAATATAAGAGATCTGCCAGATGACTCAACTCCTCTTCGGTACCGCCTAGAAAATAGAAAGAAAATTAATTTTAAAAAATGTTTGCAATAATTATATAACAAATATTATAAATCAATAGAACTTAAATAAGAAACATGATTTTCGAAAAACCATACCACAAAGTATAAAACAATAACATTTATTAACATTTTTTTTCCTATTTTAAATCAAGTTTGTCATATATGGATAATAAATACACAAACATTTTCATTTTTTGTTTATTTGCTTTTTTTTCTTTTGAAGAAGAGAAAAGTAAATTTGAATTTCTGTGATTTCTTTATTAGAATGCAATAACTAATTGAATTGAACTTAAGTTAAAACAAAAAGAAAAAATATTTTCTGAAATTTTAATATTTATATGATATTCGGTTTGGGGGAATATTCAAATATAAAGCTTTAATAAACATCATTATTCACCCATAATGGTCTAAATAATCATACCATGTTTGTAAAGTAATTGAAAACTCTAAATCAAGAGTTCCGAAAGTGGTCAATATCAACTCCCAGGAGTTGATTTGAACTTTCTAGGGGTCGATAATTTCAATAAAAAAAATTGAGGGTCGACTACAGCAAAAATAGACTCCCTATTACTGCTATTTGTTTATTATTTCAAAATATATATAATTCCAATATGTATCTAAAAAAAAAAAACACTTTTTTTTCATAAAAACACATTACATATACCAAATTTGCGAACAAAAAAGTATAATGTGTCATTAAAAGAGTCAAACGTAAGAATGCATGAAAATATGTATAGCATAAATATGTCTGTGCATTGTCTTATCAAACATATCAAAGCAAGTGCAGACATAAAAAATTGTTGCATGTCCACACAATATTCGATATTAGGAGAATCTATCAGTCTTATATGGTCATGCTTTCATAAAACACCATAAATTGGTTTGTTTGATGCAACATGTACTTATTTATGATTTGAACTGTAACTATTGAGGTGCAGTACTTTGAAAAAGAAAATCAAAAGACAGTTTATTTATTCGAGTTTGAACAAAAATCTTCTGTTTAATTGTTTGCTAATAAAAGTTTTTATTTCTTATGATAATAATATCACAAAACCAAAAAAAAATGCAGACAGTACATTTATCAGTAATGCCTCTTAAGTAAAAAAAAAAAGTCTTTAGCAATGACGTTATAAAACCATCAAAACTAGCAGATCACTTGAACAGAATTCACCCTGACAAAAAAGAAAAAAAAAATTTAATACTTTCAATCACTTAAAGATAAAATTCTGAAGAGAACTACGATAGATATGTTTGTTTCATCATTGAAACAAAATGATGATGAATTAAGCATCATAAAATATATCCCTACTCATTGTGAAGTATAGTGAGCCACACACCATAGGGGAGAAAGTGATTCTACTGGCTGTCATGGAGGTATTGAACACTGCATTCCACAATTCCTTTGATAATCCAGTTCGAAGATGTATTGATGAAATGAGTCATGACATGGAAAACTCTTTGTGTAATCATTTACAAAAAAAAAAAAAAAAAGGTTTTTTCCCTCCAATTGGATGAATCAACATTATCCAGTAATGAAGCTTTGTTGCTGGCATACATTCACTTTATTAAAGATCAGGAAGTGCATGAAGAACTGCTTTTTGTTAAAACTTTAGAAACTGACATCAAAGGCAAATCGATTTTTAATTTAATGGAGCTATTTTTCAGATAAAAAATGATTCTATTGACAAATATAAAATCTATTATGATAGATGGAGCACCAGCTATGGTTAGTCATATTGCAGTTTCATAAGTTTCCTAAAACAACACATACCTGAAGTGCTTGAGGTTCATTATGTAATCCATATGTAACATTTAGAAGGCAAGAACCTTAGTGACAAATTGTATCAATTGCTTCAGTTTGTTATAACAGCTGTGAACAAAATTCAAAGTAATGCTTTGAATACTAGACTGGTCACTTGATTATTAGAGGAAATTGATGAAGATTTCTATCAATTGGTTCTCCATACTGAAGTTTTCCCACTTTCAAAAGGTTTATGTTTGGTGAAATTTTTTAAACTTTTTCCAATTTGTTTTGGAGTTTTTGGAAGATGAGGATTCCATATTAACCAACTTATTTGCCAAATAAATTTAATGATATTAATTTACATCTTCAATGAGACAATTTGACTCTCATCAAAGCAAAATTGGCCATATGAACTTCTGTTGCCAGATTAATGTTTTTAAAGCAAAATATTGTAAGATCTGGGTTTTCCCAGTTCCCCAACTTATTTAAGATAGGCACAATTCAAGAAGAAAACAACTTGCTGTACTTCAACCACTTGGAGTCTCCTTACATAGATTTCAAAACTAGATTTGAAGAGATTCTATTGCTGAAAATACTGAACTGGATAATAAACCCAGACACTACTAGTTCAGAACCAAACATAATTTTGCAAAATGAATTGATAACCACCAGCATGAATGATGATCAAGATATAATTCAAACAGGGTTATCAAAAGTTTTGGCTGCAACAAGATATTCCATGGATTGTTGTACAAAAGTATTTGGTGGCATTTCCATCATTGTATATGGTAGAGAATGACTATCAAAGCTGAAAGACAGTATTCATTCTCCAGAGAATAATGATCAAACTTAAAATACAGTATGCATTTTCCATAGAACAACTGTTAAACCTGAATAGCAATAGCTTAGATATCCCTATATGATTGAAGGAAATTCTTGCTAATCTGAACAGCAGTGATCATTCTCTAGACTATAGCTATTTAAACTAATAGTTAACAGCAATATCTGGACTGTGAAATTTCTGGAGATATATGAAAAAAATCGAAACCAATTTCAAATTTACTGTAACCCAAATTGGTTATGACAAAGGATGGTGTTGTAGATGATGTTGTAGCTTTATTAACAATTGCTTGAAGACAAACCAAAAAAATACTTTAATAATATGAAATAAACCAAATGAAGCTATGAAACAAAATTTTAAATAAGATATTCTTCAAAAGAAAGATGGCAAAGTGGAGAGGGGTGGGGGAAATAAAAATGGAATATAAGATTGTTTATAAACTGAAGAAAAAATATAAAGTAAACCAAATCAAATAAAATAAACATTGAATAAGAGACAGAGAAGAATATGTGAAGTATAGGATAAATTAATAGAAAAGGATAAATGGATATGGTGAAAATCCATAACCCAAAATAAGATAAAAGGGATTACTAAATTATATAAAAATGATAAAATATGAAGGAATATTTCAAAATACCAACAAAAAGTAATGGATATAAAATCATTCAAGGAAAATGAAGTTGGAATAAACAAAACATCAAAATATGTAAAATTAAAATGAAAAGCTGAAAAAGTGACAAAATATAAAAGAGAAATAGTTGGGAGTCAATAAGTCATAAAGTGTACATGACGGGGTGTATAGAAATGTGAGGATATATTAATTCTTTGGAATACCCTGAGTATATTTGCAGAAAAAGTTAAAGAATCAAATCAAAATATAAATGATGGATAAAGTTGGGTTAGAAAAAAATACCCACAAATATAAAATCCATTATCAATTTATGTTTAGCCATTATTATATATATAAACACAAATGAGTTTACATACATATTACTAGTAATATATAAATACAAACATATACTCAATTTCTAATATTCCCAAAATAACTTTAAATAATTTCATAGTTTACTAACCCCACAAAATAAATCAATCTCAAGCAAACAAAGCATAAAAGTTTGACTTAGATTCTTCTAGCATATTTATCAGAGTGCATGTGAGTATTAAAACATTAAACACCCTGGAAGATACATACTTTTCTCAATCTAAGGTTTAAAAGGGATTTATATCTTCTTGCCAGCAATTTATAAAAACTAATTCAAGCTTTCTCATTCAGAGATTGCAAAACAAAAGGGGTACAACAAAACAGCACAGGCAAGCTTTCCTTGGTCCACAAACGAATGTCTTATGCCTGCAGAATAGCTCATGATAACCACATTCAAGATTATCAAAGTTACTCCAATACAAGACAAGAAAACATAACAAGAAAAGATTATGCTTTTATGTAATCTTAAAAAGAAGAAAACAAAATTTCTAATTTAAGAAAAACAGAACACTCTATTGATAAACCACCAGCCAAAAGATTTGCAGTCTACAGAAAAATACAAACCAAACCTAACTAAACTAATTATAACAAAAAAGACAGGTGAGTTAAAAGAAAATTATGAATGACTGCCAAAGCATTTATCACAGGTTAGTAATATAAATAATAAAAAAGCATATAAAAATAGAAACTCACAATACACTTGTTGGATAAATAAATTAAAAACATGGAATCTTAAAACTAAAATCCCAATACCCACTTAAACTACACTAATAAAAAAATACATAAAATAATTAAAATATTGAAGGAATATTTCAAAACTTATAATAAATACATGACTATTTTAAGATTAAGCTGAGACTTTAACAAAAATTTAAACTCCAGTTAGAATATGAAAATCTTTTACCTTAAGGGCTAATGTAAAGTCCATCAGATTTCTTCCAATGGGGTGTGCAAAGTTTTTTCTAATTTGAGTCCATCATGAAGGCTTTTAATTTCTGTCTTTCTGGTAGGGAATGTGGAGGCAAGCTTTGGATCAGTTCTTGTTTAGGCTTTTAAGACATCATCTTAAGGAACAATTCAGGATCTGGGGCATCTTTGGGTTGATTTAGCACTGCATATTGTAGAAAGAATTCCTCATTGTGTGTAATTTTAGCATTCTGCAGAGAGGATCACTATTTAGCAACTAGGAGTCAGTAATCTGATTTCAGCAGAATTTGCAATCAGCAGATTGTAGAAAGATAAAATTAGCAATGGTGGTCTCCAGATGTGGAGAGAAATTTTTAAAAATCAGGCATTACAGCAATTTGAATAACTTTTTATAATCAGCAGAATAATATCAATAAGCCAAATAATAATGTCTGAAATAAGGGCTATTTATGTGCACTCTTATCTTCTATGCCATCCTTAATTAAAAGTTTTTGCCCATGACAAATCTCTATCTTGGACTTAATCTTAATTTTAAAAAAAGTCTTTCCAGGGCTCCTATCTTATCCCAATTTAATTTTAAAAAATACAAAATTAAGTCTCAGCTTTTCCTTTTTTTAAAATAAATTAAAAATAGATTACAATCAAAAATAAAAAAACCAGGAATGCAATCAAAACTTTCAAAATTAAAATGTTTTTTCAAAAGATTAAAATTTTATAATTACAATGTTTTTTTTACAAATAAATAAAAAAAGAAAATAGATTTTAAACAAAAATCATTTGAAAATAAAAATCATAGAATTTTAACATGTAAACAAGCATATGTTGTTGCACATACTCTTAATACATAAAAAAATATAGAAAAACTTTTAAATATTTTTCTTTTAAAACTTTATAAAATAAATATTACTTTTAATATTGTGTATATAAATAAGCATTTATTTTTACAGTGTCTGTATATAATTGTAATTACATTCATATCGGCCTTTCAAGCCAATTGTGCAAATGCTTTGCGAGTGTTAAATAATAAATGAATACCCTCTGACTAATACAAGATATAGAATTTATGCAGGAATAAAAAGAATCCTCTCATTCCTATGACTCAAATATTTATATATGACAGGATTCTTTTTATTCCTGCATAAATTCTATATCTTGTATTGGTCAGAGGGTATTCATTTATTATTTAACACTCACAAAGCATTTGCACAATTGGCTTGAAAGGCCGATATGAATGTAATTTTAATATTGTGGTGGAACTTTTGAAGAAGATAAAGCATCCAGTTCAATATGTGTTAGTGCCCCTATATATATGTGTGAGTGAAGCTGCAAATCATTGCAATGCAATTATATTATTTAAAATCTTTAATTTGTTGTAAATTTAATATACAAATTTATTCTTATTTTATTTAAGACTCACATATAATTTCAATTTCAGAGGTAACCAAGATACATATATAGCAGAATGTTTACACTAAAATAATTAGTTTTAAAATATTGAATAATTCTTAGAAAGAATATCATGCCACATGCACCTGTGTTAAACTTGTGAGGAAGTCAAAAATAGATTTTTAAAAAATAGAAAATTTTAAATATACTTTGAACAAAGCAAAATCATCCAAGTAGTACTATTTTAAATTCACAAGAATTTCCTTTTGTTCTTACTGAGGCACTAATGTAAATTTTAAAAAGATGCTAAAATTAAAGATTAATTTTTAAAGTTGTAAACAATTTAATAGGTTTATGAGGAGCATATCAGAATACTAATATATAAACCCCCAAATTTCAACAATCAAAATCCCCTCTCTATTATAAGTAAAGCAGTTGCTGCTGGGTGCCCATTTTAAAAATGAATATGATCAGCTAGGAAGATCCAGCTTTGCCATCTTCCTTCAGAAGAGCAGTAACCTTCTGCCCACTGCAATTCATCACCATTGCCACAGAATGAAAGAGACCAGTTCTACCAGCTTTCAAGAAGGCATTGGGAGATAACTTATTAAAGAGTGTCAGTGCCTATTAAAATACCGGACAATTCAGCTAGAAGTTGGTAATATTTCTTCTCTGCAGTTCTCTAAAAATAAATTTCTATTTAAATATTCTAATAAGTTCATAAATCCCAAACTTATGAATAATAATTCCTTAGTAAACTAAACTATGTAAATATAAATCTTAAATGTAATTCTAAAATGAACTTATAATTGTAACAGTCTTGCCTATATCAAATGAATATAATTGTAATTTTAAGTAACTTCTTTTGAACATAACTGTAGTTAGTTATTATTAACTTTCCTACTCTGCAGCCATGCCTATTCTATTTTACTTTATCTTAATCTATTTAAATATATGATGTGATATGCCATATTTCAAAGCAGAGATAAGTAATTTAGTAAACTTTAAAGAGAGAAAATTATAAGCTCTCCAATAAAATATTTTATGCTGTTTTTTATCAAATAAATCTCTGAATTGAAATTTTTTAATCTTAAAAGTCTAACCAGAAGTGTTTTGGAAAAAATTAAAATTCACTATTACAATATTTATATAGATATAATAATATCAGTGTCTTTAATTGTTAAAAATCTATATTATAATAGCTATGTGATTATACTTATGTAAAAAATTCTTAGAATTACTAGAATCACAAAAATGTGTTTATTTTTAAAAAAAGATAATAAAACCCCGTGATAGAAGATTACAGATAAGTAAATACATTAAATTTGATTACTTTAATACTCATATTAATTCTTATTATTTTTACTAATGTCATATCACTAAATATCTTCTGAAAACTCGGGCAATATCGTAATGGATCTCTAAGATGCATATATAATGTTTTGATTCTAACAGTTACTCAATTTTCTAAATTCAGTTTGATTTTACATTGTCATAGTTCATGAATTTGTAATAATAATCATTTTGGTTTCTTTATAAATCATTTATAAATCTTGCAATACATACTTATTAAATTTCAAAAAAATCTTAGTAATTAGACCAAATTATTTTTATAAAAGCAAAAAAAAAGTATAATACATCTACAATTTTTATAGTATACATGATGTTATGTGATGTGAAGCACTGTGACTTCTCCTTAAACAGAGTCAGAAATCTCTCAGCATCTATGTCCAGAGAAACCTGTTAGCCACTTTACCTTCCCTTTCCATTCCCCACTCTAAGTTTTCCCATAATCTACTCCATCTCATTTTCACAACATAATCTTTGTCAACTCTATGGCCTTTATATCTAAATCCCCTTTATCTTTTCCCAAACCCAGCATAAAAACCAATAAACCACTTTCTGTATAATCACTTTGTTTATATTTATTCTTCCATAACTTTACATAAGTTTACATTATTAGCGCTGCCCTCTATTGTTTAGAGCAATTGTAAATTGGCAGATTTGTAAGCTCAATATCTACAGATTACAATTCCAGTTTTGTCACTTACAGCACATCAATTTCTTATGACTTCTTAGCAATAAACCATTGAACTTAATTTTATTTATTATTAGTACTAAGAGTGATATAATGTCCATATAATAAATACAGCACAGTTACAAAAAAGTTTGTGATATGTAGCTTTTTAGAAAACATTTGTATATAATAATAAAAGTTTTTTTTTTCTAACTTGGCATGCTTACAGTATGCAGAAATCCAGCTTTTGAATGAAGGAAATACACCATGTAAATCATTATTTAAAATTTGAATGGCTTGTGAATTTACAAAGGAAGTGATATCTTTTTCTTTTTATAAATCTATGATTTATTCAAGATACTCTTTATGATCACTATATGACCATAATTTAAAAATTATTCTGATTTACTATTTGAATACAATCCTGAACTTACTTCTGAAAAAAAAAAGTATAAACATATAAAATATGACTCAGAGCTCTCTAGTCAGCTTATTAAATAATATCTTAGAATAATATGCATTAATAGCCAACTTTTTATCTTAATCTATGACAAAACAATTCCTCAGGACTTCCTTTAAAGAAACATTATTAACCATGAATAGAAATAGACTAAAATTTTATACAACTGGACTGTTCCACTTTATTATAGAACAACTTCCAATATGAAAAAATTAAATAAAAATTTTAATATGAATATTTCATGTCACTCAGTCAGATAATCTCATATATTCCATAATCTTTTGCACTCATTTTCATTTATTTCCGTGGCTTGTTTACTTCAGTGATAATGTAGTTCTGCTGCTTTAGATCGCTATTGACTATTATCTTAACTGATATTAACGTAGAGTTTTTTATAACACTACTTCTCCCTGTTCTGCTTTTATTGATTTATTAATTACAAAAAATAAATTTGAAAAGATCAATATCTTACAGACAGTTGGAAAGGATCAAATGTCTTTATTCTATTGCAGTGGTTCCCAACCATTTTTGGGAGGCCATGCCTTACCTAAGCATTTTTAAAACATCACATGATCACCATTACCTATGTTTGCTCAAGCTGTTAAATCAGTAACAAACTCTCCATATGCTAGTGCTACCCAGAGCAAGTCTTAATAATATTCCTATCTAGTGTGTATTCATCCAATATCCCCAGACACTTAGTTTCTAGCTTGTGGTATTATATTCTAAAATCAGATCCAAGGCTCCCCATTGATAAAAGCAACAAGCTAGAAACTAGTCTGGGAATATTTGATGAGTAGGCATTAGATAGGGATTTTATGCACAAATCTTCTTGCATCTGTAATTGCTAAGGTTTGTACTGGATGGTGCAACTGTATAGAAAGATTAGCTACAACCGAAAAATTCTCCTGCTGCATAATCTGTATCAATACATGATTCTATACTATTGCATTCTTCCAACAGATTATGTTGTGCAAAATTGCCACCACTCTTTTTATATTAATTATTGCTTCATAATAAAACTTCATTCTCAAACATTTTAATGCAACTATGAGAACTGATATCAATTAATAATTGATAAACTAAAAACTATATTAACTGACAAAATGAAAGTAATTGACTATTGTTAGAATACTTATAGCATCGTCCAATAATTTAGAGAGAAAATTTTATGTTGCATTCTAAAATATGAAATTTATAGTTTCATATATTAAAAAAATGTAGGTTTTCCCATTATTAATTTTGCCAATCAACTTCAAGGAAAGAATTGATGTTTTAGTGCCATGAGAGAAGTAAGATGTTCCTCAGTTCTTATCCCAATGATATATTTAAAAAATTCATTGCCAGCTTTAAAAAATATCGTTTCTTCATTTTGAAATTAGTAGTAAGAAAATATTTAATTATATTATTTCAATATAATAAATTTCGTTTGTCTGATTTATTAACATCATTCAAGTTAATATGGATTTTTTTTTATTTTATTTTGTATGTATATTAATTTTATGGATTAATTTCTTCATTGCTTTATTCAATAAAGCACCAGCTGGTAAACAGATCATGAAATTTAAAATAAATCATATATTATAACTAATTTTATCAATGCAAAAAGTAATTTCTAATAAATTCTAAACATTCAACAGAATAATTGGTGCATGTGTGTTCTATATCATTTCATTTAAAAAATAAAAGTATAATCTTCCAGGACATAACAAAAATTAAAAATAGGTGAATAGATTTCAGTCAAATATTATCAATCCGTTTTAAAACTATGTTAGGAAAGAAAAAAGTTAAGATTATTTAATTATATTGTAAATAGTTCCACATTTGCTAAGACCTATACTTAATTGAATAATATCTGACATACACACACTTGTACATATAACCAATTTTTATAGTTTCAACATTTATTTAATATATACAGTTTTAAAATATATATAAATTGTATAAAGCATTTTAAATTTATCAGGATTGAATAATAATTCAATTTAGCAATATGGTATAGAAAAGATGGGGAAATATCTTTTACTACCAACTAGCACCACTTTACATCACATGATCACCATTTCTTATGCTTGCTCAAGCTATTAAAACAGGCAAAACTCTTCATACAGTAGTGCCACACAGTGCAAGACAGTGTAAACTTCTTGCATCCATTGATTACTCTGACTTACACCTAATCAAATCAAATTGATTACTGAGTGGCATTACTGTATGGAGTTTACTTAGTTTTAGCAGCAAATTATTTTTATTTCTTTGTCTCAACCCTTTAAACAAAAATGAGAGAAGTATTTTTAATTAAAAAGTGTATCTAATTCTGTTTTTTATATGAAAGATACTTTCGGCAAAATAGATTAGTTCCAGATCTTCAATAAACAAATTAATAAAATAAAATATGTTTAAGCAAACTGTCTGAAAATCTATGAAACCTTAGTTGGGTTTTAATAACCTTACAATGTCATACATATATATAATTAACATTAAAAAAATATGTATTAGTGCATGACAAAATATAATATATGCTAATAATACAAATATATATATACTGTCACTTTGAACTGTAATTAATAAATAAGAAAAAGAAAAAATGTAACTTACCTATCAGCAAAATTTAATTTGCATAAATTTTGTTTGGTTTTTTTATTATTAAATACACTCAAACATCTCTAGTTTTAAATCAAATGGCATACAAAAACTATTCACTAATAATAAAAAAATTGGAAAAAAAAAATCTCAATTATATAAAAAGTTTACTTTTTCTGATTTCATCACTCAAACAATAATGTTGGAATAAAAAGATGATTGTTATTTACACATTCAGATAAAAAACAGACAAATCTTAATTGAGATTAACTTCAATTCACATAATAGACTTAAATATAAATTCTACACATTTATTTTTAAATTAAAAATAATCTTCTAAAAACAAAAAATATTTTTCTTGGAATGAAAGTTAAATGGTTATTTTAAAAGGAAAACTTGTTTTGATGATATAAAATCACAACAAATAATATAGAAAGAGAACTGACCCCCTCCTTGATTGTATTATCAAAATTATGGGGGGGGGGGGTCAATGTAAAAGCAGAATTAGCTATGACTTGATTTTCTTAAATCATTATATTTCAACTTTGAATAATAATTTATGGTACTTTGGTATTAGAGCTGCAACACATAGCATGTATTAGATCTACTGCGGCTGTTCACATTCGTATTAATCTGCTGATAACTTTGTAATCTTGGGATCTGACCAAAATAACATGTACACGGATCTTGCACATGACTTTTTTGACAAAGAAAACATATACACAACTCTTGTACATGATATTTTGGCAAGATTAACAAAGTTATCGGGGGGGTTGATACAAATGTGAAATGGGTGCAATAGGTCTAATACATGCTCTGTGTTGCAGGACTAAAAATAACTAAAAGTAAAAACATAATAAACATATTTATCATTTTCAATAAGAAAAGTATGATTTTGAACAAGACATTCAAATATGTATGACTTGAACTGTAACAACTTTTAAGAATGACATTTGAAATAAAATTAAAAAAGTGATTTGCAATCTTAATGAAATGATAGCATTACACAAAAAAAATTGTTAGCTTAAATACACACTAAACAAATAGTAAATGAGTTTGGTTTTTAAATAATAAGACATTCAAATATGTACAAGTTGGATACTAACAACTTTTTAGAAGTACATTTGAAAGCAAAAAAAAATGTGATTTGCGATCTTGATGAAATGACAGCATTACACAAAAAAAAATTGTTAGTTTAAATACACACTAAACAAATCATAAATGATTTTGGTTTTTAAATAATATTTATAAAAAGACATTAACTATACATATGACTTTCGCACTAACAACTTTTAAGAATGACATTCCCAATCAAAAAAAAGTGATCTGCGATCTTAATGAAATGATGTCATTACACAAAAAAATTGTTAATAAATAAACAGTAAATGATTTTGGTTTTTAAATATTTCTAAAAACACATTAAGTATACTCATACAATATTTACCATGTAATATATAACAGGAATTGTTTCCTTGAAACAAAACATATTGATCTCTATTAAAAAATTTCCCTCTGAAAATGTAGCACATGATTACAGAGTATTCTGGGATTTTCAAAGAAATGTTAATAAACGTTTTTTTTTTGTATAAACAACTTAACCCTTTGACCCCCAGTACGACTTTTGTATGACTATCTAGAAATTTCGACTTTCAGCTGAGTTTGCACGTAATTAGTAAACGTCATACATACGGGATTTACTTCTTTCTTTGCACCATTTTGTTTTCTACAAGAATATCTAAGAATTTTTTCTGTACGACAATTTTTAGATTTTTTATGAATATTTTTAGTGAAGGGTACCTAAAATTTTTTTTTTTTTTTATCATTTTATATGTCGTAAAAAAGTTATTCCACAATGGTTGGATCAATTACCGAAAATTTTAGTTCTGATTTTCCGTCGAAGTTGTCTGCGATTCTGGGCCCTCTTCTCACATATGTTTCTGGATAAGGTTCAAGGGTATGTAATTACTTTTTATTTATTTATTTATAAATTATAAAATTTTATATGTGCTGAGACAAATAAATATGCTATAGAATGATAAATTATAAAATTTTATATGTGCTGAGACAAATAAATACGCTATAGAATGATAAATTATAAAATTTTATATGTGCTGAGACAAATAAATACGATATAAAATGATAAATTATAAAATTTTATATGTGCTGAGACAAATAAATATGCTGTAGAATGGAAAAAAGTTCAGGATTGGGGTAATCTGTCACCCTGTGAGCTGATGCATTTTTTGGCATGATTATAAATATGAATAGTGTATCATGTGTGACCAAGTTTGAATTTATGGATGAATTATTGCATCAGCCTGGACTTGCTAAAGTTATGACCCACAATTCATTTGTGTCAATTTTAGGAAAGTAATATAGGATATTGTATACAGATTTTCTAGCTTACTCAATCCATCCACTCTGTGTTACAGTGCCATGTATTTGAACTCAGCCTTTCTTCATATTTTTTATGCAAAATAATAAATATATTTATATACAAGTTTATGCTACACAACTGGAATTTCATGTAATATAGGATATTTTATACAGACTTTCTGGCTTCATCAATCCATCCACTCTGTGTTACAGTGCCATGTATTTGAACTCAGCCTTTCTTCCACACATGTAATCATTGTTAATAATAAAAAAATTTATCTTTATTGATTTATTTTTATTCATTTTATTTTTTATTTATTTATTTATTTTTGAATATACTGTTTTTTTTTAATACACTGTTCTGTTACTTTTTTCTCCACTAAAAATCATTCATATTGTTATAGATACTTTTGCACAAATGAACACATCTGGCTCTAGAATGAAAATGGACCACAGCAAGGCTGCTGTTTTAGTAATTTTCTCAGTGAAAAATTACCTCAGGTAAGACTTCCAATACATCATTCTTTTTGTAATTTTGTGACAGATGTGATGAAGCTGTTTATGAAATTGTCATTTTATCATTTGAATTTCAAAATTTAGGATTTGTGAATCAGTGTAAAAATAAACATTCTTAAAACTATTAAAAATATTTTTTTCTTAACTTTTTCTTTATGAAATGACTATTTTATAAGCTTCATTGGTTTTCAAAGGGTTTTAAAATCAAAAAAAAAGAACAAAACCACAAAAAAATACATATTAATTAGGATACTTTTATTACATTTTTATCCTGGTGGAACCATTTCTTTTATATCATTAAATATGGCAGAAAGAAATATGGGCAATAACTGAAAATGTCATATTACAAAAAAAAATCGCATTGATAAAGATAAAAACACATTTCCACATAGATCATCGCGATATTACACATTTATTGTGGGTGTGAACAGGCCTGCTATCTCCCCTATGTTGCATCTCTAATACCAAAGTACTTAATTTACTTTAACAATACAAAAAAGATGAAATATGACTTTATTTTTAATTAATTATAAAATTATTCAAAATACTGTTGAAATATATTCTAAATAAAATATAGCTTTTACATGACAACACTCTGTATATGATCATTTAAAGCAGTTGCATTTTAATTTGAAATTATAATAATTTATATTTTATTCAATTTATGCATACATTAAATAACACAAAAGATAAAATGTCCCAGCATCAAACCTCTCAAATAATGAAAAAAGATTGAGTGCAGTAATGCTGCTTGCAAATCAGTGTACTATGGGGAGTCTAAGGCAAACATAGCCACCAGGGTGTCCCAACACAAATACTTGTACAAGTGTGCCAAAAATCCAGAATATAAATCTAATTTTTTGAAATATGAATAACTATATGGCCACATTTTTGCCCCAATGAATGTAAAAATGGTTTGCCTTGAAAGAGATGACAGAAAATGAAAATTGAAAGAAGTTTGGTTTATTGCTAATAATAACCACACTATTAATAATAATAAAAAAAAATAGAACAATATACAACTATCCAAAAAGTGAAATATGTAAATCATTAATTTTAATAAATTCGCATTTATATATAAATACAAGATGTCTAAGAGTGCTATGAATCTGTTTTAAATGTAAATAGTGCACTTAGTCACAACTAGCAAATTAAACTGAATAAACTTTTACACCAACATTCATAAGATTGAAAAACTAATTACAGAAGAATAAGTAAAGGAAAATATCCTGAATATTACAAAAAAAATAAGAAAAAACTGCTTATTTAAATTGATAATTGTCTATATTTCTAAACTTAGTAATTGATATAAACTGTTTTTCTCTTTTCTTAATATGGATAAATGACTTCCTAGCATCAAAACAGACAATAGTAAAAATTTGTTTATGTTAAATAATTTCATATTCCTCTTTTTTTTCTTATACTTCCTATATTTTTTTACTTTTTTAAATAAATTGTAATGAAGCCAAATATTTAAGAAATTCAGCAGATTGGATAATAAGATTAATAATAAATGGCAATTAGTACTTATCTAATTTCAGTTGCAGGAAAATTGAGAATAAAAGAATACCTAAAAGTATGTTTTTAAGATTGCCAAACAATAAGTATTTAGTACCATATAATATTCAATTGTCCAAAAACTTTACTACTTTTACAATGCTATAATGTTCTGAAGAAGATTGCTGGGGTAATCGAAACTGTAAACTGTAGAAAAGGATGGAAAATAAAGCATTGTAAAAGTAGTAAAATGCTTGGACAATAGAGTATTATATGGTATAGATTTGGCAATACAATAGGAAAGAGTAGTTATTATACTTCTTGAAGAAAATAAGTATTTAGGTTATATTATATAGTAATTCTAACCTTCTTACTATTATTACTTTTACTCTCTATATGTATAGACTCTAAAATATATATACAGGACTGTACAAATAATGGGAATGCAAACCACATCATGTATGCTACACAAATTTATATTATTTTCAAATAATGGCAGCTGTTGGAGCTTCATGTAAATAAAAAAAACTATGGTTTATCTGATTGAACATGAGTGGATATCCACTTGTATTAAATAAATAATGTGAAAATCATTGTTTTGAGTACCGCATTGGAAAAATAAGGAGATTAGGTGCTCAACTACATGATTCAGGAATGAATTTTTGGTAAAAACAAATGGGGGGAGGGGAGCATGACTTAACTTTTTTTACATGAAACTGTTGTTATGCGTAAGTTATTAGCACTAAAACAGGCAAAACTCACTATACGTATTGCCATGTGATCATGTGATGTTTATTGACTTAAAGTTATTAGCATAACTGTAGAATTAAATATATTCTTAAGAATTTCAAAATATTAAATATAACAATCTCACTATCAAACCAGATAATTAAATAATAGTTATTTACTCAATTATAAATAAACAAGTTAATAATAACCATACAATTAACTAAACAAATAAACACAGTGAGAAAGGAAAGATCTAGATTTGTGGGATCTCTAATTCAAGTGACTGATTGGCCTACACTTATTATAGAAATATTAATACAAACACAATAATATATATATATATAGTAAAAAGCATATTACTATAAATTATATTTCTCTAGAAGTTATTAAGCCTTTTTAATATATATATTTAATCATTGAAAAGACATTTTGAATAAGTCTACCTTGTTAGTCCAAAGTTTAATAATTGACTAATTACTGATAAAAGCTAAGTTTTACTAATCTGCCTACAAATGTTTGTTTTTAGTAATAGCTGAATTTTATAATAAATTAAGTCAACAATAGCTTATCAAATATTTATGTGACCAAAGATTGTCATCAGTTTAGCTCCTGTTCATTCATCTAACCAATAGATAGTCTAGACTAGAAAAACATCCATTACTGTCAATCCTGAGCGAAAAAAAAAAAAACAACGCAGTACCTTTTTTAGAAATGCTCATATTCAAAAACTCAAATAAAATGTAACTGAAAATTTGAGATAAAGCTAAAATATATTCAGCACCTCCCTATTAAGGCAAACTGACTATTTAAAATGTAAATAAAAGTGTAGAAAAGAAGTGATAAAAATAAATAAAGAAGTACTCTATATACATACAATATTTTTTTTCTTTATATAAAATATTTTTAAAAAAATTATTACATCTATATAATCTTGTACATTTGCATAAATAGTTGGTTCCGCTGAGAGCAGTAATTCATTATATTATTCTATTTCAGAGCCATCTATTGCAAATTTAAGTAGTGAAGAATCTACAAATTGTAGTGTTAATCAAATTCTCTAATCCATATTCGGAATATAAACCGGAAGAGTCACATAATACTTTGTTTAAAATTTTGAAAAAGGTAAACGATGGTTTTAGCTTCTGTCCAATTTTGATTAAGCTTGGAATTATTATCCTCTATTTAATAATAGCTAGATAACTATTTGCTGACAACTAGATCGGTTAGCTAGGGGCGGCTCATCTGAAGAAAAAAAATCATAGCTTACTTGTATCTAAAAAAAAAAAATCCATGTTCGCTTGTTATGAATTCAAATCACAGTTCATAAGCATTTTTGGAAGATATGCTAACTACTATATCAAGGACTCTTTCTTTTACTTAGTATAATTAATTATAATGCACGCACTTAATTAATGCATATAATTGTTTCATATATACATATAAGTATATTTTAAAATCTCCACTTCACTTATACAGAACAGATACCTATAAAATGCAAATGAATCTCAAATTGTATTTCTGGATGAAGGATCACTCTTCACTGAGTCCAAGTCACAAGCTATCACATATAACTCCATCATTTGGTTAGTATTTTTCAACATCAAAATACTACGATTTGATCTACAATTGACCAGAAATACATCTCGGGGGGATCCTTCAACTTTTTCTGGATGTCTTTATTCATATGTCTCAAGCAAATGAAGTGTAATAGACGTTTTAAAATAGATCTAAAATATTACTTACGGAAAAAAAAATAGATGGCGCTGGATTAAGAATACTACATGATCATGAATAATAAAAAAACATATGAATCTTTAATTAAATTTAAAGTTTATATCTTGGTTTAAAATTAAAGAATAATATTTAGTCTATAATCGTTAAGGTATTCTTGTAGTAGGCAAAAAAAAAAAAGGCAGGGGAAGGATACTTAAAATCTGTGTCTGCCCGATTGTTATCATTTAATATATATATATGATTATTAAAGGAATAAATATTTATTAATTTTTTGACTGATTACTATAAAGATACTGTAGTGATGTACAATCAGTTTAATATTCTAGAACACATTATGAATGTATATTAAAATATATTGAGTTGTTAATTAATAATTTATGTTTAATATGTTTGTATTTACTTTTAATATCAATTTAACCCTTAACAGCTACTATGAAGTATGTCATATCACATGAAATTTTCATATGCCTTGATTTCCTAAAAAAAAATTATAAATTTAACAGGTCTTATCTTTGTAAGATTATCTGAAATTTCCAAAGAAATATTCATGAAGTGGATAATCTCTAGTCTAATAAATGATTAATTAAAATTATTAATATACTTCCATCAAGGGATTTGTGTCAAAGTTATGAGGGCAGTAAGTTTGACACATTAATTAAACTGTAGTAATTAGCTATCTATGTATACAGAACAATGATAAAGATATGTGTATGAGATTATGATCTGGGTTAATTTATAACTGCTGGTTCAGCATAAAATAAAATGTGCATTGTGGGATCGTACATCTTTTTCACGTGTCTTTGGTCATATGTTTATGATTACACTCCTCCACAAGATGTTAAAAAAAAAAAACCAGGCTCTATCTTGCATGAGAGTAGTGTGGTGAAAATTACACTACAGAAATATTATTTATGCTTATTGTTTCATGTTAGCGGTATTTCATACTACTATAGTCTAAATGTAAGCAATTCTATTTCTTCATTTTTTGTGATTTTATGATTATTTATTTCCACTTTTTCATACAAATATTATAATATTTTTCTAAGTAATTCTTATAATTAAAAAAAGGCAGATTTATTTCATTATAATAACTGATCCTGGTTTTTCTAAAAGCATCTAGTTAATCTCGGTTACAAATAGTATCAGTTGTGCTCTAAGCATAATCAATTTTTTTTATCCATTTCTGTGATTTTATTGTTACACTTTTCTACTTTTTGTACAAATATTATACTATTTGTTGTAAATAATGCTTTTAATGAAAAAAATCAAATTTAAAATTTTAATTCTATCACAAAATAACACTTTCCCATGAGCAGTATCAGATACCAGTTGTAGCATTTACTATATTGTAGCTATTGCAGATTAAGTAACATTTACTTAAATAACTTTTTTTCATTTAATCTTGTATACATATATATTTAAAAAATTATAAGTAACACAAAATGGTAATAAAGTAATATACACAATCTTAAAATAAATAAAAAAAACACACTTTGGTAATTATGTATTTGAAATGAGTATTAGGACTCCATTTTCTTTCAAAGTTTGATAATTGTTTTGTTTAATTCATGATTTTCATTTTTCTTTAAATAAATCAATTATTTTATATAGCGCGCGAAGTTTTATAAACTGTAATAGCTAAACAGCATTAATCACTAGTGTTTTAAAAATATTTACCTGGTGTTACCAGCAAAAAAAGAGATTAAAAAAAGAGAAAGAGGAAATTTTAATTGCTAAATCTTAATATAAAAAAATATCAAATAAGAAATCATGCTTTTTACAATAAGAAAGTCAAAATTAAACATTTACCAAATATTATAAAGTAGTTATCTTCACCTTACTCTAGGTATCTCTGATTACAATCTTAAATAAACAATGAACACCAGATGATATAAAGGCCAGATTCTGAACACTGTATTCAATGCCAAAACTAATACACCTATACTAGAATTCAGTCGAGATATTTTTATAACACTCTACCATGTGGAGTACATAAATTAAGCAATTTATAATGAATAACTCAAGGGCAAAGATACCTGCTCTTGAAAGCATGTGAATAAGTATAATATAAAGAGCTATTTGAAATGTACATGTCAATGGGGACATATTGCAGCTTGAGAGCCATGTGTATTCCAAAGCTACTCTGTGTAGCTTCTGAGAAAATATTGGCTTTCATTGGCATTTTTCTTAAACATTTTATATTAATAATTTTTAGTAATATAATATGTACCAATATTAAAGTAAAAATGATTTAAAGATAAGTAAAAACAAAATATTTTGAAATGTTAAATTTGTAGCTTTTAAATGAACCACTTAACTGGTTAATGTTGGTTAAAAGTGGTTAACATTCGATTGCCTGTGTCACTTCTACTAAAATTAGTTCCAAAAGAGGTTGTTATGATTGCTACATTATCCACTGTACCCACTGGCTGGACTGTCATGCAGCACATACAAATTACATACTTGTAATTGGAGCGCAACATAACTAGTATAATATAGATAAGTTCTTTTCATATTAGTTTAGTAAAAGTTATAAAACCCTTATTTAAAATGGTTGAGCAATATAAAAATATCTAAAATATAAATACAAACATGAAATATGGTGTTTTACCTACAATTGAAGAACAATTTTTCTCTGTCTTATCTGTCATAGAATGCCATTTAATGTCAGTAGTTTAAAGATTTATCATGAATGTTATCATAAAATAGTTTACATTTGAATTTTCTCCTGATCAGAATTGAAAAAAAAAAAAGATAAAACATTTGAAATCTAATTTAGTCACTCAACAAAATAGTCTATTTTTACTCTTTATGCAAAGGGATATGACTGCTGAAGCTAGTTTTGTTGATAGCTTGGAATATTTCTCAAAGCAAACCATCTTACTATCATGAAGAATTTGTAAGAAAAAGAATATTAGTGAAGAGTTTGCAATTCTCACTCCAGAACTCAAAATTTAATGGAGCAAAATAACACGCTCCTATTTCCCACCAAACTACTTAAAGAAATATTTCTGAAATTAATTTTACAATTGTATGCCCATTCCATAGTGATCTGAATAGCTGTGTTGCTTTCAGTTTATCAGTGGAGCTATTATACGAATGATGATAAGCTTAAAGAAAACTTACATCAAAAACATACTTAAGCAAAATATTTATTAAATATTTGACTATCATTATGTGAACTTGTCCGCATTTCAGAAAAGTAAACACCAGTTATGGTAGGTTGAAATACTGGCTTAATTGGGCAAATGACATATCAACTATTCATCTTGAGTATTTAGTAACTTTAAGTTCACTAATGTCATAAATTGCATTTGGGAAACTATGAATTTCATTTGTAAAGTGAAAAATATTGTAAATTCAGAAATTTTATTGAGGTTCTAGAGTTTGAAAAAAAACAAAAAGACCTTTCATTTTGATGCACTCTAAGATAGTGGTCAATTACCAATCTTATGAAAAAAATTGATGTTTTTTTTTTGTGCGACAATTGTAGTTTTTAAAAAAGAAAAAGGAAATACCTGCAATTAAAAGATCATGGATTGGGGGGGGGGGTGAGGATACAAGATCTGTTATTCTTTATCTATGTAATGCAATACTTTCAATATTTAAATCTGGCATTTCAAGGAAGAAACAATGTTATTACAGAACATGCCAAATCAGCTTTCAATTTGCAGAATAAAATAAAGATTTCTCAAGAAGATCTGGATGTAATGAAATATGAGCACTTTCCAATTTTAAATTAAGAATAACTGTTTTTTTCTGATTCTGTAATTAAGAATAATAAACTGAAACAGTAGAAAGAAAATTTAAAAACATTTTACAATGGCTGTGAGAATAGGTTCAAAAAACTATTAAAGGCATGTTTTGAATTTCTTGTGAAATTCTTTTGTGAAGTCATCAATGATGAAAGTACTGACATTGCAGCTTTTATCATGGGTGTTGGTTCAATAAAGATGGAGGGCTACAGGACAATGTAAGTTTGAAGCTAGTACATAAAAGCATCCCTGTACTTGGCTTTTAAACAAAGTACCCCACTTTTCAGAAAGCTGGTTTCTAACAACTCCCTGTTTTGAGACAATTTAATGCAGTGAATCTCACTCCTCTAAAATGAAATGTATCAAGTCAAAATATCAAGCTAATCTTATTAACAGCCATTTCACTGAGTTTCTTAGAATGGCTTGACTCCCTACCAGTCATATTTTAAACTATCAATACCACAAATGAAGACACAATAAAATTCTTCAACGAATAAGAGATCAAGCATAAACTTCTTTGGTTTATAGGATTATTGTATAGTTATATTTTTTATTGTTTATAAAAGCAATTTTAAAGTAGTACTTTATGTGGCTTTTGAACATTCAAAAATATATAAAAAGTACTATATGTGGTTCTTATCAACAAAAGAATCTTCCCACTCCTGGCATACGCAATAAATATCAAAATTAATCATGGTTATTGTTCAATATTTATTTTTATTAAAGCAAATAAAATATTAATTTAACAGGGTGTTTTTTTAATTATTATTGATTATTTAGGAAATATTATATTGATGTAAAAATAAATTAATATACAAAATATATTGCAAATTCATATCTTGAGATATTAAAACTGACAGTTATTATTTAATATTAATATTAAATATTTGTATATATTTATATTTATTTGTTTAAGTTTTTCTTATTTACAATAAGCAATAATGAGTTTTAAAAACAATTACTGAAGTGAAATTGCATATATTACTTAAGCATTTTTAATAAAACTAGGATTAGAAATTAAATTAAACATTAAAATAAAGAAACAATACAAACAATATTTCATTATTATTAGCGTAATCATCCTTAGCAAACACTCACAAATGAGCATAGCCATTCTAATCCCAGAAGAAGAAATAAGCAAAGCATAAAAAGATAAAAAAAAAACATTCATTAAACAAAGAAAGAAATATTGGAATCAGAAGTATTGTGCAGTGAATTAAAGAATAGAAAAATAGCTGCATTAAACTAACAATCACATTGCTAATGTTTTTACTATCATGAGAATTTCATGATGATAGAATGGAACACAAACTAAATGAGTGATGACAGCAAAGAAAAAAATGAAGAAATGAAAAGAGTTATATTGTCTATAATGCTTCTTATTCCATGGATTCACCCATTTGGTAAGATCCATTTTAAATAAAACTATTAATAATTATTAATAATCATTTATTAGCTAAAAATTACCATTTCTAATGAAAGACTTTTAATAAAAAATAATACATCTATCAAGTATTAAACATGACTATATAGTGTCAATATTCCAATTGTATTACATTGTTTTCCCATGTGTAAAATATTGGATATTCTTAAAACTTCTATATTTCAAATACATGAATAAAGATTTCTGGGGAAAAATAAATTATTCCCAGAATACTTCTCTGGTTGAACTGGTGCTCTTCAATTAAATCTAGTCATAACCTCTCATGTTTTATACAATAAATTGGACATTTTTAGATTAAAGTAACTTAAAAAATAATAAATATTTATTAAATAATAAAAGTTCAAGTAAAACATTGACTCTTAGGCCAATTTAAGGGTGGAGGTTAATTTGGAAATGTATTTCAAGAGACATTTACCTTTTTCTAATATCTTTATTCATGGTATGGTGTATGGTATGACAGAAGTTTGATATATGTGGAAAAAGAAGGCTGTATCTATATTAATATCATATTTGACAAAAATAGATATATTAATATTTATTTGCTTTAAGTTTTACATCTGAATATACACTGATAGATCATAAGTCCAAGTAAATGTGTTTGTCTAAAGTGAATGATATCAAATGTGTGAATGTAAAACAGTGGCATGTATAAATTAAATTGTAGTAATTTGATATTGATAAATATTAAACAAAGATGATATCACATGAGGTATTATAGCCTAGGCCAACTGAATAGTGCTGATTCAAATAGAAATGCATCTTAAGGGGGTCACTTTACTTTTTTATATGCTTTTATCATGTGGTTGAGGAATGTGCGATGAAACAGGAGTTTTAAGCATATCTTAATTAACAAAATGATGTGCATCTCAATTATTGAAGCATTGATCTAATAGCAAACTCAAGATGTTACATGAATAGTTGTTTTTTTCATTTATCCTTAAAAATAGATATTGTGCTCATACATTCATATATAGGCTGTTTTAAACAGTTTTTTTTTTTAAAAAAAAAAAAAATCTTAATATAAATTTTAAAGTTAATAAAGTACATACAAAATAAATATTAAAATTTAAAAGGCATACAATAAAGAGAAAATGTTTTATAATATTCTTTCCAAATATGAATCTTTGTATTTGTCTGAAGGTTTGTGATGATGGTATATTATTAGATGTGATATGTTGGACTATTTCCATTATCTACGAGTGAATGTTGAATGTATAGAAAATTTTAAACTTTATTTAAACTTTCTAAATACAAACAACTTAATAGTAATAACACACAAATAGACAATACAGGTTAGTAATTACACAATGTTTTGAGTAGTATTATTCTCCACTCTTCTTCAAGTGTTGCTGGCCTATATGCACAGTGACAATATTTTCTTAGAAGTTGAACTCGCACCTTTAGATTCTTGAATATCGAATTTAAGGCAAATGCTCTACGAACTGTCAGTTGGTAGAGCATTATTCAAGAATCTAAAGGTGCGAGTTCAGTTGGTAGAGCATTTGCCTTAAATATGATATTCAAGAATCTAAAAGTGTGAGTTCAACTTCTGAGCGAATATTGTCACTGTGCATATAGGCCAGCAACACCTGAAGAAGAGTGGGGAATAATACTACTCGAAACATTGTGTAATTACTAACCTGTGTTGTCTATTTGTGTTATTACTAACAAGTTGTTTGTATTTGGAAAGTTTAAATAAAGTTTAAAATTTTCTATACATTCAACATTCACTCATAGATGATGAAAATAGTCCAACATATCACATCTAATGAATCTTTGTAATTCAATGTGATTACCTTTTATATGCAAACAACCTTTGATTTCTTTTAATTCTGCTCAAATAATTGTTGTTGTTGTGGGGGGGGGGGGGTTTGCAATAAAAACATTTACTTAAAGAAAAAGTTGCAAGAGACATAATATTAATAGCATCCTATGCAAATAATCATATGAAAATTGTGAATTAGAAGTTAACAATGACAAATACTTTGTTCAGATTATTAATGTAGAGCAAACATAATGGATGAACTTAAACTTAGCATGATAATGGATGGGGTGCTTTTGATAGCAGTAATCTAATATTAAAAGGAAATATACTATATGTATGAAAATAAAGTTTTAATAGATATATAACTAAAAGGTATGGAACTAAAAAAATAATACAGACTGACCATTCAATAAAATTAGAAAGGTATATGTTTGGATTAATAAGAAAATATCAAAAGCTTAATACTGTGATGAGAGAATAAACAGGTATTACTGAGATCATTGGAAGAATGAAAGCACTGAAATGGAACTGGGGTGAATATATTGCTAGAAGAGAAAATAAAAGCAGGTGAAATCTGAACTGAAATCCCAAAAGATTGTTTAAAAAAACCACATGTGAGATGGATGGATGAAGTAAAGAAGTTTTTAGTATGATTTGGAGAAGAAAAGCTATGGGTCAGTGAAAATGAATTGAACTTGGAGAGACTTTTATCTTGCAGTAGATCAATAAAAGTTGAAAATGATAATGGTGATAATACAAATCACTATAAAACTAAAAAATATTTTATTCTTGTGTATTCCTTAGATTTTTAATTACATTATAAATATAATATTAATGTAATGAATGTTAAGTATTTTGAATGTATTATATTTTAAATTAAATATATTAAAACAAAACATAGTGATAAAACCAAAATAATGTCACAAACAGTCTACAAGCAACTCATTAGTGATTCGTCCAATTCAATCCCAAATATTCACACACAGTATTGTTAATATGTAGAGAGATGAAAGCTGCTGTTACTAAATTACTTAAAACAAATAAAAAGCTACCAAATGTTAAATAAATTAATATATAAAATAAAATACATGCATAAGTAAATATTAAATGGAAATGAAATTCCAATACGTAAATTCAAAATCACAAAAATGACAATTTAGTACAGATAAAATGGTGGCATTACAAGAAGAAATTAACATTCTTCGCTATTGATTTGTTTTCAATTAACATAAGTTTTTTAATTATTTCACAAAACCTGAATATTTTTTCAGCCAATATAAATATTGTAGTTATAAATATATAATGGACTATTTACATCATCTAGAATCAATAGTTAAATATCTTTGGAGAAATTCACTCAAATATTTCAAATACATTCAACTGGTAAAAATAGCATACAAATTAATATATAATACAATACTTTGCATTGTATTAGTCTCCTTTCTTCCTCAGATGTTGATGCTGATTAGTGATGTTACTAGCATGGGAATTGGAAACTGGGATCTTTAAATTGACAAATATCGAATTTAAGTGATGGTCCTACCAACTAGACTATTCTATCAAAGACATCAGCTAGTAAGTAAATTAATATACTTGAATGAAGTCCTGTTTTCATTTTTGTCTTAAAGGCAATGTTAATGAATGACATCCAACCATTATAAATTACTATACCAAATTGGTTTATGAGGTTATTTGTCATTAGCATGTGTACATTTTCATCTTTTACTTTTTCCTCCTGCCCCAATATTCTTATCTTTTTCCAATCAAACATCTGTTTATTAGTGCATGCATGATCTATTTGTTTTCTCTTTCAAATCATTATTTTGTGCTCTTTTAATTACTTTATCAATGGATCAACTGATTTCATATTGACATACTTCAATGCAGTTTTTATTTTTCAGCACTTCCAACTTAGATATTAAAGAGGTAACAATTATTCATACTTGCACTATAACTTTGGAGAAATGAGCTGTTTGGGTATTATACTAATCACACTTTTTTTAATTTATCTGTTATCCCTGATATGGTGGATGCATTGCAGTATTTATAATTGTTTTTTCCTCTAAAGTTTCTTTTTGTTAATCTATTTAAAGTTTCTTAATAAATAGTAGATAGATAACCATTCTTCATAAATATTTGTTTTATATTTGATCCCCCCCCCCCCAAGTTTCACATTTCTGAAAAAACTTTGTTTGCTCTGTTTCATAACTAGAGTTTGTAATTCTCTTATGACTAAATATTTTCCTACATGGAAGGTTTTCTATATTGCCACAATGGACTCTTTTCACAACCACATCTAAGAATGCTACTTTTTGTTCTTGTTTTAATTTCACTATGAGTTTAATTAAAGGAGATATACTTCTACTGAATGTCCAGAATGTCTGTAGTAGGGCTTCATCTTGTGGTCATACAACAAATGCATCATTAATAATATGAAACCAGACATTAGATAGAGATAAAGAAATATTTTAGACTATGGTTCCAAGTTCTTGTGCATAAATGTTTCTGATCAAGAATAACAGTGATAAACCCATAGCTATTTCTTGATTTTGTGGGAAGAATTCTTTGAACATTGATAGTACATTGTTGTTATGCAGAATGTTAAAAATTCTATTATACCACCAGTAGAAAGATTTGTTCTGGTTGGTAAGCTATCATCCTCATTTAATCTTTTTCATATTAAAAAAACAATACTTTATTACAGGATAAATTTGTGAATAAGCCTTTCCATGTCACAACTTCATTACTATGTCAATTCTTTCTATTTTCGTATTCTTACAGAAGTAACCTGTATACCAGAGAACTAAGAACCATAAGAACAAATTTTGACATCTTTTGTCATAGCAAAATTCTAGAACTAATAGCAAGTCAGACCATAAAGATGTGATTTTTTTCTGAAATATGATGTTAATCTATTTTTTCATAAATCATTGAAATATTTCTCATGCTTTCTGGATAGTGCAGGTAGCTTTATTTCTGCAGTAAGTATATAATTTTTTTCACCTTTTTGTATTGTCCTGTTGTGAGGAATTATCTTATTTTGTTATCACAGTCAGAAGTATCCACTACAACTATAACCTTCTCTTTGTCATCAGGGAAAAGGGTTACAGATTTGTTTAATTTGAGACACTTGATCATTTTCCTCTCAACAGAGTTGATGTTTAATTTGGGTTGATGAAGTCTGTCAAGTGTTCTTTTCATTCTCCAGTGTAATTCTGTTGTTGTTGTTTTTTTTGTTTAGAGACAACTTTTGAAAGATTTCTCTCAATTGCTGCTATTATAATCTAATAAAGAAATATTATATGTTGTGAAAGCAAAGTTTGCTTTTTTTTTTCCAGAATAGAAGTTCCAGCATGTTTAGAATTAATTCTTATTTGATAAAGCTATTAAAATTTTTGATATAATACAATGTTTAATATGCCTTTGAAAGTTTGCAAGATGTTTATTTTGACATTCTTATCATATGATTGAAAATATGATTTTTCTTATCAACTGAAAATCTATTGCAAAGTCTTCAACTGTAAGTTTATTTTTAAACAAACATTTCATGTTATCAATAGAATGTCAGGTCTGAAATTTGAAAACCCTTTAAACATTTATTCCTCTTTTAACAAAGCCTTACTTGATATCTAAACACTTTAATAAGGAAATGGGCATTTCCATTGAAGCCTCTTAGGGCAATATCCTTTAGCTTTAGATTTAGATTAGATTTACATAAGAAAATTAATTCATGGTCTATTTTGATCTGATTTTGCCATTATCTTTTTCGTAGCTTCTACAGTCTATCAGGCAGAGAGAAGAATGAAAAGAATAAAATTTTAAAAAGCTGATCACATGATAATAGCAAACAACCCATTAAGTCAATGTAGTGTGATAATTCATATATGGAAATACTCATTAACCTTGCCCTTTGTTGGGAAAAAAGGCAAAGTTAGGAGTACAGACATAAAGAAATATAAAAAATTTCTAGTAAATATTTCTTTTGATAGAATAGCTTAGGTAGTTAGAGCATCAACTTAATATTTAATATTCATGAATATAAAAGTTCCAGGATTGATTCCTATGTTAATACAGTTCCTGGTCAAGTCAGCAACAAATGAATAGAGAGAACAATCCTACTTAAAATATTGTTTTATGTACTAACTTTTATGCTATTACAAATGTTTGAACATCTTTAAAAGTTTAAATCATAATTTGTAATTTTTACCATAAAATGCATCTTCACAAATGTACAGACAAACAATACTATTACTTCAATATAGTTTCTTATAAAAAGAAATCAATTGATTTTCCATATTACAAGAGTGTCTTTAGCATACAACAGATTTCTTTGATCTTGCAGAAAAGCCAGGATTAAGAATTGTATATATATTGTACTGCTAATAAATACCGCTCCATATAAAATTGTTGTTTGCAACTATTAAAATAAAATCATATACTTAAATAATGGAAAGATTTTGAAATTTAAAAAAAATCTCATTTGAAAAAAAGGAAGAAATCTATAAAAGTTTAAAGAGTTTTATTATTAGTTTAAAACAGTTTGCTAAAAGTCAGTACTAATGTTTACAAATTAATTAATAGAGGGGGGAGAAAATTTAACTTGACAAAAAGTAAACTATAGAATAAATTAAGAAAGTGTACTTAGAAAGTTAGTTTATTAAAAAAAAATGCAGTTAGCCCAAGGGGGAGTGTAACTGAGAAAATTTAAAATATTAAAGAAAAAAAAAAGTCTTAAAAACTAAAAAAAAAGAAAAATCTCCCTTCTCATTTATTTAGTTAAAATAAAATATATGTGTGCATAAATAATGAGTTGATTGTAAACATAAAGAAATAGTAAAATGTGTGCGTGTTAAAAAAAGAAATATGAAAGTTAAATATTAAAAATAAATGAGTTATATGTAAAAATTTCCCTCAAAGATTGCAAATACTCATAAGCTATATAAAAACAGGATTAGCAACAGCTACTAATTAAAATCTATAAACAGGATTAATTAAAAGGCATCTTATTAAAAGAATTTAATCAAAGCAGTGGATGAATTTAAAAACTAATTAAAAAGAGATAACAACAGGATCATCATATAAGTAGGGCCGAAAATTTCATCAGAGTTTTTTCCACATAGCTAGAGTCATTCACATATCTAAAGTCAATAAATATAATGCAGTGTTAAGCAGCTTTCAGAGCAAGTGATGGGCTCCAACCTTCATCTGCAAGAACATTAGCAGTTTGTCTGATAGAAGCAATGCCCATTTAATAATTTAAAGTTACCAAAAAGTGTCTAACTGCCTTGAGTAAAAAGTAGCCCAGAACTGCAATTGTCAGGACCACATCAGAAGCCTAAAATCCAACCAGTTGGTAAAACACACACACAGCAGTAAATAATTTGAAGCCACCATGTTCAAAAATCCTATAGGTAATAACAATTTCTTATTCCAATTCTTGATATTAATTAATGTAGCCATTGCAATCTTTGAAGCCTCTCAGAGTCAGTCTAATAAATGAACTCTATAGCCAGCATAAAATGATACAATAAACTGATAGCAGTAGAACTTTGACAAATTATACAAACCAACAGCTCATATGAGAGAATGTGTGTGCATTATATATTTTGTACTTATCTTTAATGCTTTATGTTTATGTTACATTGCTATTGTATGTTTTATTATATGTGTGTGCCTGAGATATTACAAATCATTGTTTATATTTAATTAAAAGATTTACAAAATTAGTTCACAAGTTATATTAAACATTTTATTTAAAATAAATTATTCTACAAATTAGTATTTGTCAGTCAATTTCTTTTAATTATACTATAAAAAAAAAAACAATTTAGCAGAGAAGTTAAAGCAGCAATTTATTATATTATTCTTTTGATTGAGCTAGTTGGGATTTCTTAGGTGCTGAATTAGTTTGCCATTATTCAGAGCATGTTAACTACTTGTAGTTAATTGGTGCCTGAAGTTTACTTCAGAACAAAAAAGTGTTTTGAATGACAGGTGTTGAATCCAGCAGTCGAAAAGATCTATGTCCTTCAAATGTGGTTGCAATTATATATTTTATATAGCTTTGGCCTGGTCATATTATGCTTCTCTGCCTAAGGGACCGATGTGGAGCAATACATAAATTGCATTGGAGTAGATCAAACTTATAATAAATAATTGTATCATATGTTATATGTATAAGAAATCAACAATTTGTTTATCTTACAATTTTACTTTTCACAATTTCTATTTTTATTAAAGAGTAAAAATTTTATGCCATAGATGTTGTTTTCTATTCCATCTACTACCCCACCCAGTTCAATATATATATATATATATATATATATATATATATATATATATATATATATTAGACAGATAGGTATACAAACAGATAAACTATATTTTCTTCTTCTATTCGATCTACTTCCCCACTCAGTTCAATATATTGTTTAAATAAGGTCAATGAAATAACTTTTACTATACATTCATACACACCCAAAAAAATAATAAATTTGGAATATAGAACATGGATATTATCCAATAGCTTGTTAAATTCAAAAATTCTCAAAGAATATAATAATATATACCTCTTTCGCTTTTTATAAGCTATTAATTAATTACAGAAACGATCTATTCTATTAGTTATTTTATAAAAAAATATGTCAGTATTCCACATATTATTTTTGTCCAAACTATTAGATGCAAAAGCCACTTTGGTATTGTAGAAGATAGGTCACTTTCTAGCATATAAAAAAATACTGCCAAAACTACTTATCTAATTTTATCAACCTATAAAAACATAAGTAACTTTTTCTTAGAAAAAATCCACTCTTGTTTGCAGAATGAAATCAAGAAATTTCACCAGGATACCATATAATCAATTCATATATGAATAATAAGAGACTTCATTTTCTCATTCTAACATAGCTATCCTAAAGAAACACAAATTTTAATAAATTAACTTATTAAAAATTATAAATAAAAAAATCCATTTTAAAATAAAAAATATATAAATTTAAAGAGTATGACTCTATTTAATTTAAACTTTATCGGTGTTTACAAATAAAATTTAATTTTCACTTTTAATAAAATTTCTAAAAATCAATGCATAAACAAATAACAAGTAAATGAGAGAAATGATAAACACAGATTATTACCTTGTCAGTGTAGGGACTTTCATTTAAGCGTCCATATATATGTGCTATCATTAGCTTGACACTAGTCTAAGAATTATTACTTTCTTCTTCAAGATAACACTTCTGCAATGAGCTGTTCGAATACTAATTTATCTTATATCCATACATACAGACCCATAGTAGTAAGAAAGTCAAGCAGACAAATGTTTATGACCTCAGTAGACTTGGAATAGGGAGACAAGGCCATTACATTTTTGATGCAAATTTATTTCTATCATTTTAACTTTATTTGAAAATTATTTTCATCAGTGGGCATGTAAGATTCGCCTATTTACTGTGTTTGGGAACCAATCAGATATTGTCTGTTGTAATAAGAAAGAGAGATGTAAGAAATATTTTGCTTACCAAACTCTTGGTAGCTTTTTATCTATATATGTATGTGTGACAATTTATTAGTATTTTATCAAAGCAAATCTTAATGAAGAAATTGAGCATACAATAAAAGTGTTTGAGGAATATTTGGCAAGATAACATTATAATTAAAAGGATTCTTCGATCCTGTTATTTTATTTTTAAAATATATCAGTATAGATGAAGTCTTTTGTGACATTTGATATGTAGATTTTAAAATAAAGCATAAACAGTAATCAACAAAAAAAAAAAAATAGGAGAAAAAAAATATTAATAGTCAAAAATGTACAGAAAGACAAAAACCAATTAAATTAGTGATATTTCTAGATTAGAAGAATATAAATAAAAATCCATGGGAATATATAACAAAAATAATAATAATGTTGAAAAAATATTGCCTAAATATTAAGAAATATGACACAGAAAAAGACCTAAGTTTGTAATGTAAAAGTAAAATTTTATATTTATAAAAATGGAGAAATATGTCCTATATAACAAAATTTTTATTGTTTATTAAAATATATTTTTAAATTGTATAATTTGCTACAGTTAAACAAAAATTATCGAAATAAATGCCATGGTATAACTATCATATGAACTAATGATAGAATAACACAATATTTGTATTTGATTCAACATATTTTTATAATATATCACAAAATAAACGTTAACTTCAGTTAACTAGACTAAAGTTAAAAATTAATCATAATAAAAAGACTAGATTTTTCTTCTCTTTTTTTTTTTTTAATATTTTAGGTCTTGTTTTATATTTCCAAATTATAAAAATTACTGATTTCTAATTACGATAAACAGTAAAATTATATGTAGATTAAAAATCATTATGCTTCAATTAAAAAAAAAAAAGTCTACAAACATTAACTAGAGACAGGAAAACAAAGATAAGAACAATGATAAATTCACAATTAATTAGAAAAATAAACTGACGTATACAAAACAGTAGACAAATGATAAACAATATATAATTTTGATCATTTGATTATTATAGTAATTATAAGAAATGAAAGATTAACTTGTTTAGAATTACATTAAGAAAAAAAGAGAAGTTGCTGGATTATCCAAAAAAATAACAAATATATATATTGCTAAAAAATAATAATAATAACTTCATTGTGCTCCTTTCAACAATAACTATAAAATGATCAAAAGGGTAAACGTGTTTATTTTCTTTTAATGACTTGTCCGTCATATATGCTTTAACACTGAGGCAGAGAGGTAGACATAAAACACCCCCAGATGAAGCTCAACTTGTTACTTATGGTGCTCAAATATCACATGATTCCCTGAGTAACCAACGAGTTGATTATATATATTTAAAAATTATATTGAAGAGTGTAAAACATGAGGTGTTATTTTTTTTTTTCAAATGGCATAAATAACAGCAGACGTAATATATGGATAATATTAACTATATTTGCATTTATTAGTAAAACTTTTAATATAGAAATTACTTCAGCAACTTATAGTAAAACGGACATCTTCAATAGCATGTGATCATCACCTTTGTAAAATTAATTTTTATTATATATTTATAAAACAATTTACAACTAGTCTGTGATCTATTTATACTTAAAAGTGGTTACATTTTTGATGAAAGAACAAACAGAAAGTGAAAAATGATTTGCCCATCAGTTCTTTACATTTTCGTATCATTTATACATAAAATGGGAGGAGATACTTATACAACTCACAATACCTTGTGAAACAATAATTATTGCACTGCTATAAAATATATTTTTTCTTTAATAATTAATAAAGTACTAGAGTATAATATAATAAGTAATTTGTTTATATAGTGCTATGTGTTTTAACCTGTAATATTCATTAGGGATCACCCACTATACAAGCGCTTTAAAATTTCACAGACGTCAATAATAAAAACATAGCAAATGGAATTTAAGAGAAATTAATTAATATCTTCATGCTCTTATTTTTAAATGCTTAAGTTTTACCTATACATATGCATTTGGGTAAAAAAGGTAAAGTGGATTGATTCTCCTTTCAAATGACTTTATTTTGTGTTTGGGAAGGAGAGTATTCCTCAAAATTGTTTATTACTAAAGTGCATGTGTAGTGGGTGATCCCTAATGAATATTATAGAGTATAATATGTAGAGCATAGAGATGTTCTAATAAAGCTGAAAATTTCTCAGTAAAGCATTAATCTAATTTGACATTTCTAATTAGTATAATGTATACATTCATTATGGGAAAGTATATTATTGTTTCATAAGATTCAGTAAGATGGAACTTAAGCTTTGAACAATTCAAAACAAAGCAAAACTCTCCATATAGTAGTGCCATCTTGTGCTAACAAGAGCAATCAATGGAGGCCAAAAAGCTTGTGCATAAAATCCCTATCTAGTGCCTACTCATCCAATATCCCCAGACTAGTTTCTGGCTTGTGGCCTTCATCAATGAGTAGCCTTGGATCTGAGAGCACTGCACCTAGATCTTAGGATCTAATGCAACCCTCCAGCACCCACCTTTTAACTCTATTTACCTACAAAACTATGAGAATGAAATTGAAAACACAATTAATATTTTCAATCCAAGCTCAATAACTTATATAGTCATATGGGTCTGAACTCAATTCAGTACCCATACAATTTGGTGTCTTTGGCTCTTTAACAACCATAGTCACCACTATCCTATTAGGCAGGATTGGTGTTAAACCACTAAACATCACATGATCACTATCTCATACTAGCACATAATTGTTATTAAACAATTCAAAACAAAGCAAAACTCTCCATATAGTAGTGCCATCTTGTGCTAACAAGAGCAATCAATGGATGCCAGAAGGCTTGCGCATAAAATCCCTATCTAGTGCCTACTCATCCAATATCCCCAGATTTTAAATGTTGAACAAATGATCAAGAATAGAATAAATCCACCTATTTTTGGAGGTCTGCTTATAAAACATTAAAGCTCTAAGAATGGATGGATTCATTCTATTCTTTCTCCTTTGTTCAATATTTACAGTGCTTTTAATTCATAACTTGAGGAAGGTGACATATATATATATATATATATATATATATATGTCACCTTATATATATATATATATATATAAAAGCACTAAACTATCAATTTGCTTGTAGAGATCCAGATGTTGCAACTTATAACTTTTTTGATAAGTGAAGATTGTTCATGAAATACACCTATAGTGAGAGATGGACTGCAATTTTTATAGATCATCTTATTTGACAGAGAATCAATTATAAAATAAGAGAAATACTTATTTAAAAAATTTGAAAATTTTGTATAATATATTCTATAGGACATCATTAATCATTAAAAAAGTAAAAATATACTTTATAGCAGTGCAGCAATTTCTATTCCACATATATTAGAAAGGGAATATCTTCATCTCTTGTAAGAGAAAACTGAAAAGCATTAAACAGATAACTTTACTTTCATCTTGGTTCTTTCATTCTGCAGGGCTATCATTAATTATTACATATATAATTTGTTAGCATGATATATTATATATAAGGGACTTGAACTCAGACTTTCAAACTCCCCACAGCTATCCAATCCATTTTATACAACTGATACACATGACGACATACATGTAAAAAAATAAAGGATTTCTAATATATGTATTTCATGCTAAAACAGCATATTGAAGATCATTTATCCTTTTCACATATATGTGGTCATGTGTATCAGTTGTATAAGATGGATTGGACAGCTGTGGGGAGTTTGAATATCTGAGTTCAAGTCTCTTATAGTTACATTAAGTTATGTATAGACAATACACATGTATTTAAATATTATATATATTAATATTTAAAATAAAGACAAAGAAGCACTTTTCAGTTTGGTAAAACTTTTTAAATCAATTCTAAAAGCATTCCTAAAAGCAATGAAAGATGATGTTAGTAACAGTTGATTGCAACTGTATCCAAAGCAAAACATCATTTCTAGCCTGGCAAAAAAAAACATAATAATAATAAACTAACACGATATGCTAAGCTGAAAATTTTATGAACAGGAAATAGTTGCACGTGACTATTAAGAATAAAATGAGTGACATTTAATAATAAATAAAAGAATTTAGATAATGATTAATCTATCAATAAAAAGCAAAGTAATTCACATAAATATATTACTTTGAAAATTATAAATATCTAATATTAAACTAAAAAATAAAGTATCACATGGTAAATAAAAGATCTTAAAGGTTTGTTTACCATGAAATGTATAAAATAATTAAAGATCTTATTTTATGTTAGAGACTGTAAGTTTAATGATTTGGTCACAAAATCATACACACATATAAATAAATAACTTAAGTTTGAAAATATGTATATTCGGTATAATGTGATTTTTTTCCCAATACATATCCAAAATCAGCAAATACAATTCATTATGTAAATAAGGGATAGGCAACTTCATATAAAATAGCCTTATATAAAACTTCTATTTAAATGCATGTGCAGTGAAACTACTAAATTAAAAGTTAAATAAAATAAAATATTTGTTATTTTTTCAGCGACATCTCCTTTGACTAAACTTTATATAGTTTTATTTCAATCTAACAGAGGTGCAATGTTCTAAAAAATCATTTATAGTGGGTGATCTGACAATGATTTTATTTACAATACTTAGGGCATTGTTGTATATTAGGAAAAGTAAAACTCAAATTTTATTTCATTTTTTTTATTTTGCATTGAATTTTTTATATTAGAATGTCTACAGTAAGTAAGATATAAAAAAAATATGACACAGAAAATTACACATTTCAATAGGAATAAACCAAAAAATAAATAATCAATTGATGTGCCTAATACATCTGCAAAGTATTTCCATTAACATGAAACATAATGTTAAGAGGCATTATTCATCAAAAGATTCTGATTACTACAAAATTGTTGAAGAAGAAAGAAATAGTGAAATAGAAAACTTGAAAAGAAGCTTAATTACAAATAAAACAGAAAATTCTGTGAAAACAAGTTAACATTATTTAAAATAAAATACTACACAATTTGAAATCATTTTCTACAAGGATAACTGCCGTAAAATTAATCTGCCATGAGCATTCCAAGAAATTTGAGAATATAAGTATCATAAAGAACAATTCCCTTACAAGGTGAACTGAAGAATTGTCAATAAATATGGAACAGTAGTTGATGCAAAAAATTACCTGTTTTTACTGGTATCCATTAACGTTTGATGAAAATAAAGATCTTAGTGAAAATGCCCAACTCTCAATTTTTATTAGAAGATCAAAATCTTAATATTATTGAAGAAATGTTATCTCACCCAATATAAGGGTGTGCTAATGGGTAAGGACATCTTAAATAAATTTTAAAAGGGGATGTTGATGTTCAACCTTGAGTACCATAAGGTGTCTGAAATATCTATTTATAAAATCAAATCAATGGCTAGATAGAACAAGAGTGTTTTAGTGCATTTCAACAATGATATGGGTGAAAGTGAATTCAAGGGGGAAAGGTATTTTTATTGCATAATTCACTAACAAAATTTATGTTCTAAAATTATTAACATAGAGAATATAATGACTTTGCTTAAATGCATAAATGAAATTAAATCAAAATCAGTGTTGGCCATAGAAAATTCTTGAAATTTTTGGAAGATCTTGAAACTGATTATGAGGATTTAGGATATTATTGTGAGGTTAAATTACTTTCAAAAGCAGCTATGTTTACAAGATTTTTTGCATTAAAAGATAAGATGGACTTCATGAAAAATAAAGAAAAATCTGTATCATAATTGACTACGTCATTTCTTGTTGATGTAATACACATGAATGAACTAAATATAAATTATGAAAAGAAAATCAATTAGTAACCCTATTATAAGGATATGTTCATGCTTTTCAAAAAAAAAAATGAAACTTTTTCAAAATCAGTTAAATAACAATAATTTCATCACTTTTCCAATATTTACCACTATTTTTAATAATACTTATTAAAAACAGAAATACATCAATATTTTAATAAAAGTACACAATAATTCTATGAAATATTCTCTAATTTCAAAAGCAAAAAAAAATTATTTTAAAATATTTTCAGATCCTTTCATGATATCTGACAAATAAAATTCCTGAAAATTACTAAATTATAGAACTTTCAGAGAAAACAAATTTAAAAATAAAACTTATGAAATTATCTATTAATAATTTTTTTATAAATTTGCATTCTCAAAATTTTCTAAATTTTATTGACTATGGAAAGAAAATATTATTATTTTTCAGGAGTGCAATAATAAGGGTGAGAAATTTTTTCCAAAAATGACATTTATAAAACAAAAGCAAAGATCTCATAAAATTGATAAAAATTTGGAGCACACCTTGCTCATAGCCCTACTAAAATCAAATCAGATGTAAATTCTTTATCAAAAAATAAGCAGTCATAAATGTCACATTAAATTTTTTATCAGATTAATATTTTTTTTTCTTCTTATTCAGAATAATGATTTCTGATTCACGAATTTATTGTTATGGTTATTACATGTTATAACATATAATACTAAAAATAAATCAATCATCAGTATTCTGTCCCATGGACACATCCAGAGAGAGAGTAGTCACATCATAAATTCATCCATTTTTCCATTCCATTCTCTTCATTGCCCAGCTCTTCAATTCCATGTAACTCTTCCCATCTCTTATATCGTCCAACAATGTCAATCTTTTCTGTTCTTTCTTTTTATTTCTACTCGCCATTTCCTCCAAAACATCTTTCATTAAACTATACTTTTTTCTTAATATATATTCAATCCAGTTTTTCTTTCTCTTTCCAATTCCCTCAATCAATTTTCTTTTTTCATTTGCTCTTTTCAACACATCTTCATTTGTTATTCTATTCATCCAACTGATTTTTTCCATTCTTCTCCATATCCATATCTCAAAGACTACCAATGTGTTCCTAACTTTATTATTCTTTGAATAAAAATAAATAAATAATAATCATGTTACTTTATTTTTAATTCACAAAAATTTATAGTTTTGAGTTGAATTTGGCACATCAGTTGAAAAAAATTGTCTTCCAGATGTAAACTCATCAAGTAATTATCTCATTCATAAACATTATCAATTACTAAAGACTTCTTTTTCTCCACTTTAAGTCTCTTAGTATTAGATATAAATTCCAATAAACAGTAATATTAATAATGATTTTCTTGCTTCAAAATACAAGCCCAACACAATTTATTCCTATTTTCTTGACTTCCTCATTCTTCCTCAAATTAATTTTTCTATGTATATGCCTTTACTTCATATAAAGCTTCATTTCAAACAAAATAATTGAGTATGACTTTAATAACTCTTAATTGCAATCTGGCTAATAAATTAAATTCACTCTGAATTACCAACAATGTTGACAAAGATATGCTTATAAGTATCAGAGCTACAAACAATGGATTTATTCTATTCCTGATCCTTTGCTCAACATTTACAGTTATTTTAATTCACAACCTTTTATACATATGATGAATGCTACTTCGTCAAAATGTTGGGAAATAATCAAAAATGCCACATGGTTTAACCCACAAACTACTTTATTTACATCATATAACCATGCAAACATTAAACATTGGATGCAATATGAACATTATAATTGCAATTTGTAATGTTATAATTGATTATTTATTAGTCTGCATTTATGACAGGTTATATTTACCTGTTTAAAGGAGTTTAAACTTCTTTGTACCAATAATTTCAATCTCTCTGGTCAAGTTGCAATCTTTAGTGTCTACACAAAGTTATCAGACCATAAATAAAGATGGAACAGTTTAAGATTGTTGATTGTTATTGATATTGGGATTGTCTAAGTGTTGACTGATCTTAATTATTACTTATAAACCCATTTAACTTTGAACATTATCATGCTTATTATTTAAGTAATGCTTTGAGTGCAATTTTGACAATTATAATGTGTAACGTTATAATTGACTATTTATTAGTCTGCATTTGGGGAAGATTATATTTACTTGTTTAAAGACATTTATTTAAACTTCTTTGTATCAATAATTTTAATTTCTATGGTCAAGTTGCAATCTTTAGTGTCTAAATAAAAATACTGGATTTTAAATAAAGGTGAGATTCCACCTTTATTGTTAATAGAAGGTTGCCCTTGACAACAGTTTGAGATTATTGATTGTTATTGATATTGGAATTGTCTAAGTGTTGACTGGTTTTAATGAATATATATATATATATTACTACAACATATTTTACAAAATGCCAAATCTAAAATTTTTAATATATATATCAACAACAGTTCTTCTACTTGCTAATAATACATTCTTCAGCTCCAAAAATAAAATCAAAATTTCATAAGCATCATCTTTTTGAAATATTCTAGTTCAATATATCATCATAAGCTATAATCCAATTCTCACAAATTCATATTAAATGTTCATTAGACTTCTTTATTAGTCAGCATACCCTCTAATGTTTTAAACATTATATTTTTAATGACCTCATATCGTTTCTGACCTACAACTTCTGCAACTAGAACAAAACAGTTTGATCAATAATCCATGATCATGTGCCAATAAATGAAATAAATATATTTATCTGTATGTACAAAGGTAAGTAAATACATATGTATGGGTGTGAGTGTAATGATTAATATCATTAACTAAAACGATGGAATGAATTCATAAGAAAATTAGGTTATGCTGCAATATCGTCAATTATTTATGTACTTGTAATTGATCAATATATAAATAAGTTTAATATTTATATACAATTTTCAAAAACATATCACTGAAATATATTATAATACACAATCTCCTAGCATTTATTGATTACTACAGCTTACACTAGGTGGCACTAATGAATGGAGAAAACATTTGCTGTTTTAATATAGGAAGCTTTGATAATTTTATTATCCCCATTAAGTAGTGATTTTTTTTTCCATATGTAATAGCATCGGCCAGGAGGCAAACCCATAACCGTCTGCAATGAACTACTTGCTTGCAAGGTGGCTACAAGGCTACGATGACCTCTCGACTAACAACGCTTGACATTAAGTAGTGATTTGTAAACAGGAACTGTACATTTTTCAATTTTCTAAAGAAGACTAACAAATGCATAATGAGAAATGTGTTGTTTGTATAGATTGAATAGTCATTTACATGAAATCTTTAAAACCATTCACCATCACCACCCTCCTCCTACCTTCTTCCAAATTACAATAACCAAAACAAACTATCAGCACTGATGTATTTATTTTTCATTCTCTCTTCCCATTTTGAGAAAAGTTGTTGCATTTGTTCCAATATTCTATCCTCATATTCTCATTTCACAAAATATTTAAACAAAGCCAATATCCTATCATAAAATTACTCATTACCCTTTATAAAAACTTAAACCAAGAAATCTCTACCTCTTTCATTCCATTCACCATTATATTTCTCCAATTTCTCAACTTATATTTTATTTATTTATTCAAAAATAAATAGTCATTACTCTTCGATCCATTTTCATGTAAACCATATCTATGATAGAAATTCTTATCCTATGTTTGTCAAAGTTTCTTATAATGTATTTATACTTCTTTCATGCTTTATATATATTATCCTAATGTATAACTAAACTATTTTTATGCATATCAATTTTCCATGAATCTTACTTCTCTTTTATGTAACTGGAAATATTTTTCAATTGTTTTTAATCTTTCTTATTAAAAAAGAAAAAATTACTTTTTCATTTAAATATTCTCAATTACTGTCCACAACTCACCAACCAATACATGTTTGTTTTTTTTTTAATTCTATCTAAAATTTTCCCCTCCCTCTTCCCTGCCAATACCTCATTTCCAATGTGATGTGATGCACTACGGCTAATCCTTTCTTGGAGTCAGGAATCTCTCAGCTACTATGTCCAGAGAAACCTCTTAACCACCTTACCTTTCCTTTCCATTACATTCCCCACTCAAAGTTTTTCCATTATTCTTCTCCATCCTGCTCCATTCCATTTCCACAATATTATATTTGTCCATTCTATGGCCTTTATATCTAAATTCCCCTTATCTTTTTCCAAACACAGCATAAAAACCAAGAACCCACTTTCTGTATAATCACTTTGTTTATATTTATTCTCACAGAACTTCATATTTGAACCATTTCTGCTTGTAAGCATTTACATTCAATTGACAGATTCATATTTACCATGCCCACTCACATAACTCCAAGACTAAATCATCCACATTTCTCCATTTATATGTATATTCCCTTATTGTTACTGATCCTGTCCAAACCTTAAACAATAAACTACTTTCCTTGCTATTATCAAAAATTAACACACACCCAATATTCTGTTTACTTCAATATCTCTCCAACTCCTATTTTTTATTAATGCATCTATTCTTCTATCCTATTCCTTGCCACTATAACATTCAATAATTCTCTAACACAATCATCCCACCTTTTGTATAAGAACACTGACATAAAGGCTCTATTACCTTTCTCACATATCTTCTTGCATTGTCTTTCCTCATAACCCAATTAAATATTATTTTGGCTATTTGCTTATTATCCATAAATTGAAATCTACTGAACATTTTCATTTTGCTTTTTGCATCTCTCATAAAAAAATTTGATAATCCCATTTCTCCTTGAATTGCCTCTTTTGACATCCACACATCTGCATCTAATCCATGTCTTTCTACTTCTTTCTGTCTTTTTTCTAAGGAATTTAATACACCTTTACTAACACATTATGCATCATTATAAGAAGTTAACTCTGCTACTGCCATTCCCTTCCCTACAATTCTTGCTACATCATATTTATTATATAAAACACTGTTAATTTCTTTATTAGTCCCTTTAATTTCTTTGCTTTATTTATCATTTTTTTCTCCCACTCATCCAAGCAATTTATCTGATTACTTAAGACAATTCCCAAATAGTTATACCTATTCACCACATTTAATTTTATATCCTCCCCCGCCCTCCAATAAAAATTATTTCTCTTCTCTTTTCTCAGCATTTATAAACATTATTTTTGATTTTTCTTCACTAAATTTGATTTTCATCTCTTTACCCAACCTTGCACACATCTTCAACATAACTTCCATATCTTCCCTATTTTCTGTGCACAAGAAGATATCAACAAATAAAAAATATGATAATTTATACACTTCCTTGCCATCTATTAATGGTATATCTACCCCTCATCATAGTCTTTCTATTGCTCTCTCCATTTCTCTCAAATATAACAAAAACAAAATAAGTGACATAGGACATCCTTGCTTTAGACCCACCTCACTTTTAATTCTAACTGATTTCATATTTCCTAATTCACATGTATAGTAATTATTTTCATACAATCTCTTAATAAGATCCACTAAAGCTCTATTCATTCCCAAATTTACTAATCTTACCATTTCTATTTACTCTATCATATGCCTTCTCTATATCTCCTAAAAATCATATATAACTGTCTACCTGTATTCTTACTCATATCTATAAGTTGTAGGACTACAAGCAAACTATCCCCTATTTGCCTATTTGATTGACAATCTTAAATTTCTCCCACTTTATATAACCCTGACAGTCTATAATTGTTTATATGAGCTTTAGCCTTTCCTTTAAATAATAGCCTTACTCCTGTATTATTCCAGCTATCTGGATATTCTCTCTTCTGTCCCATCTTATTAAAATATGATAATATATATAATTTTGTCCTTTTCCTAAATTCATCAGTATTTCTGCTGCCCATCCATCTAAGACTTTCACCTTTCCACTTTTCAATTTCTTTCCTGCCTCATTCAATTCATTTTCTGTAAACCTAATATTTCCATTATTGTTTTTATGTTTGTTATCACTGTCCTTCACATCTAACATCTTTTCTATATCCATTACATACTTATTTAAGATAGTCTCTAATTCTTGTGTAATGCTACACTCTTTTTCCTCATCATTTAGTAATACTATTTCTCTCTCCCCTACATTCCTTCTTTTAATATATTTCCACAAATTTTTATTCCCATCTCTTCCATTTTTATTAATATCCACCAATAATTTATTTAATTTCATTCTCTCCATATAATTCTTTTTTATATATATTTTCCCATTTAATATTAACATCTTTTTCCTTTTCTTTGTTTTTAATATTACACTTATATTTTCTGCATGCTTTTTTCCTCACTTTTCTATTACTTTTATTCTTCTGAATATTCTCACCTAAAACCCTATTTACCACTTTTTCTACTTCACCACACCAGACCTTATATTCATCCCCAACAAACTCTTCCATAATTTCTTCTACTTTTATTTATTCTTATCATTCATTCTCCATCCACATCTATCCTTTCTACTTCTTCTATTTTCCATCACATTACTAACCATTTCTATTATAAAGAAATTATGATGACTATATACTCTTGTCATTATCAAACACTTTAATTTTCCATAATTTATACATTCCCTCTTTCTCTATTAATACATAATCTATTGTGTGAAATATATTATTTCTAGACTACATGTATTGTCTCTCATAAATGTGATAAATTTCCAATGCTCAAATTCACTCTCTGACAAAAAAAATTTCAAAAGCTGTCTATAACATTAATTTCTTCAATATGCCAATTTATATCCCCTATAACCATTATCCCCCCCCCTTTTTTGAAACTCTGTATATCCTTAACTAGGCTTTCATATATGCTACTGTTTCACTCCATTATAATTTGACTATTTCCAGTGGCCATATACACTATAGCCACCATCCATTCTTATCTTTCTAACCTTATCTCACACCACAAATTTCTTGACAACTTAATAATATTTAAATATTTTTTGACATAACTCATATACAACCATCCATTTTTTCTTTTTCTTTTCTATTTATACCCTGACACAACAAGTTTTTCAATGTAGGTTCTTCTTTTTCTCTTAAATGTGTTTCCACTACTGCTAATATCTCAAGATCTTCGTTTTTAACTGCTTTGTTTAATTCTAGCCACTTTTCTGATCTCCTACCATCTTGTATCTTCAAAAATTCAATTTTGACAATTTCTTTTTTTTTTTACTATCCTTTTATAAAAAAAAATTTCTCTTTCTTCTCTATTACATTTGTAATTAGCTTGTTTATCATTAGTTTTACAAACCCATTCCCTCTCCACATCTACATTTATATCTAAATCAGCTGACATAATGTGATGTGACATTTTATGGCTTCTCCTTAAATGAAGTCAAGAATATCTGAGAAATTATGCCCAGATAAACCTGTTAGCCATTTAATTTTCCATTCCCCACTCTGAGTTTTCCCATATTCTGCTCCATCCTATTTCCACAATATAATCTTTGTCAACTCTATAGCCTTAATATCTAATTCACCCTTATCTTTTCCCAAACCCAGCATAAAAACCAATAATTCACTTTCTGTATAATCACTTATTTCATATTTATTCTTCCATAACTTCATTATGTGTACCCTGTCTGTTTTCAAACATTTACATTCAATCAACAAATACCTAATATTTTCTATTCCTTACATAATTTACAAAATAAATCACCCATATTTTTCCATTTGCATGTATATTCTCTTGTAGTTAAAGATCCCATTCGAGCCTTAAACAATAAACTATTTTCCTTACTATTATCATATATTAACTCACACCTAATATTCTGTTTATTTCTATATATATTTAAACTCTTTTTACTCTCCATACTATTTCTCCGTCTCTCTAACTCCCTATTCTTTATTAATAAATCTATTCTTTTATCCCATTCCTTACTACTATAACACCCAACAATCCTTCTAACACAATCATCCCATCTTTTGTCCAAGTATACTGATATAAATTCTTTATCCAAATCTTTTGCATATTGCATTACCTTTCTCACCTATCTTGTTACCTGCCCTTTACTCATAACCCAATTAAATACTATTTTGGCTTTTCTTTTATTATCCATAAACTGCAATCTACCAAACATTTTCATTTTACTTTTTGCATCTGTCATATGAAAACTTGACCATCCCATTTCTCCTTGAATTGCCTCCTTTGCTGTCCATACATCTGCATCCAATGCATGTCTTCCTATTTCCCTTTGAACTTTTTCTAAATAATCTAATACCCCTTTACTAACACATAATGCATCATTACCATATGTTAACCCTGGTATTGCAATTCCCTTCCATATAATTCTAGCTACATTATATTTATTATATGAAAACAATATTAATTTCTTCTTTTCTTTGCTTCATTTATCAATTTTTTCTCCCATTCATCTTTTGTTTAGGTGCCAACACTCTTATTGAGGAAAATAGCAATTAATATCAACAGGTATTATTTTTAATCATTGAGATTGTGTAAATTGTTAACTTTTCAATGATTAATTATAGAAGCAGCATATAAGCTTCATATATGTAATAGTATTAAATATAATTTTATGCATTTTAAGTATTGATTAATTTTGATATTTAATTTTAAAAATCTAAAAGATTTCATTCATTTACTTATTAGTTACTATATGCTGCCTTTTGCATTGCCATAATTTGATTTTTGATATAATCTTTAAAATATTAATAACACTTCAGTACAAATACAGTATTTCTTGGACAAAGTATCCCAAGTTTTAAACTGTATTCCATATAATGGAACGATAAATGATTAATGAGTTATTAATAAGCTATTATTTACAGCAGTCAAAAAAAGGCATGTAGATGAAAGAAAGTGTAGTTTAATGTCATTCCATATTGCGACTCATCTTCGAAGCAAACTGATTTTTTTATATATGTAATTGAATCTTGGATAAGAGAGCAGTTTTCATACAATATTAGACATCAGAATATTCTGTTGATAATTGAAAACTAGCTCTTAATTTCTAACACTTGTCAGTAAAATTAAATTTCCCAAAAAAAAATTAATTATACTGCATTGACTTTTTATTTTTAACTTTATAATTTTGAAATTATATACTCAATTCAGAAAACTAAATTATTATTTAATGTGAATTAAAATATGTCGTAGATTTCAATATTTACTTATTCATTAGTTCTAACTGCTATAAAATTAATAATGAATATGGTCTTATTTGTATTGCAGCACAGTAAAATTAAAATATCATTTTTTAGTATATTCACTATGTAAATAAAAATAAAGATATCTATAATAAAAGGATTAAAAGTTCTAAGTAAAAAAATAAAATACGGAAAAATAATTTCTTAGCTTCCAATAGAGGGCAGCATATACTTACTTGCGTAAGTATACTCTTACACTTTATAATTAAAAAAAAAAAAAACACTAATACCAAAAAAAAAAAAATTAGCTACAACTAAAAAAAAAAAAAATTAATCAACAAAAAAAAAATCTAAGCGATAAACATTTATAGAAGAATTTTAAAAAATAAAAACATTTATTAAATTCCGATAATTGTCGATTATTATATATAATTAAAAATGTATATATTCATATGAATGACAAAAACTTATATATACATGATATGCAAAAAAAATATTAAATTAAGAGAATAAAAATACTAATGCAATGGAAATATGAATAAGGAATATGAATTACTAATATAATAAAAAAATTTAATAGTAAAATTATCTGCTAAAGTATATAAAAATTAATAATGTTTGGATTGCAATAATTAGAATTAATTCTACATTTTATAAGTTTTATTACCGATTTAAAAAATTGGATTTACAAAAAAAAAGAAAGTAAGAAAAAATGATATACAGATTATAAAAATTATTAATTATAATAATAAACTATGTTGTTGTACATGAAAATTAATTTTTCTGCCTGAAAATCATTAAAGTTAACGACTAGTCAATAATACTTGATAATCCAATTGGTAGTATTTTAATATTGAATAATAAAAATTTAAAAAAATTAGGGGGATTTAAAAAACCCTCGTTTTAAAATGTTATCATAAAGACAAAAACTCAGGTGGAGATTTGCTTTTAAAAAGTAAAACAAAATAGAGACCGCAATTTTTCTAAATCCATTGGAGAAGTGGGGAGAATTACCAGTGAAGATATTTTTTTTAAAAAAAGTATGCTGGGTATTATAGAGGGGGTAAAAAATTTTGAAATATATATATAAATGTCATTTGCTGTTAACAGTTAGATGTTAATTGAAAACAAATGTGTCTATTTTGTTTTAAATAATAGTCATTTTTGACGGTTGACTAAAAAAAACTTTCTTCAAGTTGCTATAATAAATTACTAAAACTGGGATAGAAAGAAGAGACTAATATTCAAATATTGATCAATTAATAATGTGTTAAACCTCTTTAAAATTACCAATACTAACACACACCTAATATGGATATAAATAATTCCCATACACTTATTTACATTATAAATCTTATTTCATTGTAAGAATTAATTTTTTTTCCCAACCCATATATATAAAATATATTATTTTATAAAGAAAACAACATTATGGATTTGACTATATGAAATGACAATATATCATTACACCTCTCCATCTACGCTTCGATTATATCCTATGGTTATTTTCAATAGAATATCTTTATTGATTGATTTATTAAACTATATATAAATTATTTCTAAATATATATATATACAAGCAAGTGACAAAGTAATATGCAAAATATATATATATATAAGTTTAAACAGATTATAATCTCTAATATTAGGTTATGTTAATAAAGAGTTGGCAAAAAATGGAAAAACCCCATTGCTTATTATTGATTACCACTGACTGATAGACATTCTGGGTGCTTAATTTTCTACCTCTTTGGGGCAGGGAAATTAAGACATGCACATTACCCTCCTAAAAATGCCGAATTGGTTCAATGTATCCTTTATCGTAAATTGTCATTAAATCTAATCCTAGCATTGAATAAACACTGAAAATTGTATTGTAGCATAAGACGTTGGCAACTCCTTTTTTTTTTTCAAAAATTTAAAAAGAGTAGTTATTAAAATTGAGATATAAGTGGAGAGGAAAACTACCTGTTAAATTTAAAGATGAATATATAAAAATTTTGATTGATATTTTAAATGTAAGATTTTAGAAGTGACTTGAAAAAATTTTCTAGCATATGAATACAGCAAAATATCATTTCTCTTCCGTTGTTAAGTTTAAAAGGAGTAGTAAAAAATATCTGATACAAATATCTCATAGTAACGATTCTTGATCCCTCTTTATTATCTTCAAACATTAATTCTTCTGTTCTGAAATATATAAAATTTATTAAAAATTGGAAAAATTAGGATAATCTCAAAACATTCATGATGACATTGAGATTTAAAAACTAATGCAAGTTATAACTGAATTATAAAATCTTAAACTGGTTTCCAGGTGAAATAATTAAGATTCATTTTTCCTAGTTCTTTAAATGCTGAATATCTTTAGTTGGCCAATTGATATTTCTTACAATGATCATAATTAATTATATATTTTCTTAATATGTAAGAGAAAAATTAATATATATGCTTCAATATAATATATAATATTAGAGTATTATATCATTAAAACTCTAAAGAAGGCATCTCCTGGTTTTAGGTATAAAATCAAATCCTTGATAGATAATCAACCTGTAACTTAATATTATTAACAAGCTTGCAGAAGTTTAATAACTGTAATCTGGCCTGGTCAACATAAAACATTTAGTTTTATATTTTTCTGGAGTCAATAGGTACTGGTACAAATAATTATTACATATATTCTTGGATATGATAGAAATAATTATAGATAATGACATTTAAAAATTCTCTAATACACCTATTCACCATATTAACTGAATTAGGAAGAATATCATAATCTCAACATTTTAACAATCATCTTAAACTAAAGAATCCATTTTTCTGTATTAGGTCTAAAGATGACATGTCTTATAACTGGAGATTTTGAGTCATATTTGGAGTAAAAGTTTTAGACAATTTTATACTTGAGTAAAATCTCAAAATAATATCAACCCTTTCACTATTTTACAGTAGTAATAAATGTAAAAATTAATAATATATTCTTATTATTCCAAAAACTGATGAGACACAAATTTGATATTAGCTGGATTTAAGACTGTATGTTAAATGTGTCATTCAGGCAAAAAAAAACATTATCCCAGAACATTGCTTATTGGTTCAATTTTTTTAACATAATTGTATATCATATATTTTTGAAATTTTTAAGTAAAATTAACATCATCATCAGAAAATATTTATAAATGAGTAAGTCATTTTAACTCCAAATGGAGAATAAAATAAAGATAGAGAGAATGAAAATGAAAAGTTAAAAAAAAAAAGAGAGAGAGAGAGAAAAAATTGGGGCCAAAAAATTCTGTGCACATACTTAAAGAATGGAAATGTATTGCACAAGCACCTAATCCTATTACCACAATTAATACAGAAAGATGACAACTAATGACATAATGATTGTCCTATCATAAGTGACTGAAGACAATAGGGCAAAAGAAAATGGGGGAAAAAATAATACTAATTATTTAGCTGCAAATGATAACAACTACTGTTAATAATTAGTGATTATTTGCTTTACAGACTGAATCCTTTAAAATATCCCAAGTACATGTTGGGGCACTAAATGCTTAAAGATCTGTATCTGAAAAAAAAGATTATCAAGAGCTATCTGCTTCCAATCCTCTTTGTTTGGAAATGAGATGATTTTTTTTAATAGTCTAAAGTTGTCATCTATGAAAAATTAACATTTTTATATTGACATATTACATGAATAGCATAAAGAATTGGCTTGAAAAATTCAATTTTTAAATAATAAAAAATAGAAAAGAATGGGGAAAGAAGGTTCTTTGGGCCATCTCCTGTAGATATCAATATATTTAGTTATTACATTTCTCAACTGTTTGGTCAATTACCAGTTGACCTGCAATGATTATTTTAATGTTATTGAACCGATAATGTATTTTAGCTTGCCAACTTCATTTTCAGTATTTATAATATGAAAGTTGTACTTTATTTCTATTTGATCTGAAAAATACATGGATATCTTTAATCTGCATATTTTTAAAATGTTGCAAAGATATTGTTTTGGTTATTGGATAAAAACTGATTCAAAATCAGTTTGGCAAAAAAATATTGTGTTAAACGGATTTGTAAATTTTTGCTATGAGATGTATTATATGGTTTGAAAATTGATATTAATGAATCATAAGTGTCATTATTACAATGATATATACTACATGTTTAGATATAAATGTAGATGGCAAAGTAAACTTTAAGCCTTACATCATAAATATTAAATTTCATATATTTGATATATATATAACTAACCAGTCACCTACATCATGGCAGTCATGGTTACATTTTTTCTGATATCTTTGGAAAATGTTGGTATTTAAAAAAAGGAGTTGTGGATTTAATTCAGTAATAAAATGTAATATTATTTACTAGATAAAAATACTTATGATTATATTATTAAAGACAAAAAATATTTTAATATCTTGAGATTTAAAGGGACAACCTTTAATGATTTTTGTTTATTAAAGACATAAGAAATATTTTAATATTTTGATATATTGGGAATAACTTTGTTATTTACTTTAATGATTTTTATTTGTCATCCTTAATTTTTATACATCGTTATTAATTAATTCTTTCATAAGATCAGGCATATAATTTTAACTAATAGAAATTAAGTTTTCATCCAGGCTGTTGTAAATACTGTTACAATGATTTTCACTCCAGCCAGTTGTGTTTCTTGACGTCAGACTAGATTAGCGGTCCCAATTAAACAATTCTAAAATTCATATCAATTAATTTAACTATTATAGTATACATCAAGGGGTGGTTTTCTGTAATGGCAATTATATATATTTTAGTTAATAATCTAAAGGTTTCATAATCATATATGTGGCTTGGTAGTGAGATCCTACTTTCCTTTTATGAGTTGTTATCCTGCTAATTTAATAATAAAAATGATGGAAAGTACTCGTGAATTACTTTTTGCAATTTGTTAATATTCCAAGAGAAAAATGTTATTAGGATATTATTTGTATTGTGGAGTTGATAACTATACTCATTAAATTATGGAGATAAACAGAACAAGATTTAATGTCTAGTACACCACAAACAATAAAGGACTGAATTTCATGAAGAATATTTAGTTAAGTGATTTAAAGTCCTCTAAATATATATTTGATAAGTAGATAAAATTTTTAGTTGTTCCTAATCACATGATTTTGAATTGAAATTATAATTATGTTACTGTCAAAATTGTGTATATTAGATCAAATCTGTATTCATTTACATAAAAAAAAGTTCTAAAACAGTCTTTATTTAGCCCACTTTATGGATACAGATTTCTTCTGCCATTACCCCAAAATGAACAATGAAAAAATGAATTAGTCACAAGTTTTCCAAATGAGTGATAAAGGTTTTTGATTTCCCATTCTTATTTACCCTGTAAAAATCAACCAATTTTGGGTGGTTGAGTTAGAATTAAAATAAACAGGTCAGAGATATGACAGGTGTTTGTACTCTTATTATTTTTTGTACTTACTACCATCAATGCATACAATATAAATGTTTTATTAATACAAATAGTATGAGTTTGCTATTAATTAAAATCAAGCTCTCTGATTCCTTTATAAAGCCTCCAAAAATGGTCAAAGCAAATTCCTAATGTCCATTTCTTTAGGTTCTTATCATTATAGATGTAGTTATTATGGGAGATTATCAGTATATGGTAAACAAATAAATATGATTTGCTTACTATTATGCAACAGTTATTGTGGTTAATTTTGAATTTTACCTCTGAATTTAAAATAAACACCATAGTTCCTTCTCAGATGCTTAATTCTTTTTTAATAGAAACAGCAGTTGGGTATTCTTGATGCTTATTCTATTTTATGTTTATAATTATAACAATAAAAAAAAATTATAGCACTCATATCTTAAACTACTGTAAAATCAATGGCCAAATAACTGGTGACTGAAAACAAAAATACTAAATTATGGATTGTAAATAACATTCAATGATGGCAATTATTTAGTTTTTTTTTATTTTGAAGATCAATTTCAAACAAAGATTGCATGAATTGGAAACATAAGAGTCTAATATTAAATTAGACATTGTCAAATTTTGTGAAAAGTATAACTGATTTAAAATGTGCACAAATAAATACTTTACTTTTAGAAAGAAAATCTATATTAAAAACACAAATAGAATGGATTTCATTATTTATGTAAAATTGGGGAAACATCGGGGAGATTATCCTTATATCAGAATAGTTATTTAATTTAAAGAAAGATACCAGATATAGATAATTAAGGTTTATGCCAAACAACTGCTCAATCTGAATAAGTACTTGATTTTTTCATACAGATATACAGTATGCAAAAATTTAAACTAACTAAATAATATTTTAAAATTGTCATGAGAAATTCTAATGATAGAATTAAGTGATTAGAAGATGAGTAACAGAAGCTGAAAGAGAACAGGGTTTAAGAAAATTTATGCAAAGCAAATTTCTTCGAGATTATAAAGTACTTAACAGATTCAATTAGGGCATGACCATTGTTTAATGAGATGTAAGATATATGCTAAATTTTAAGAGATAAACCTATTAAGAAAATAAATATTAACAAATAACACCCCCACCTTCAGAAATACTCCTCAAAAATATTCTAATGACTAAAATTAGCTAATCATTTCAAAATGTTAGCAGACCACAAATTTGAATGATTTGAATAAGAAAATAATTGTTTACTTGCTAAGATTTGCTAGAAAGAAAGCTGGTATAAAAAAGCGGCAATTCACCAGTAAATTTTCATCTGATATAAAGCAATGAACAACTAAAAAAGGGAATATGAAAATATTTTTAAATGAATCAGAGCAGAATATCTGGAATACTGTTCTTAAAGTGATGCAAAGAATTAATGGTGTCATAAAAAAATACAATTATTAATAAGAAAGAAAAACAATAAAAGTCTCAAAGATATGCACAATATCCTAGTATTGAAAGAAAATTGTTACATTACTAAAAGAAAATGACAATAATATTAGCAATACAGATAACATCAAAAAGTGTGTGGAAGAATTCTTCAAGGAACTATATACTAAGAAGGCAGAAAGTAGTCTCTACAATTATAAATATTAAGACACCAAATATTTGTAATAAAGAAATAATCATGCAATTAATTCTTTAAGAATTAAAAATTTTCAGAAAGTGGTGGATTTATTATTGGTATCTTTAAAAAAAACAGACGAAAAGGTAGAAAAAGCTTTGACAATATTATCTACCAAATGATAAAGATGTATGAGATTATTGGAAAAATTTAGCTGTAATATTTAACGACAGAGTATTAAAAATTAGAGACATTTTTATCCATTCTATTCAAATCTTTATTAATATCATTAAAATTTCTCAACAGATAACATTGGACTTAATGCAACTTTAAAAAAACCTGCAAAACATCACATAATCACCCTTTCATATGGTCACACATATGGTATGGAGAGTTTGGTTTTAAAAACCCACATTTAAATTGATTTTTGCATAGTAAATCATATTAAAATATAAAGAGAAATGTGGTTTTGTATTGTATTTGTAATTATAAAAAGAACTTTGATTCATAAGCATTAATTAATAATTAATATTTTAAACGTAATAACATAAATCTGGAAGATTATCATAATAGTGATTAGACTATACAGGTGTCCAAAAGAAATTTGATTTTTTTTTTTAATGTCATAGCATCGGCCGGGACACGAACCCGCAACCCGGGCAACTGCCTGCAAGTGCAAGGCAGTCGCGCTGAGCTCTCGACCACCAATGCAAGACAAAGAAATTTGATATTGATAAGATATTCAGTTCAATAAGGTAATATTGAAAGTTTTTAATGACTATTTTATAAGAAGTATTTTGTAGATGAAAATAGAAAGCTGTGAGCATAAAAATAAATGGATATTAAGTTATTTAAATTTTGCAGAAAGATTATAGCAGCTTTGCAAATAATACTTCAGGAAGGATTACAAAAGTTATCAGATAAAGCAAAAATGTAGAACTAAAGATAAATTACAAATAATAAGGAGAATGTTCAATGGCTTTTCAAAGAAGATAAAATAACTATAAATATCTGGGTCAAACTATGAATACAGATGCAAACATAATGAGTGAAATTTATCATAGAATTAAATTGTGATGAATGCTTCTTAATAGAAACAACTCAACACTAAAAAAGCTACAAGTATGTATTTGAAAAAAAAGATTTTAATAAATATATTATATTATTGCATATATACGTATTTGAAACTTGGAGACTTGATAAAAGGCTATAAAATGAGATGTGGAGAAATGTATATTGGGAGAAACAAGAAAGATTAAAAAGTGAAATACATGGTTAAGAGAATAGGTGTCATCAACATCATTGAAATAATTAAGGTACCTTAAATGGAACTGGGGTGTACAAATTTCTAGAGTAGTTGATGATAGATAGATGGACAACTGAAGTATTAAACTGACTCAAATAATTGTAAAAGACAAAAAATAATCATATGCATACAGATGAGGAACATAAAAAAATTTTATGGAATGATATACTGGATTAAATTTGGAGAAACTTTCATCCTGTAGTTGAATTGTAATGGTTGAAAATAGTGTTGTTGAAGCTTTATTACTTATAATTGAGAAATTATAAGAACAGACATATGAATATTATTACTCTTCTTTATATGTTTTGCTATAGAAAATTATGTAGGTTTTGTTTAGTATTTGTAAATAGTTATATAGCTAATTAAATTATCACTTTAAAAATATATAATTCATATTTCTTCATTTATTGTGTGTATAAATCTTTAATATTAACTTCATTAATATTATCATCAGTAATATGACATTTCTTTAGAAAGTTCCATAAACAATTTAAAATGAAACAACATTAAAAAAGTTTTCACTTTCAAGCTTAATGATCATATACCATATCTATATCTTCCCAATCATTGAATTCTAATCACAAAAATTTCAATAAAAAACTAATAGGCTCAGTATTAAAATTTAGCACGACAATAATATTTACACTGTCATATTTTTTATAATGATATATTATGTGTTGTGGGACTTTGTCCATTAAATATTAAACAACAGATTGCTCATTCAATGTGTCTTATAACAAATAAGATATATTTCCCTTTGGTTATCTTGTATTCTTACATGGATGATGTAAAAAAATTGAAGATTATATGGTCCTCAATGTACCCACAAAAAATAAGCAGTTTGCTTATCTTTTACTTGCCAGTAAAACATGATAGTCTTGGATAAGAATCTTTTAAAGTATTATCTTCTAGTGATCTTCCTGGTTTTATTCAATCTTAATTCCCCAGATATTAGTTTATGTCATTACTTCTAGCCAAAGATCACAGGATGCTTTTATTAAAAATACAGAGATTATGCTGAATATATAAATTGTTACAATTATAGTTCTTAAAAGGTGAGAATTTGCATAACAAATCAAGAAATATCATATGAATCATTGCTTACATTTAACATATGGAATAAGTTTCTTTATTCCAGTTGCATATACTGTAAGCTTCAGTAATCATGGATACAAAATGCTATTTATCATATTTCCAAACTACCTTCTAGCCTCTGGTTTTTTTTCAGTGATGGATTTGCATTTAATGTACTTTACAACCACATGTTGCATCTTATCATTTTTTGTATTGCTGAATGTGAATATAGCACCATTACAACAAATCAATCATGAAAAGAATTGCTTTTGGCAATATAGGATAAGTAGAGATAGTCATGTGATATTTATGGGTACACAATATCTTAACCACAATAATAAAACAAAACACATTATATTATAGGGATCATGGTGAATATGCACATATAAATAGTCCCACATTGAAACTCGGAATTATGACAGATAAATGAGTTGGTGAGAAGAATTTAAAAATGGATAATAAAGCGAGGGATTTAATGATAGGTAAGAAAAAAGTCAGAGAATAAATAATGCACACATAACTATATATTTTTAGCCATTTATTGGCAATCTCAATTATGAGAAGATCAGCAAATCAAGAAATATATGGGGCAACTAATCATAAAAGTTGATTAAATATTATATTTAACTACTGCAGAACCAAATATGAGAGCAAACAGTATTTTTCCACCCTAGTAGATAATTCAACACAAACACCTATCAAAATCTCAATCATGTCAAGCGTTGTTAGCCGAGAGGTCATCGCAGCCGCCGTGCAAGAGTTGGTTGCAGACGGTTGTGGGTTCGCCTCCCGGCCGATGCTATGACATATGGAAAAAAAAAATCTCAATCGTCATTTATAAAGACTTTAAAAGTAAAAATATTTCGACCAAAGAATAAATAAAGTTAATTAAAAAATAATATTTTTTTAATTATAAAATTGATCATATTTATATATGAACAACGTATATATGAATGAACATACACTACTCCGCCTTTGGCTTCAGTAAAGATAAAATATTTATTTAATTTATAAAAATTGGTTACTATATTGTACAGGCTTAAACCTGCATTTATATATGTAATATGCGCAAGGTTCGAACTCAGACTTTCACACGACCCACCACTCTCAGTGCCATCTCATATTGCTGACCCACCGATCACACACATGTTGAAAAGATAAATAATCAAAAATTGGTCAATTGTTTTCTTGAAAATTACTAGGTTTATATTACATTGTAAACTTGGGTTGCTGTTACTCTGAAGGATTTTTTTCATTCAAAGCGGGTTTCTCATTATAATACATTATAATATTTATGCTACTGAATAACTTTCTTCTGCTCACTGATGTACTGGGTCTAGATCATATTATGTGAATAAATAAAAAATTCAAAAATGTATTTAATAATGTATGCTTTAGTAAAATTTATTAATTCTGCTTGCTTCCGAAATTACAGAGAGAATACAATAATAATTACAGCTTTCTTTTCTAATTCTTCAAGATCAATTCTTTTTGATTATTTTCCTGCAATATAGTCTAAAATTAAGAGCGTGCTAATAGCTCTAAACAAGCTTTTTTTTATTTATTTATGATAAATGCTACTACAAGAGAAGACATTCAAATCATTTTTATCTTGGATTGTCCCCATCCCCAGACCGGTTTCGACCTATGGGTCTCTTCAGTGAGGAGTTGGGACATTAGATTTAATTTTACATATTTGTAAGTGCAAGCTATATATAAGTCATGTGACATCTGACTTGTTATTATTAATATAGTCTAAATAAAATTTTCCTTATATTTGATAGCACTTTGGTGTAGGTTTCCTGGATTGGTATCAAAGGTCAAAAAGATAACTAAGAACTATTACTCAGTGAAAAAGAAACACTATTCAATTCTTTTTATTTATATATCTTTTTCTAAAATCTGATCGTTTATATTGTTAGGTATCTATAATCTCTTCCTATTTTCTATCAAACAATTAGCTATGACTCAACTGTATATTAATCATTTAAGCAAACCCATGGGAGTGATTTTATCTCAATATATTATAAAGATATGGAAAGTACGTGTATTGTGGTTTAATGGAAAACACGGCCATCATCTCCAAATAACACAAATAGTAAAGAATATAGTCATGAACATAAAAAAATTAACAAGGAATATATAAATAGCATGAGATCATGTGATCAGCAACAATAATACTAATAGTATTAATAAGCAATTATCATAATAGTAATCAAATCAGAAACAGTCATTAATCAACCTTGTGACTGGATTTAAAAAAGATACACTACCAGACTATTTATCCAGCAAATGTTCTGGCTCCAGGCAAAATATAACACAATTCTTTAGATGCATATACTTAAGTGCTAAAATATTCATTAGAATATAAAAAGAATGTTGGGACACTGATACACAGTGATCATCATCAATGCTCTGGTCATATAGTACCATTAGTGTACCAGCTAACTATAAACTTAATTTTTAATATACAACAAAATGCAGTGAATGAACTTTAAAAGTAATATCTTTGCACCATCCAGAGAATCATCTGAATGTCCAAACACCAATATAAACCTTTACATCTTTATAACTAACCATTATGCTTTCTGAGGCTAGCTCAAGATCATAGAACTCTAGAAAGTGTAACTGTAAACAAAAGAAAAATAAATATAACAATTAAAATCTACTATAAATAATGTCACTGGGATAATTTAAAAATTGCCAAAATACTAAGCTGTAATGAAGTCACACATGCTGCTTATTCTTAGAGCAGATAGCTGAAAGAATAAAGTCAGAAAGACTAAAATATTTTAAAACAATTATTTAATAAACTAACTGATTAATTAAAAATGATATGATAATATAAATTTATCCATTTTTATCAAAAATAATATTTTCATACAAAAAAAAATCCAATTAATTTTTATTCATTAAATTATTTAACTTTTAATTCCTTAAGTTTTTTTCCTGTTAAATAACAAAAGTTGGAAAACAACTTTTTCATAATCAGAGATATAAAAAGTTTTAATTAGCTTAACCCTTTGTATAACTTGGAGAAAAAATAAATGAATAAAAAAACATATTTCAAAAGAAATATTAAATTTAATAAAATGAAAATTACTTACAAACCCTTTTTAAAATTTTGAAGATAAAATAAATAAATAAATAAAAAATATATTTCACAAGAAAATTTTAAATTAATAAATTTATTCATTTTTATCAATTATTATTTCTGTAAAAGAAATTTATCTATAAATGAAGTTATAATGTGCACTTTAAAAAACTACATTTTACCATGGCATTAATTTTTTAGAGTAACACTTGTAATTTCAAGTTTCCATGAAGGTTTTCTTCTTAAAAACATCCATTCTCCCATGTAATATTTTCAGGTTTCACACAGGATGATTTCCTCCAATTTCTTCCCCCTATTTATTTCTAAGACACGCTAACAAATAACGAGTTCATCCATTTTTCTTAACAATTTTCCAGATCAAGCTAACACATAAAGACAGATACATTCATGCTCTTGAAAGGAGACAAGGCTTGTTACAGATTGCTTTAGAAATATTCTTCTCCTTTACATTTTTCTAGTAAATTGGTCACATATGACTAGATGATGTTTAGTTTTTAACTAAACTTAGCACATATTTGTCTTTATTTTAGAAAACATGTTTACAGGTAAACTTCTGCTTCTTTCTTATTCAGCAGCTGTATCAAAATTAACTGCTCTCATTAGCTTGCTTAAAAATAACTTCTTGTTACAAGACACTCAAGTCTATTGATTTACTCTCTACCCAAATGGTACTTTTTGGAAGATCCTGTTTCTAACAAATTACAATCTCATCTTCTTCATGACCAAATTAAAAGTGCCCAATTAAATCTATTTTTACACTTTAAAAATGTTTCAATTATTTCCCCTTTTTTGTGTTGCAAAACAAGTCAAAAAAATTTTCCTCAACTTGTTTTTCTCTTATGACAAAAATAAATTAATATTTCAATTATCCTTGATATAGTAAGCATTGGCTTTTGTTTTGTAGAGAGATAAAGAGAAAAGAAAAAACAAATATTTAGCAAAAAGGGTTAAATCTCTTTTTTTCCTTTTAAAACTTTATTTATTTATCACTCTAATTATTATCTTTTAAAATTAAAACTGTATTTGTTTACTTTAGTAATTTTTAAGCAAAAATAAAACTGATAAATAATTACAATTACTGAAGAGAGAGAATAAAAGAAATTATTTATTTGATTTTGCTTTAGTCTCTCTTTTACAAATATTTATAACACATCAAAATAATATTGACATTATTATTAAATATAATGATTGGAAACTATTGTATCATCATTTTAAAAATATACACTTTTAAATAAATTAATGTTTGATATTAAAACAAAATATGGGCAAATTAATTATATTATTTTCCCATTACTTAATATGTTTTAAATTTAAGAAGCATGAAATATTGGCATGGATAGTATTGGCCAATGTCTACAATATTATAATATATATTGAACACATTATATATGTATATTGAATTAAATATTTCCATGGATTGTTATTATAAACAGAGATAACTTGTATCTTTTGACGTTGCTAAGAAACTTTCAATTACTACTAATTGACATTCCATGAGGCTAAATAACTTTTCTTAAACTAACTTGGATTTGAAATAAATGAGGACCTTTTACTTCAACAAATAACTCTAACAAATGAGCTATTATATGTTAATGAGAAAACTTGTTTGAACTCAGGAATTGTCAATTAGTAGTAATTGATAATTTCTCCAATATCAAAAGCTACAAGTTACCTCTATTTGCATAAATATAATCCCATTTCTGTACTTTATTATTGCATATACATAAATGATAGCAAAATATAAAACACTAAGCATCTGTGTTTATGCTAATTCATGTATAAAACTAACATGTCTCACCTTGCCTTCAAAAACATGAACTATTGACAGATTGAATTAAAGTTCCAAACTTCTGATTCATCAATTATACAATCTGCAGTAAATATGTTTGTCTTTTTAAAATTATATTTGTTTTAGTTTAGTATCTAAAATGCAAATTTATTATTTGTCCGATTACAAAGAGGTTTTTAAAAAATAAGTTTCTATTTATAATTGATGATAATAATCTAACACTGTCAAATTAAAATAAATTCCAGATATAATTCATTGAAATTTTTTATCGATATGTTTAGTGTAAAAGTAAATATTTTTGATTAAAATCTAAAAAACAAACAAGTGGGTAAAAAAAAAGTTTAGCAAATTATGTTTTGTTTTTGAATTCAAAACATAGAAATACAACTGTCAAAGTCATGGATTGACATTCCCTTGTGGAGGAAAAAAACAACCAATCAGAAGCTTGAAAATACAGAATTACATCATTGTTATACCATTAAAATTAAATATTATTGATTGTTTAACTTGTAAAAAAATATTGAAGATGCTAAAATCAGTATGATAAAATCAGTGAAATAATGCTAAAAACCATGAGTTGAGAGTGAATACAAGCCAAATATGAAGATATTAGGGCACTTCTGGTGTAGACTTGGCAGATTCTTCAGATCTGTGAAATTTAAAAAAAGACAGATAACATTATTAGTGCATCAAAAAAATCAGTCACATGTAGTTATTTGTTAATTAAGAAGAGTGTTGTCACATCTCTTAACCATCAATCTATTACTAGGCCACACATAAAAGCTTGGTGGGCCACAGGTTGAGTATGGCTGGTTTAAAGAAAGATTTTTAATATTTATGTTTTACCAGCTCTTGCACATATATCTGTGATTTGAATACTTAGTAGAAGAGCAATACAGTTGCTTTAGACTATACAATGAAGTATTGAGAGATATATTAGAAGTGAAAAAAGAGATCATAAACAAAATACAAAGGTAAGAGAATAAACAGGTGTCAATAACATCTTTAAATGAATTAAAATAAAAATGGATTGGACATTTTACTTAGAAGAGATAAAGTTGAAATTTTAAATTGGATCCCAAGAGATTATAAAAAACTTAGTGAGAAACTATATACACCTGGGTCTCTTTTTGTGCGGGCTTATTTAACACGATTTTGAAGTTACGTGATTCAGGTTTCACCGGAAGTTGAACTCCGATAATACGCTATTATTTTAAATAATAAATTTTGCGCACTTAACGTTATATTGAAAGTACTGTAATAGCACATTACTATTGGAATTCGACTTTCATTTTAGTAATTTCAATATTTTCAGTGCTTTATAATAGTAAGATTTTATGCAATAATGAAATTAAAATCATGATTTCCACATTTTATGTATATACACATTAAATTTTGCACGATTATAATGTAAATTTGTTCAAACATTGTGCGTGTTAATTTTGCATTTTAAATCACATTCTGTTTTTGCTTTTTAAAAAAGAACATACAGTAATCAATTATTAATCATTTAGTGTCTGCATGTTTATTTTTAAAAGGTGAGTAATATCAGTGGGCACAATTAAAATTGAAAATTAAAGACAAAAATAAGAATTTAATTTTTAGTTGTTAGATTAATTACTAATTACATTGTCACCAGAAAACCATTAATTAACACAACATGAGAGTGACATTGGCGCTAGTTGTATTTCATCTTGTGAAGAATCTGATTTTTTTTTCAGTTTGCAAACGAACCTGTTTATCGGCAAATAGCGATAATAATTAAAACGTGTATAAAAAAATATAAATTACTGTAAATTATGCATAAAAATATATTGTTTTGAATAAAATTAAATATTATAGTTAAAAAAAGTTTGTCTTGTATCAATTTTTTTCAAATTTGAAATTTTTTATTAGTTATATTTTATTTCCTTATTTTTTTTTTTTTTTGCATGAATTTTAAAGTAAATTTTACGTTGGTGCTTTGCTTTTACGTGAGTTTTGAAAAATCGCAGTCCGTATCCCCCCTTTTTCAAGGTAAGTTACGTCTATTTTTGCATGATTTCATTTGCGCGTGTTTTCTGAGGATTCTATCTATCGCGTAAAACGAGACCCAGGTGTATTAAGAAGATGAATTAAATAAGCAAATTTGCTGGTGTATTGTGAAGGGACTAGGATTAGAAAAATTGAATTAAACTAGAGACCTTCATCCTGTAGTGGATTGATAATAATTAAAAGTCGTGATTTTTATGACCATTTAGCATATATTGATTATAACTAACAATAAATGATAGAACTCGAATAATAAGATTTGCTGTAAAAATCATTTCGCTAAGATTGAGTCATGTGATGTTTTGTTAGTTTAATAATATATATATATATTTTATCTAATAGTTTTTTAATGTATTCTATTAATGTACTGCTATGCTCTTGATCTAAGAACAAAATCTGAAGTGAAGAGTGATTTTATTTTTAAGTAATATTACCATAGTCCATCCTGCTACATCAAAAATAATTATCTAACTATTTTTAGCTATAAGTAAATGGTTCTACAATTATTTCATTTGATTAGATAAGTTGATTGTGATATTGATATTATTATGTGTTATGATGTTCATCTACAGACACCATACTCTTGATGCTATTTTATTTAGTTATAATTATAATCAATGAGTAGATTTATTTCAGTTTATATTGGTGATATTCATATAAATGTATCTGGACATTCATACAAAAATGATAGTCTATATAATTTAAACATAGTTTTTATTAACGCTTAGCATGCTTTCGATATATAACATATCATAATCATATCAATCTCACTTCTTTAGTGTTCTGGGTTTTTATGTGCACTTGATAATTATTTTAATATTTAAAAAATGGATAATCCTTTCATACATCTTGAAAGTCTTTCAAAAATCAAAAAGAATATGCTTTGAAAAATATGTTTCTGTACTTTTTCCGTACTTCCCCTTAACTAAACAAGCTGCTTAACAATTCTAAAGACAAATTGCCCATAGAGTCAGCTCATCAAATTGTCTAGAAAATTCAATGCAATTAAGCTATGCATAAGTTTCATATTATGAGGAATTGTGAACCAATCTCTCAATGAGATTAGCCCAGCATAGATACCTATATAACAGAACACAAAAATAGTGAATATTCCTCAATATTTATGGACCATGAATAAAATTCTGGCCATAAATTTGATTTGTTTAGAGCTGGAATTGTATGAATTGAGAGGAAAGACAGAGAATGAAAGATTAAAGAAGCTTGAGCAATAGCAAAAGACTCAATAAACAGAAAAGATATAACTTTCTTCTCTCGAAGAACAATTCAAAACAAAGCAAAACTTTCCATATAGTAGTGCCATCGTGTGCTAACAAGAGCAATCCATTGATTGCTCTTGTTGATTGCTCTTGTTAGCACAAGATGGCACTACTATATGGAGAGGTTTGCTTTGCTTTGAATTGTTTAATAACAATTATGTGCTAGTATGAGATAGTGATCATGTGATGTTTAGTGGTTCTCTCAAGAAGTGGGCTCTTGGGAAAGATTTAAATATCTTTGAGTATTAAATAAATAAATTTAAATGTTTTTAAATATTAAAATAATTATCAAGTATACATAAAAGCTCAGAACACTAAAGAAGTGAGATTTCTATGAGTATGATATATTAAATATCAATAGCATGCTAAGCATTAATAAAAGCTGACTTTAAATTATATAGACTATCCTGTCTGTATGATGTTCAGAACATTTATGTGAATATTACAGTTCTCCAGAAATGAGAAAAAAATCTTTGATTTATATTTGTGTTAAACTTTGGGCTTCATAATGTCCTCATTATTTTATTTAATCAGCAGTTTTCTGAATCATTTGTTAACTTTTAATCATTTAATGAATAATAGACACTGTTACGATTTATCAAACGATAATTTTTGGCAATACTAATTATTGTTTCTGGAATAATTTTAAGCACTAATTTCAATTTTGATCATTAATGAAACATCTTAGTGTGAACAGATCTATACATATAAGCAATTAAATCTTTGAGAATTTAACACAACGTGGTATTTCAGTTTGAAAATATCAGAATAATAAAAAATATGGTTATAATTGTCCTATAGTACTCAACTCAATTTTTAATAGTTAAATTATAGAAAAAAACTTAGATTCCAGTTACTTAGATTATATTGTATAAAATTTTATTCATTTTATTATTCAGCTTCTATAATGATGCAGAAAAGAATATCTGCGGAATGGAGAACATTTATTTTCTTCATTGATTTATATGATCTTTCAATATTTTTTCCAAAAATTGTATATTTTTTTTAATTACTAACATAAAACATGTAAGTATTTATATTTACTTTAAAAAAAAATTATGAAAAAGTCCATTTTAAACATCATTTGAAATATTAGTAAATATATATTTGAATACAACAAAATAAAAGAAAAAAGGAAAAAATCCTTTTAATCTAATTATATGCCAATAAAAAATTACTCACTGAACATTCCAGCAATGATTTTAACTTGTTCTTTAAATGGAATAAATTTGATCTCTTAGATAAAATGAGAAGTATTATAATTTTGATCTTTAGGTCACATATAAAAATAATAAGATTAAGTTGGGTCATGACGCAAAAAGGTTAAAACTTTATGCTTGATTGCATATACTCTGAGAAACGTCTACCCACATATGTTAAATCGAATGTCTCTCAATGATATTAAATAAAAATATGACAAATGTTCAACCATGTAATTTCACAATGAATTTATGACATATATGTATATATACACAAACAAATCTTGATTAATACAGTTGGATCATTCCACAGAATGAAAAAAGTGTAAAATACACTCTACAAGTATTATATCCAACAGCAAACAAAAATAATAATAAACATTAAATCTGGGCATACATGCAAAAATAAACTGCTTACATTTCTATTATATCAAATTCTTTAGCTATTATATGCAGTAAAGTCTTGCAATCTGTGTATTAACAGAAATGCTGCATGCAGATGTTCAGATTGTGCAGGGCACAAAAGCATTTCATCAATGGAAGCACCAAGTAACCATGACAACTAATAAAAATTTTATGCAAATGAAAATATTTTGATTTCTGAATCACCCCTATGTTAGAAGCACTTTCTTATTGTAAATATTTTTTATTTAAATTACTCTCCTATTGTGTTAAACTGTACAGACTGGTATCATGTTGCCACAATAAATAACAAAATTTATATGTATATTAATCTAAAGTTCTGAATTACTTTTGTTTAAATATCCAAATTTGTATTTTAAAAATGACATATTATTAATAATTTATTTAAAAACATTTTTAAAATGTTGGACAACAGATATATTAGGTAATTATATTTATCTGTCAGATCTTATAAGTACCAGCATAGTATAATATGGTGTAAGGAAGTGGTAAAATATCAGACTCTGAAATACAGGATCCTGAAATCAATTCTGGCATCCATTGATTACTCTGGTTAGCACAAGGTTGCACTATTATATGGAGAGTTTTTGCCTGTTTAATTCTGTTTTTGTTTAAATTTTTTTAACACTGATATCTTTTTTTTTTAATGATGATATTATTTTTTTATGTTTTATTAATCTCCTTTTCCTTGGATTTAAGACTATCATGGAGTTTGTTACCTTGCTAAAACCTCACTGATCCATAATATTATCCAAATACATGATGGCCCAAATCCAAGAAAAACAGAATTGGTAAAAAAAATACATTTTCTAAAACAAAGACTTAATGTGCACCAAGATATCTAATTCTTGACAAATTTCATTAAAACAATATTATCATTTAATGTTACTGGGTTGGTTGTTAAAATCATACATCACTTGAAACCTTTTTTAAAGTTGGCTCTACTGGGAAAATGCCTAAATATGTGTTATCTATTCTAGTGGACCAAACCAATTGTTTGATTTTTTTAGTTACTAATATGACCTACCATTAAACAAAATAAAGTGCAAGTTGTGGTAAATTGTTTCTAAAAATTTAGAATAAATAATGTAAGTATGAAAATGTAAAATTCCTTATATAAATGTAATGTAAATAAATCCTTAGTAGAGTGTGTATATAATAATATGTATAATGAGTATATAAAAAACTGAATTATGAAGCAGTATAAATATTCTATTATTGAACAAATATTAAAGAAGCTAAGTTTGTTAATAGAAAATGTAAACAAGTTATGTAGGAGAGATTTCAAATTACACTAAAAGTAACAAGCAAGTACTAAGTTTAACAAATAATAACATGCTGATTAGAGTTGGCTTTCTTAATGCTAATTGCTATTTACTATAAGGAAAATTCCTAGAAGTTATTTTGTGGCAACAATTATCAGGAAAATTAATATATATATAGACAAAAGTGGAAATAATTATATTTTTTATATTCAACTGTTTCTGTGTCTTTTAATAAGTAAAATTTTATAGAATTCATTTTGTTTTAATTTACAAATTTTATTTCATGGCAATGGTGCACTGACATCTTATTAATAAACACATTAGTACCTTCATTAAATAAATACAAATTGATATTCTGCAGTTTCATGCCTTTTGTGGCATTTTGGCATTATTTTGTGATCCATCTCATTTTCTAACATTCCATAAATTTTTAATTAAATGCTTTTATTTAATTTACAATCTCTATTTGCTGATTGGTTTGTTTTTTTGTAAAGACTTTTATTATTTAAATTAAAATAAAATTTTAAAATTGAGGTTTAATAGATTTAAATTCAAAAGAATTGTTCAAATTTGATACATTAAAAAAGAAATACCTGGCATTGCAATATAGCACTATAACATTTTATATAGGTGACCTAGTTTTTTTTAGATCTGGACCAATGAGTTAGAAAATTTTGAATATTTTGAAATCAAATTTAAAAGTCCTTAGGAATTTAATGTTTTAAGTAAGGCCTGCAAGAGGGTAGTAAACAGATTTTGGGGGTTTCAATTGAAAACTCAAGTGCAATTATAATAACATTTTAAAATCAAGATTTAATAGATTTAAATTCAATGTAATTTGTTGAAAATTGATATATTTTTTTTCTAAATCACTATCAAAATAACAGGGTACTATAACATTTTAAAAAAGTAACCTAGTTTCTTAGATCTGGATCAATGGTTGGAGAATATTTGAATATGTTGAAATCAAATTTAAAACTCATTCTTCAAACTTCAATGAATTTTAAGTAATGCATGTATTTTTTTTGGTTTCAATAAAAAGTTTGATTTAAATTAAAATAAAATAAAGTTAGTTTACAGTACAATTTTGTTAAGCTTTTTTTGAAAAAAAAAAATTAAATAAAAAAAAAGTCAAACACTTGTCTTCATATTTTAAGATACTTAATTATGTATTATACACATATATAATTATGTACACTTACTAAATATGATGATATATACATAAGGAGTATACATATTAACTTATTGCAGAAATATCTAGTGACATATATAAACTATAAGTGTCAAATCGATTTAAAGTAAAAGCATACATATTAACTGAAGTTCACTTACAATATAATTTTGGTAAGCTTTTTTTTAAAAAAAAAAATTCTATTCAAAAGCAAAAGTGTCCAACACTTTTCACTTAAAAAAGATATTTTCATATTTTAAATCACTTAATGATTTATTGTACAAATGTATAATTATATATACCTACTAAATATAATATACATATCTGGACATACATATTAACTTATTGCAGAAATGTCTAGTGATATATAAACACACATGGCAAAAAAGTACAATATCATTTTATATATTTATTTAATGTGCAAGTACTAAAGTTAAAAATGAATAGAAATATATATAAAAAATTATATTAAATGCTTTTATTTACCATATGCTAAAAAAACAAAAAAAAATAATTGTTTCATAAATCACAATTGAAGTTTTTAGATTTAACCTGAAATAAGAGAATCCTAAATATTTTTTTTAATCTAAAAACTACAACTGTGGTTGAAAAAACAATTATTATTTTTTTCCTTTTATTGCACAATAAATAAAATCATTTAACATTAAAAAAATGTTTGTCTCTATTTATTTGTAAGTCAAATATTTTTACTATGAATCATTACATATAGAATCCGCAGAATGTGTATATATATATATTATTAGATAAATATTGTTAGTAAATTTATATATATATATGAGTATATAATCAAGAAAAAATGTTGAGATTAATCTGCATCTGCTAATATATATATATATTATAACGATCCAAATGAAGTGGTAGATTGCATCGCACCGCACCGCACTACCAAAGGGCGCCATCTAGGCATTTGAGCCTAGAAAAATTTATAGAGTAGGCAGATACGCGCTGTTAGGATTCCACTTTATTTACATATTTAGATCGTTAGCCCATTGTCACTAGCTCAGTGGAATAGCAGAGATTTAATAATATCCTTTACTAGTATATAAAAGAATAAAGTAAGCCACTGCCAGTAATTAGCATACAAACAGATTTATTTATGCACATATATATAAGGTTTAAAATTATTTTAGTGATTTACATTTAAACATTTAACATTATTTTTAACTTTGATTTTACTTTAATTTACATTGAGTTACTATTATATTATAAATTTACATTTTTAATCAAGTTCGCACAGATGGGCTTATAAACCTGTTTAATATGTTGCTATAGATCGGTTACATAGATTTCAACGGTCAAAAACATTTCAAAGTAAACATAAGCGATCAAAATACAAAATTATTGATTACTGACAATTGCATAGGGAATTATAAGAAACCCTCTAGTATTCATCGTAAGATACTTGCATCGTCACCAATAACTTAAAAGACATCCAGGAATAAATACATTTTTAGATACTCACCGTAAGGTATCATTATTTATCGAATGTCTATATATTTTGATCAAATATGAAACGCATAAAACATAGTTAACCGATAAACAATCCATGCAAGCGTCTATAAACAACTTAAATTTAATAGTTTTATTTAGGATCGAGCCTGAATCGACTACATAGATTTGCATTTAAAAATAAAATATTCTATCCCTACTTAACCTTAGGCAACACATTTCGCAATCAACTGGCGCCAATCCATCTGATACATTCATGTATTCAATGTAGCATGATACGACAACACAACAATATTGTCAGGAATGTACATCTGAACAATATGTAGAAATAGAAACGACATTGACTCTCCACCCACAGGGATGTGACATCTGTGGGCAAGTAGATCAATAAACTAAAAACTCCATAGGAATGGGCTGCGGTATTCTGCCGACTTACAAACCCATCCATAGGCAAACAGAGAGTGTGTGGCGTATATCTATAATCCTGCCCGTAGTGGATCTCATATTACACCTACTAATTACATAAATATATCCAATCCATTGAACCAATTCAACTACGAAATGAACAACCCAAGATTACCCTCCCTTAATATATCTTTACAAATCGATACAGCCATTCACGCCCGACTTAAGTTTAACATTTTTTTATAATTTATTTAACGGAAAACAGAAATCATAATAAAACTTAAAGAACAAAAGTAAATAAATAAATAAATAAATGGAAATGATTTTACAAATTAAATACATTAAATAAAATTATAACTAATTAATAAAATAATGTTGGTCAGATAGAATAATATTGAAATCATTTAAATCTGGAAAGTTTTTAATTTACTGTTCATAAATTTTAAAGTCTTACGGTTATTGAAATAGTTCATCTTCGTATATTCCTTGCCGTTTGCACGTGAATTCCCACGTCGTCCGAAGATTTGTATCCGGTTGATCGATTTATTTATCCTTTGGAGATTTTTTTTTTTTTAGTGTAATTGGTCCTCAATGAAGAAACAATGGCCCATTTTTCTTCCTTTCTTACAGAACTGAAAGGATTGAAGCTGTGCGTCTTTTTCAATCCCCTCAGCACTAACACCTAGCTGTTACATCGTCAATAATCAATCACTTCTCATTCACTAACTACCAAGCTTTCCAAAACCTGTCCTTTTTATATTAATGTCAAGGATTGAATTAACATTGCGTCATGGAGTGATGATTCTTTCGCTGAGGTCCGATTTCCCAAATGGATTTCTTTCATTGGCTAATCAGTTTCTATTGTTTTTTTTCTATCTGACTGAGGTTATTACATTTAAATGCTCAAGGCTGGTTTTAATTTAACTAATTAACAATCATTTCCATTTCTAATTAATTACCCTGTTTTCCAAATCAAAAATATATTTCAAGACAAATTTAAAGATATAATTTTATCTCCAAATCTTTTTTAAAATTTAGTTTTAAAAATACCTTTTTCTTTAATAAAAATTTTATTTTAATAATTTTTTCATTATCTGTGCGACTTAATATATAAGAGTTTAAGACGATATTTTAATTTCAATTTTTAAAGAAAGTTTTTAAATGCGAACTTTTTTTTTTAACTTGTTTAATAATATATATAAAAAAAAAACAATGTAACGAACGTCTGTGCTCATTACA